>CP092869.1:53972024-53985146 GCA_030710605.1 Cordylochernes scorpioides | reverse complement strand
ACCAGCTTGGAAGATATGTGATGGAGTTTCAATCCTTCATTTAGAAAGGACGAAAGCCTCATCCCTTATAGCGATAGGGAGGTTCCCAACCACTATCCTTTATGCGCATTTCCTGTAGGGGAACACTTTGAGGAGGGTGCTCCCAAAGGTGAGGCCCTCCTCGGATAGGCGCCCCGCCTTCTCGGTGCATTCCAATCCGTCCAGAACCTGGCCGGACATCTTCATCAGCTGGAAGACGGCGCCCCTCCCCAGCATCTCCTCCAATTCCTGGATATACTGCACAGGACCGAGCAGTATTCAACATAGCAGATGATCTTGCGAATTAGATATTGCTTTGCTCTGCGCCTGCTGCTGTCGACTGTTCTTAACTTGAGTCACAGGGTCTCTTGTCGCCCTCCGTGGTAGTTGAGGCGGCCTTATTGCGGTGGTATCAGCCTTTGGGATCACCATAGGCTTATCTAGGGAATCACCTTTCCTCTTAAAGCCTTTAGGTTCTTTATTGCCTGCGGAGGTAAACTTCATTGCTGAGGCCTCTACCCGATCGGCCCAATTTGCAGACTTTTAATTTATTACAGCGGAAATATTTAAATCTTCTCGCTTGGTATTATTTTTTGAAAAATTGCAATTTGTTATAAAGTTTCCTTTATCCGCCGGTAACTCGGCCATTTCTTGCTCTTTCTGACTTACACCAGTCGAAAGATCGTGACTTGGGCTATCCGCCAATACCCCAAAGGGGTTGGAAAATTCCATCATATATTATCTGAGAGAGAGATTGAGAGTAAAGCCCCTTTATTAAATCGTTCATATAAAATTATATATGGTTAAATACAAAATGACTATATAGAATAAATAAGAAAATATAATAAGAAATATATGAATATATAAATAGATGTAAATATATAATTGATAAATGTACATATATATGAATAAAATACACCTATCCCCCGATTTACACGGTAGATACGTTCCTGAGAAAAACGTGTAAATCGGGGGATAGGTGTACACAGAAATAAAAATAAAATGCATTGACAGGTTAAAATATGTAGTCAGCACATAAGCTCGGGATTCCTCGTGTATACAACGCATGTGTTCAATCACAGTAGCATTTAGTATAGTGCGATAAAAACAAAAACAAAAAAACTTATTTGGAAAACCGTGTAAAAGCGAAAACGTGTAAAACAAGTACCGTGTAAATCGGGGGATTGGTGTATAAGGTTGTCCCAAAAGTTTGTGTGTTTTTCTTAAAACGTTGTTTTTCTTATTACTTGACGAATACTATTATTACGGCGAATACATAATAATATAATTATTTTATACATAATACATATACATTATACATAACAGCGAATAATATTGGTATTTCAAATTTTTGCAAGTGTTTATGAACTTTTAGGACAACCTTGTATATAAACAATGTCAAGTCATTGTTGGCGTCCACCGCGTGGAAAGACTAAGCGCAAAATTTGAAATCATTCATAAGATTATAATATTCTTATAGTATATATCAATCTCACACATAGATAATATCATTAAAATTCATCAATAGAAAATATATTAAATTTATTTAAAATAAAACATTAAATAAATGATGCATATATTTTTATAACCACAAAAACGAGGCCATTTTAATCAATAAACACCAACATTTCTATAAGATTAAATAATAATTCGTTTATAAAAAAAAAATACCAAACGATTTTTTTCAAAGCAGACGAATTTAAAAACTAGGTTTAGAGGTCATTTACTTGATTAAATAAAAGCAACTAAACAAAAAATATCACGTAAAATATGCCTGGTGAAGCCTTATTTAAAAAAAAGGGCCTAACCTTGTGTTTTTAATCTATTTTCTTCTCCAATTACCATTTTATATATTAAAAAAAGCTAGTTATGGTAGGCTGAAAAATAGTATTTCAGAGCTGACACCACCGATTTTAATTAGGCAGTAAAATATTTACAATCTGACACCCCGGTGTCAACGACTGCTTGCCTTAATTAGAAGTTTGATGCTTTAGTTAAGCCATGGTCGGGTTGCTGGTTAAGATAGTTAAAAGAATCTTTTGGTACCTTTTTTGTGTGTGAATGTGTCCTTCTGGTAATCTGATCCGTTAAGCAAACTCGAGACTTAATTCTCAGAATATAATTTATTAATATTTGACCATAATATTACAATTGTTTGAGAAACACTATTCTCAATTTGTGATAACTGATTTAAACTATTTGACATATTTATATCTTTAAGAGAGAGAAAATATAATTTGTACTTGTTTTTTTATTATATAGTTAGCACGTAAAGTTTCGAATTCTATATTTTTGTAAAATAAGGTATGTCCAAAAAGTTCCAGGAAAAAGTCAAAACAAAATAAATAAATAATAATAAGAAGAAAACGTGAGATTGAGAAAAATAGTTTATAAAATATTTCAAATACTCCCCATCCCACATCTATACACAGCTTCCATCATTTCTTCCATGTTTCAAAACATTTACAAAAGTAGTCTTTCGGGATGTTCTTCAATACACTTTTCGATTCCGCAATCATGGTTTCTCTAGTGTCAAAAACCCTCCCTTTCAAAGGCATTTTGATTTTTGAGAATAGTAAAAAGTCTTTTGGAGCTAAGTCTGGAGAATAAGCAGGTTGGTGAGGTTCCGTTGTCGTGATGGAGAAACCAATTTTCGGAATCCCACATTTCCTTTCTTTTAAAGTGATTTGACTCGCGTAGACGTCTCAGAATGTTTGAACAAACTTCCTTATTTGTTGTTTTCTCTTCCTCAAGGTATTCATAGTCTACAGTGCCTTTTATGGCGAAGAATGACACCAGTAAAACCTTGGTTTTCGACTTGAAAATATGAGATTTCTTCCTTCTTGGCTCATCGTTTCCTTTCCACTTCAAGGATTGGCGTTTAATTTCGTGGCCATACCCGTTAACCCAAATTTCGTCTACAGTTATTATCTTTCCTTCCAATTAGGGGTTTGTTCGTCGATTTCAAGCATGTTTCTTGAGACATCAACACGATCATTTTTCTGTTCCGATGTTAGGAACAAAGTTGGCAAGTGTCTTTTTCAACTGCAGATATTCTTTGACTATCATTCCTACTAAATATTTAGATATCCCAGCTTCTATTGCGATGTCACGTAGCCCAATTAACAGATTTATATTTTAGTAAATTCTCAATTTTGTGAGTTTTTAGACTTCCTGTGAAGGATTGGCCAGCCAACGCGCATGCTTCTCTGCCATTTTTAAATCGTAAATACCATTCATATGCGGCTGATTTTTAAAATGATAATCACCGAAGGCTATTTTCAATCTATTTGATGTTTCGAATACAGATTTATCGATTTTAAGACAAAGTTTTATACAAATTCGTTGTTCAGGTTTAGACTCGATCATGAATCGAAGAGGCTCTCTACTTGAAGTGATATTTTGAAATTCTTTTTATTCACGTGCTGCGCATGGAAAATCGTGATGCTATATACTGCCATGTTGCTCAAGTTTTCTATTAGAATTGATATTCGAAAATTTTTATTATCCGTATTTTTAAAAATTTGGAACTTTCCTGGACATTATTAGAAGGACCTTGTATATATAATGTCATAACCAAAAATGTACATAGCTTGTAATTGTAAATAATACATCGGCAGCTTGGCGAATGTTATGTACCTAAGCCCCGATAGGTGGCGCGCGCTGTCAGCTCGGCAAGTGTTATGTACCTAAGCTCCGATAGATGGCGGGCGCGCTAGGCGGGAAGTTTGTAAACAATAGTCGCCATCTTGAGGGGTGTAGCCGAACGCCAGCCGTTTGGGTCTCTGACATTACTTCCTTAATTTACCATTATTTTTATCCATTTAACTAGTTTACCTCTATTTCTTTTTATCCCTCAAACTTATTAACTATTTAAAGTCATCTAATAAATTATTATTTTATTCTACCCAAACGACTCGTCACCTTCATTACTGTGACAATATGAATTATGTATAATTTCCCAAATTAAACAAAAAAAGGACTACATTTAAAGCACTACACTATTATAGACACATGATTTCCATTTTTATCTTAAACATATTTTATTGAGAAATAAAGAATGAGATTTTGAAAAATTTCCTCAAATGAAATTTATTATTGAGAATGGCTGAATACCAAACAGCCCATAATAGATGGATGAAGGAAATTCTCTGAATGCCATCTTTTTCCACTTTTCATGTCGCAATAACAATTCGCACAACCTATAGGTCTTTTTTATATGAATCGCCGTATATATATAAATGTTTAATTCATAAATAATATACACTGGGTGACTTTCTGAATTGGAAACACTAAGAATTACTGAAAAATATGTAAATTTCAAGGTAAAGTTGGATCACAGAGTTATATGAATGAGTAAAATTGTGCAAATATCCCGCGCATGTTGATCGAGATATAAAAGAAGGAACTTGCATATTTACCAATATTCTCACCTCTCTGTCTGACAGAAAAAAACATTTGAAAAAAAAGTTTAGTAGCAGAGAATGCCAGGCCACCTCCAGCCGAGGTAGTTCCAGCAGACAGACGATTTCACGGGAGATGATTGGACTCAGAAGGGCCGGTTGGTCCATATATCAAAGATCCACAAACAGAAATATCGATGCGTCTACAGGTTATGGCGAAGATGGTTGGAACAAGTGAATATGGGACGATTGAAGGGTGCTGGTGCTGCTAGAGTGACGTCAGCACGCGTTTACCGAAGCATCCGCCGGATGTCGTTAGCGGCCCTACAGTTCACTTCTGTCGCAATTTTGCAGGACACTATTGATTCTCCCACATCGACCAGAATCATTATACGCAGATTGGTCGCCGGCGGCCTACAGTCATGGCGCCTGTTAAGAAGACTGCCTTTTACCCAATGGCACAGACTCCTCTGTTTACAATTTTGTCGGAATAGAGCCACATGGACAGCGGAATGTCACAGGGTAGTGTTCTCAGATGCATCTCGCTTCTGTTTCAGCAATGACAGTCACCGAGTAGGAGTTTGGCGCCGTTTTGGTGACAAATCCATCTGTGGAACGCCGCACCTCACGATAACGCGGCATTATGGTTTGTAGATCCATCGCCTATGATAGCAGATCAACTCTGATTCGTATTGAGGGCACTATGACGACCTAGAGATAGGCTCTAGTTAGACAATGAGGTATCCTGTGATTTATCCTATTGAAAATTGATACTCTCTGATGTGATTCCTGTAATTTGAAATTGAACTTCTACTTGGGAAAACCTTATTTCAGGATTATGTGAACCGAAATGCGGAATCTTCACACTTCATGAATTTCAGTATGAGTTCCTTCCATTTTCATATTTTATATTGTCACGTATAAGGCCTGAAAACATCTACTGCCTCCGCCAATAGATGACGCTCTCGCCTGTTTCCGTCTGGAACTAGTGTGGATATCGCAGACTGTTGTGGTCCTGTTTCCTGGAGCAAATAGTTGAAAATAGATGTTCATATTGGCTCTGGAGTGTGAATAATTGTAAATACCCATTGAATGTTATTCTAGTTTTATTTAATGTGTAGTAGAAATGACAATAAAAAGAGGAGTGTTATAAGTCTTTGTGCCGGTTGCTGTCATGACTCTCTCGCAAACATCGCTGCTGCTACTCTTCTGGTAAGTCTCTCGTGTCCCCCCACCAGTGGTAAGGCCGAGAGATACTGCCAGAAGAAAGGAGTCCCACTCGAGTGGTGGTTCTCGGAGGTCCTTGGGTGCTCTGCAGAGGGAGGGCAACAGGTGCCCGGGTAGGTGATCCACGAAGGAAGACGCGGCTTCGTCGCGAAGGATCGGAGAGGCAACGCGCACCAATATTTTTGTTATTTTTGGAAATTCTAAATTATTATCAGTTATTCTGTTTTATATTATGCAAAATTTACAAATTTAAATATATAAAGTTTACTTATGATATTTAGATTTTCTTTAAGAAAGTTTTCTTCTTGCTTTAGCTTACAGCTCTCTTAAAATCCGGCTCACCGATTTATGTTGGGTGCTGGATTCATTAACGATCAATAGAAAATAATTTTGTATAATCAGTTTTTTTATATTTAAAATACACTTTTTTTTAACTCTAAACTGTTTTACATATTATGATGCACTAGCGCGCCATCTGTTATGGAAATTCGAAACTATTTTTGACGCGTAAAATTATTTTTAAAATTAAACCATTTCTACTGCCCTTACTGCAATGGAAACATTAATGGGAGGGCCTGATTCATCAGTGGTGAACCCTCCCAGTGGTTTCGCCAGTTTAATCTACCATACCGCTGCTATAAAAGGAAAATCGAAAAATGCAATATAACAGCGGTATGGTAGATTAAACTGGCGAAACCGCTGAGAGGGTTCACCACTGATGAGCCAAGCCCTCCCATTAATTTTTTCCATTGCAGTAAGGGCAGTGGAAATTGTTTAATTTCAAAAAGAATCTTACGCGTCTAAAATAGTTTCGAATTCCCATGTTTTACATATATATATTAAAAACAAAAAAGGCATAACCTGACCGCTCACATGAGCAATTTTAGCTGGAAGAGCGCCATCTAGTGGAACAAAAATGAACTAAACGTTTATTTAATTTGTTCAGTGATATTTGGCTAAACCATGGTCAGGATATGCCTTTATTATACAAATGAAAACATCAAAACGCGAATGTTTCTTTTCACAAATAAATCAAAAATTTCTATTGTCCTTACTGCGATGGAAATATATTGAGAGGGCTTGGCTCATCAGTGGTGAACCCTTCCAGCGGTTTCGCCAATTTAATCTACCAGACCGCTTCTTTAGAGCTCTAACACTGTATTGGATCATTCTGCATTCATATGCAACACTGAAGGGTGGAATCTCAGAAATGTGGTATTTAATAAAACTATGGACATAAGCTATTAGGACAGTAGAATTACATATAAATAGATGCATCAAGCAATGTTCTTCCGCAAACAATAAGGACAAGTTTGGCATAAATTAATACATAGCAATAACGCGCCATCTATATTGTGGCGAAGAAATAATTTATTATTTAATTTAATATTATTCAATGAAAATATTCAACAGATTATAAAAATATATATTATTCTGTTTATGTATAAAATCATCTTTAAAATATTTCTTTGCCTGTTTGTTCAAGATTCCCTAGCTGTAGATAGTTAGGTTGATTTGTTAATATTAGTCGACTGGTCGTGGTGACGTCATCAATAAATACTTTCACACCTCCAGATATACAAAAACTTGATTTCTACGCTACAAAATACACCTATCCCCCGATTTACACGGTACTTGTTTTACACGTTTTCGCTTTTATACGGTTTTCCAAATATTTTTTTTTTGTTGTTTTTATCGCACTATACTAAATGCTATTGTGATTGAACACATGCGCTGTGTACACATCTCACGAGGAATCCCGAGCTTATGTGCTGACTACATATTTTAACCTGTCAATGCATTTTATTTCTATTTCTGTGTATACCTATCCCCCGATTTACACGTTTTTCTCAGGAACGTATCTACCGTGTAAATCGGGGGATAGGTGTACTACAAATGAAAACACCGAAACGCGAATGTTTCTTTTCACAAATAAATCAAACTTCTACTGCCCTTACTGCGATGAAAAATCGACCATTCGCGCGTTACACTTTTTATAGAAATACTTCCTACTTCCCTCCTAGTTATTATCATTGAATTATTGCGGGTAGGACATCGATGCTATCACAGCTATCCATTTCGGAAGATGTCCGACTTCTGCGACAACGGAATTGTTTGAGATTCTTCGGTCACATCGCGTGACACAGGGGAATGGAGTACACCATATTGACCGGAAAGACATATAGGCGACACATACCTGAACGCCCACCGACACGCTTCGTGGACCAATTAAAGGAACTCACTGGCTTAACGGTGGCCGAGATGGTACATCGAGCTCAATAAAGAGATGGCTGGTGTCGTGTTTAGGATGTAATACGTACAGTGAGTGGTTCACAACGTTCGATCGCCAATCAAATGATAGTGAATATTAATATTATATTAAAATCAGAACTAATGATGATTTTTTAAAATGTTCCTAAATATATTTTTATACTTTTTAAATAATAATTTCAAATAATGACGAATCCTGTATGGGACTTTGATTCCAGTAAAAGGCTTGTTGCTGCTGTTGTATATAGTCACAGTGTAGAAAATACTATACTATACCTACTACATATAGGTTTCTCTCTGTATTCTTAGTTCTCTTCTCTTCAATTACTCTGTAAACTGGCGAATCCTATATAGGACGAGAGGTCCTCAATAAAGGCTTTTTGTTGTTGTTGTTGTATAATTTCAAATAATAAAATATAATAAAATTTTAATTAGTTAAATATACATATTACAATTATACCTATGCAAATTATAGTTATGGTTAGTGTCCCTACAGTTCGCAACAATTTTTTTTATAAATTTGTAAATAGAACACAGTATACAAATACATTTATTATTCTTATGTAGTACTGTATGTGACTTAATAATGGTTTATATTAAAATCTACGTTTGTATATGATATATTTATAGAGAACTAGACGGGTGACCAGGGCTTCGCCCGGGATTGACCCGTGTGCATATCTACCCGAGTGATATATATTTAGATAAGATTTTTTTTCATAATTGTTTGTTATTAGCATTATCTATTTGTTTGCAGCAGCATAATTTAATCTAATCTTTGATAGAGGGCGCTGTTCGTGAGCTAAGTAGAATAATTTGAATATATAGTTTTAATAATTGATTTATATATATTTTTAAAATAGCATATCGTCTTCCCCGTATTTTTTTACCTATGTATGGAAATTTTGGTTTGAATTAGTGAACTACTGCGAATTTGTATACCGGACATACAAACAAACAAACATACAAACAAACAAACGTACAAACATTGATTTATATATATATATATATATATAAGATATAGAGAAAAACTGTAAAAAACTATATTTTAACAAAATATATATTTTAAAAACATCTTTGACCGTGCTTCAAATAACTTCAAAATGTCATCGAGACGACGTGACCAGATTGTTACTGGAGATGTCAGAAAATAGTTCTTTAAATGAAATATAGATGGCGCGATGTAACGTACATCTCAATTGGTGGAGTGATGGTGATAAAGGGAATATTTGACCGGATTTATTGTGTGTGTTCTGTGACATGGGGCTAGAAACCTTATTTACAATATATTTCTCTTTCTTTTATTTGGATATTGAAATCGCTCTATCTTATTTGTTTTCTATTCGTAAATATAGCCTCAATACAACATATATATATTGTGTTAGAATTATTTTTGTGTTTTGTTGTTGAAAAGAGGTGCAGTCGTGGAAAAGTAAAGATAATTATTTACCTTTCAAGTAGATTTTATTTTGAATTACTCGAAGTAAAATTACACATAAAATTATTCATCACAGCAATATAGAATTTATAGAATGAATTCTATAATCGTGATTTAAAAAAAAAGGTAGGGTTAACTATACATATTTACAATAATAATAATTAAAGTGGTATGTTTCCGAATCCATGGTCAAAAATATATATATATATATCAGTCAATGAATGAAAATGAAATATATGTTTAAAAATATATATATTTGTATTTTTTAGATTATATAATATACATATATAATATACCGTTAAGAGAATTAAAAAAATTATAAAATTTGTTATTTAGTTTAAACATGTGAGATTTGTTTTTATATATGCAATAAATAAGTATTAATAGTTGGCATATAGAAGTATAAAGGGAAAAAAAAGTAACACCAGCAAAACATCGGCGGTTAAGCGTCATAAGCTGGGTAAAAAAAGTAATAAGCAAAGAAAAAGTTTTATAGAAAAGAGCAAAGACAAAGATATATACACAATATATTTATAAATATTATATAATCTAAAATTTAAATATTTTATTTTTTTTTAAAACATGTATTTTACTTTCATCATTGACTATTCTTTTATTTTTGACCATAGATTTAGAACATAACACTTTGAATATTTGTTGTAAATATGTATAGTTAACCTACCTATTTTTTAAATCACGAATATAGCATTCATTATATAAATTATATATTACTGTGATAAATAATTTTATGTGTAATTTGCTTCAAGTAATTGAAAATAAAAACTACTTGATTAATAAATAATTATCTTTCTTATTTTCACGACTGCACCTTCAATTCCATATCTTTTTCAAAAAAAAAAAAAAAAAAACTCATTATATAAATTCTATATTGCTGTAATAAATAATTTTATGTGTAATTTGCTTCAAGTAATTGAAAATAAAAACTACTTGATTAATAAATAATTATCTTTCCTATTTTCACGACTGCGTCTTCAATTCCCTATCTTTTTCAACACCAAAACAAAAAATATAAATATAGGTATAATTACATATAATTTATATCAAAGATAGTTGTATTTGAGAAGGAGTGATGATAATTAAAAACAAATTATAAAAATATTACTTTTAGGGTATCAAAAAGGTTTTTTATTTTAAGTAACAACATAGGGTTATAACAAGTTCACGCTGTATGTTGTTACCATCTATGTTGTTACTTAAAATAAAAAATATTTTTGATACCCTAAAATTAATATTTTTATAATTTGTTTTTAATTACTCCTCTAATACAACTATCTTTCATATAAATTATATTTAATTCTACTTTATTGTACAGTAAGAGCTTGCTATATTGACATTATGCTCTCAACTCGACATCAAATTTTTCTATAACATTCTTTAAATATTATAAAACCATTATATATATGTCATAAAAACCCGGGTAAGACAACAAGCGAGTTGGAAGCAGTCGGGGTTGAATGGCAAGGCGTGCAGAGTGGGAAGTCCGCACGGGACAGTAACGACAAAGTTTGGGATCAAAAGACGCTCTCCTAGTACGTCTCACGTGGCACCAGAACCAGAGGAAAGTTGAGAATCAACTGAGGAAAAGCTCGGCGTCCAGCCTGAAACCGCGGGGACCGTCGTGAGATGATAATGGCCTAGCACTGAGCGGCCTGTCCGAAAATATCCACTGTCCCCCTAACTGTAAACATCTGGACCAACGCCCTTTTTGTCCTCAACCTGGATCCCCCAGGTGTCCGGTCGCAAGCTGGTGTCACTTTGAGACGACTAGAAAGGACGTCATACTTTATTACTTACATATCCCATTGTTCCCGGGTAGTTGGCGACTTCTGTACGCTCCAGGAACCTGGGTTACTTTAATAAATAATAATATCCCATTGTTTAAATTACGATATATATATACAAGCTATGAGCAATATATGAGCTCTTTCTCTGTGAGATCCCCTGACAAGAAACCAAAGTTTTAAACAAAGATAGAAACACCTTTGTATCATTATCAGGGAACTGGGAACATCGCTCGGATCATATATAGCTAGATTCAGTGAGAACAAATATTTAAGAAACCGAAAAAAATATCATTTATATTATACGTTATATAAAAATTATATTAAAATTTGTAACAAATAAATTTACTGGCAATGTGTTTCTTTTCAATAATAATTTCGCGCGTGTCCCCTCCGGTTCTTTGCAACGACGTCGCTTCCTCCGTCGTGGATCACCTACCCAGGCACCGTTGCTTCACCTCTGCAGCCCTACCCTGCAGACAGCCCAAATACCCTCTGAGAACCATCACTCAAGTGGATCTCCTTTCCTCTGGCAGTATCTCTCGGCCTTACCACTGGTGGGGGACACGAGAGACTTACCAGAAGAGAAGCTACTGTGATGTTGGAGAGAAAGTCATAATAGCAACCGGCATCAAGTCTGTAAACACTCTAATTTATTGCAAAATATAAGGACGATTGAAGAGGAGTATCTTAAAGAACTTTATTCGCAAGCTTTGAGACGCATGCTTCCTTCTACAGGCTTTACAATGACAAAAAGAAAGACATATGAGATGAGTATTAATAGAACAAGATATTTTTGCATATATCTTTTTAGCAATTTTTATTTATAGGTTCATCCTCAGTTATTTATTTGGCATTATATTTATTGGATTGAAGGTGTAATAGTAAACATGTTTTTGATTTCATAAATTTACCTTTCTCAGAAAAAATTTGCATATTAATTCTGTATATACGAAATTTAGGTTTTCACTTTCATTTATGTTTATAAATACTATATTTTCCCATATGCAAAAACATCTTGTTTTATTAATACTCATCTCATATTTCTTTCTTCTTGTCATAGTAAAGTCTGTAGAAGGACGTCTGAAAGCTTGCGAATAAAGTTCTAATATGACTGTGAAGAAATGTCGGGTAATAGTTTCACAAAACACTGAAGCGAGTTCGGTAGAAGAATTCGCTGTGATGATTCTTTGTGGGCTGTTGCAAGGATTTAAATAAGATCACTAAATAGCATAAAGGAGAGGGTAAAAGTCTCCTTCTAACTAACTTTATTTAATACATCTTAAGAGGACAGAGGAAAACACCCAACTGGTCGGTATCAGACCAAGCCGTGTTCTAGTTCTTTGTCGGCGGCTGGCGCCGCCGGGCATGTTTGTTTACTGTCACCCAAGCCGTCTGGACGCCATTATTCCACAATGACACTCCTCTTCAATCGTCGTTCTATTTTGCTATTTTTATTCGAAGAGTTTAATTTAGTCGGCTCTATTTTATTGTCATCTTTAAACCACATTACATAAAAACTCTCAATTAACGGGTATTTACAGTAATTTACATCCTAGAGCCTATATAAACAGGTATTTACAACTATTAGCCCCAGGAAATATGACCACAGCAGTAAGCGACTCCAACACTAGCCCAGACCAGAAATAGACCAAAGCGCCATCTATTGGAGGAGGTTGTAGCTTTTTTAGGCTGATATACGCGGCAATATTATTAAATATTAACCCTTAACTGGACGGGTTGGGTAGATTCTACCCATGCATAAACTTAATATAGGAAAAATATATATTTTTCGTTCACCTAGAGCTACCAGCTTTCGTGTATTCTAATTTTACAGTGAAACAAACATTTTCCATCCATCGTTTATAAATTTCAGTTTTGGGAGGGAGGTTATATTTGCATGCTGGGGCGGATTCTGCCCAGCCCGTCCAGAAGCGTGAGAATTTTTCGTGTCAGTGTTAGC
>CP092869.1:53746916-53971924 GCA_030710605.1 Cordylochernes scorpioides | reverse complement strand
AATATAAACACAAAATCCTGACCGCTCACCTAAGCTTTCTAGATGGTAGAGAGCCATCTAGTGGAACAAAAATCAACTAAACGTTGATTTAACTTGTTACTTCATATTTGTTCCGCTAGATGGCGCTCTTCCATCTAAAAAATCTATATAAGGGTCAGGAGATATGCATATTCTGTTTATAATTACAAAAACCTGAACTTTTTACTATTTTAAAACATTATGTGTTCTCTTTAAATAACTACAATAAACTGTTTATTGAGGACCCTAGAAAATAAAACCTAGTTATTTACAATTGATCATTCATTTACATATCCATTTTTATAAAGCAATTTTTATTCAATTTAATTTCTTGCGTAGCCCTATAAAACCTGTACAGAACCAATGTATTGGATTTATTCTTTGTCGTCCTAGACAACAGAGCTTCCAGAGCAAGATGATTTGATCCAATTTTATGTAAAGTTGATTACGTTTCTCTTATTTTATGAGAAGACCTTTGATTTTATAGTGGTGTTAACATCACAGTTAGAGGTTGGTAAAAGGAATGGATAACCATATGTAGTTAGACGCGAATGTTTCTTTCCACAAATAAATCAAACTTCTACATTCCTTACTGCAATGGAAATATATATTGGGGAGGACTTCAATAAAGACAGTAGAAGTTTGTTTTGTGTAAAAAAAGAAATGTATTTATGGCACATTATCGCTTTGTTATTGAAAAGGCCTAACAGGCCTTGTACTTATTGTTTGCAGAAGACCATTGCTCTATGCAAATATGTATATGTAATTCTACTGTCCTAAAAGCTAATGTTCATAGTTTGCTTAAATACTATTCTAAGATTCTATCCTTCATTGCAACATATATAAGCAGAATCGTCCAATACAGTATTTGAGCTCTAAGAAGCGGTCTGGTAAATTGGCGAAACCGCTGGGAGGGTTTAACACTGATGAGCTAAGTCCTCCCAATATTTTTTCAACGCAGTAAAGACAGTAGAAGTTTGATTTATTTGTGAAAAGAGAAACAATCGCGTCTTAATGTTTTCCTTTGTTATATATAGATGGCACATTATTGCTTTGTATTGATATGTGGTTAGATTTTATAATTATGAAAACAATCCATTTGAGAAAAGCTACCTCGGCATTCAATGAGACACTGGAGGGAAATTTTCGTCCACCTTGGAGACAAATACGGTGAGGAGATCGACATTGAAATGATGGGTGCCAGGGGACAGCGCCGTCTATTGGAGAATTTGTTAACTCTAACGTGCAATTTAATGCCACGGTACATAGAGAAGGGTTAATAGAGCTCCTGGTTCTAAAATTAGACGGGGAACTCCGAGAAAAAAAATCTTTACTGGCTAAAAATAACTTGATGATTCAGTTCTTCTTTTTTTATCCACATTATTGTGAGTAAGTGCCATATATATATATTTATTTTAGAGTAAATTAAAAATATTTTAGAAAACATTTTATTATATTATTACATTTATATAAATATATATACATTAAAAATAAAGAAAGCATTTCCTGAACACGAGCACATGTGCTTTTTAGATGGCAGAGCGCCATCTAGTGGAGAAAAAATAAACTAAACGTTTATTTAGCTTGCTCCGTAATATTTGGCCAACCATATAGAAATTTTGCCGGGAGGAAATTGATCAATAAAAGCATAGGGCGCTTCTTCCGTCAAATTAAACGTCAAAGCTAGACATCTAGTTTTGACGATAAATTTAACGGGAGAGGCGCCCTATGCTCATATACTGTATATGAAAAATAATAGAAAAAATAAATAATATAAAGGTCAGGTGTTGATCATAAAATAAGAAGGCATATCCTGACCACGTTCATATGAACTTTTAGATGGCAGAGTGCCATCTAGCGGAACAGAAATCAACTAAACATTGATTGCGCCTGTTCCCTGATATTTGGCCAACACAATTTCCTTGATAAATCAAGAAAAGCCAACCACGAACGCATTTCGGGCTGTTGGGCCCCGTCAGCGTTGTGCAGACTGTACCTCTACGAACAAAAATATTTTGGTCTCTGAGGCTTCCTGAGAAATCAAGAAAAGGGTATTTTAGGCCAAACCTTTTTCACGCATTTTTCGCGCTCACACACATATATATATACATATATAAAAAGAAGGCATTTCCTTACCACTCACATGATCATTTTAGATGGCAGAGCTGCATAAAATAAGAGAAACGTAGTCAAGAGAACACTTTACATAAAATCGGATCAAGTCATCTTGCTCTGGAAGCTCTGTTGTCTAGGACGACAAAGAATAAATCGAATACATTGGCCCTGTACAAGTTTTACAGGGCTGCGCAAGAAAAGAAATACATTTTTAAAAGATAGCCTTATGAAAATGGAAATGTAAATGAACGATCAATTGTAAATAACTAGGTTATCTTTTCTAATGTGCCGAATAAACGGATTATTGTAGCTATTTAAAGATAACACGGGTTTTTTAAATAGTAAAGAGGTCAGTTTTTTTCCCGAATAAATCTTCAATAAACAACAGACCTTACTGAGAAGATTGACACAATTATAGATTAGCCTGGCTCATAGAATCTTTTTACATCCGTCTTCTATTACACGACTTTGTACTGAACACTTATTACTCTACGAAAATGGGCATCTGATCTTACAACTGAGTTTTGTTGGTGACTTGCTCCATCTATCGGTCAAGGCGGCCTTATTGCGGTGGTATCATCCTTTGGGATCTTCACAGGCTTATCTAGGGAATCACCTTTCCTCTTAAAGCCTTTAGGTTCTTTATTGCCTGCGGTGGTAAAATCCATTTCTGAGGCCTCTACGCGATCGGCCCCAATTTGCAGACTTTTCATTTATTACAGCGGAAATATTTAAATCTTCTCGCTTGGTATTCCTTTTTGAAAAATTGCAATTTATTATAAAGTTTCCTTTATACGCCGGTAACTCGGCCATTTCTTGCTCTTTCTGACTTACACCAGTTGAAAGATCGTGACATGGGCTTTCCGCCAATACCCCAAAGGGGTTGGAAAATCCCATCATATATTATCTGAGAGAGAAATTGAGAGTAAAACCACTTTATTAAATCGTTCATATAAGATTGTATAATGTTAAATACAAAATGAATATATAGAATAAATAAGAAAATATAATAAAAATATATGAAAATATAAATAGATATTTGAAGTTACACCGCATGAGTTTCTTTTCAATGAAAAATCAAAATGTTATTTCAAGGTGAAATATTGAATATTTCAAACATTTTTGGATGAGGTATGAAAGGGTGAATTATGAAGAGTAATGATAAACGGAAAAAATAAAAGTGTCCAGGGATGGGAATCGAACCCACAATGTTCCGCTTACCGGGCAGATGCCATGTCCACTAGGCTATTTCACCTTGAAATAAAATTTTGATTTTTCATTGAAAAGAAACTCATGCGGTGTAACTTCAAGTGTCGTTTTGCAATCACAGGCCGCAGTGTATTATATTGTATTATAAGTTACTTTATGTATCATTTACGAACGGAAAAATACGTCCAGGGTAGCCTAGTGGACATGGCAACTGCCCGGTAAGCGGAACATTGTGGGTTCGATTCCAATCCCTGGACACTTTTATTTTTCCGTTTATCATTACTCTTCATAATTCATCCTTTAATACCTCATCCAAAAAGGTTAGAAATAGTCAATATTTCACCTTGAAATAAAATTTTGATTTTTCATTTAAAAGAAACTCATGCGGTGTAACTTCAAGTGTCGTTTTGCAATCACAGGCCGCAGTGTATTATATTGTCACTGAATAATTATTTTAAATATTCTGTGGTATATCATCATTAATATTTGCATAGTCAACACCCCTTACCATTCTTGTATATTATTACTTGTAAATAATTTTTAGAAATAGTTTGGCATTTTATAAATAAATTATTTTTACTTAAACTTTTGTTATACTCGTTATCACTACCGTGACAACTGGTGGAGAAGCTGGAATATTCCCTCGCCGCCCAAGCCGTTAGAAGAAGCCGAAGACTACAAGGACTAGAACCTCAAGAAAACATCGCTATGATCAAGCAAGAGACACAGAAAAAAATGGGTGAGTACCATTTTCAACCTTTTAGAAACCCTTCTATTTTTACTGGAGAACGCAACCAGAATCCAGAAAAATGGTTGAAAGAATTCCATCGCGTCGCTCGCTACAACTGCTG
The DNA here is from genome assembly GCA_030710605.1 of Cordylochernes scorpioides. NCBI lineage: Eukaryota > Metazoa > Arthropoda > Arachnida > Pseudoscorpiones > Chernetidae > Cordylochernes > Cordylochernes scorpioides. Next base: position 53,967,731 of record CP092869.1, on the reverse strand, counting down.
GGATGATTCAATGTGCCTCGCAAATGTTTATTTTTTCCTCCAAGGAACAGCGCACAGATGGTACGAAAATGTTGAAGAGAAAATTAATTCATGGGATATTTTTGTGAAAATGTTTTCTCAGAATTTCGGACATCATGTCACCCCAAAAAGATCAACTCGCAGAGAACTTCAAAACTCGAGCTCAGGGGAAGGAGGAGACCAGTGATTCTTACATTCAAGATGTTCTCCATCTGTGCAGAGAAGTGAATCCGGCTATGATGGAAAATGAAATAGTTGCACACTTGACGAAAGGAATATCGGAGGAGATATATCAGTCAATCATCATTTTAGACATTGCAAGTATCGATGAGTTCATCAAATGGTGCCGAAAAATCGAGGCTTCAAATAAAAAACGTGTAAATAAACGTGTAGTATTCGACAGACTACCGAATGTTGCCGCCATCGATTCAGCAGACTCTGAATCAATGGAAGACTTAATCCGACGCATCGTGCGTGAAGAAGTTCATCGCGCACTAAATCCCGAGTCAACTACCCCTGAACCATCTTCTCTGAAAGAAATTATCCGAGAAGAGATTGAAAAAAACGTAGCTTCAATTTCGAAGCCTATTCAAAGGCCTCCGCCACGACAGTCGTACCCCAACCAAACACGTACATTCAGCCAGGTTCCACGACGTCAGTACCCTACCCAAACGCCCATATATAACCAGACGCCACCACAACGAAGAACGGATGAATGGAGGACGCATGACAACATCCCAATATGTTTTAATTGCGGCCGCCCAGGCCATGTTAAGCGATATTGTAGAGAACGCCGACAATGGACGCAGAGACCCGAAGGACATGCACCAAGCACCCAAGAACCTCAAATGGGTAACCACCAAGCCATAAGAAGCCAAACCTACCGCAGACAATCGCCGTATCCAAACAGAGGAAGATCCCCAAGACGCCAGTCCATTTCCCCAGGCCGCCATACAAGCCAATCCCCACGCCGCTACAATCTAGAAAAAAACTAAGCGTCGCGTCTTCTTTCGAGGGGGAAGCCGCGGGTGTGAAAAACCCTCCATCGTCGACAGCCGCTAAATTACAACAAAATTATGTCGAAATCATCATTGATGACATTGCATTTTCTGCTCTGGTCGATTCAGGTTCCTCTTTTTCAGTTATCTCTGATGGATTAAGACGACAATTAAAAAAGACCATGTTCAAAGATAGCGGAATGACTCTGAAAGTTGCTGATGGCAAGAATGTTACATCGATCGGCCGATGCACAATCAGCTTGAGCATCAATGGATTGGAACAGCCGCTTGAGTTTATCGTCCTCCCTAATAGTAACCCAAGTATTATCCTCGGATGGGATTTCCTAGAGGCATCAAATGCCGTGATTGATTGTGGACGCGCCGAAATCAGATTGGAAGAGGCTAAAGATGTACTAAATTCACCAGCTTCCATGGGAAAGGTTGTGGCTAGCAGAAGCGTCGTAATCCCAGCCGAATCTACCAAACTAATAAATGTTATGAGTGAAGAGCTTAATGGGCAAAATCAGGTACTTTTTGAACCTTCGAAAAAGGTATTAATAGGAAAAGGGTTAACACTTCCCTGTGCATTATTCAGGCTTTCCCATAATAAAGGAAAACTTTGGATCGTAAATTCTAGCACCACAGCTCAAATAGTCCCTAAGGGAATGTGCCTAGGAAAAATTCAAAGGGTTGAAGAAAATAACTTGACGGCTATTTCAGAATGTTCTGAATCTAATAAGGAGGTGAAAAATGCGAATCATGCCAGTCATGCTGATAAAAGTGACTTTAAATTTTACAAAATTCAATTAGTGATGATTTATCAGAAGAGCAGCAGTCTCAAATCTTATCAATTTTAAAACGATATGATAAAATATTTGATAAAAATAATGAATCTGTAAAGCAAACTTCATTAGCCAAACATAAAATTGAAACTGGAAACCATCAGCCTATTAAGCATAGACCATATCGAGTCTCCCCTACAGAACGCCAAGCAATCCAAACGGAAGTGGACAAAATGCTAGACGCCGGTATTATACGTCATTCAGAAAGTCCATGGTCATCGCCGGTTATTTTAGTGAAGAAGAAGGATGGTAACTGGCGTTTCTGTGTGGATTACAGACGACTAAACAAAGTTACTAAAAAAGACGTTTGCCCACTACCCCGAATCGATGATACACTTGACTCCCTGAAAGGAGCCAAATTTTATTCATCAATGGACCTTCGTTCAGGATATTGGCAAATAGAAGTCGACGAAGCAGATAGAGAAAAAACTGCCTTTATCACCCCTGACGGACTCTACGAATTCCTAGTCATGCCCTTTGGCCTGTGCAATGCCCCTGCAACATTCGAGCGCATGATGGACAAGATATTGAAAGGCCTGAAATGGACGATGGCCCTCTGTTATTTAGACGACATCGTGGTGTATTCCAAATCGTTCAACGAACATTTACACCGGCTTGAAATCATACTACAATGTCTCGACAAGGCCGAGCTACGCCTCAACCCAAAAAAGTGCCTTTTCGGAACCAAACGAATCAGAGTGTTTGGACACCTCGTCGATAGTAAAGGTATTTATCCCGATCCAGAAAAAATTGAAGCTATCGCCAAGTTTCCAACCCCAAAATCTATAACAGATGTGAGAAGCTTCATTGGCCTATGTTCCTATTATCGTAGATTTATCAAAAATTTTGCTGAGAAAGCTGCTGCTTTACACGAAGTCCTCAAAAAAGACAATAAATTCAAGTGGAACTCTGACCAACAGGATGCTTTTGATTCCGTAAAAAAAGCATTGATGTCTGAACCTGTTCTTGCCTATTTCGAAGAACAACTGCCAACCGAGCTTCATACTGACGCCAGCGGTTATGGAATTGGAGCTGTCCTCGTACAGATCAACGATGGGAAAGAGCGGCCAGTTGGTTATGCTTCAAGAACTTTATCTAAGGCGGAGAAGAATTACTCAACAACGGAAAGAGAATGCTTGGCCGCAATATGGGCCATCAACAAATTTCGACCGTACCTTTTTGGTCGTGAGTTTGTCATCGTCACTGACCACCACGCTCTTTGCTGGTTATCTAATCTGAAGGACCCGACAGGAAGACTAGCAAGATGGGCTTTAAAACTCCAAGAATACAATGTAACGGTTGTTTATAAAAGTGGACGCAAACACCAAGATGCCGACTGTCTTTCTCGAAATCCTCTCCAACTTGAATCGGAAGAAGCATACAATGACGAGGATGATGATATACCCTCAATAACTGCTCTGACGTGCTTCGAGGCTGAACAAAGAAAAGACCCTAAAATTTGTAAATTGATAGAGGAAACAGAAAGATTTGGTGCCGAATCGAAAGGATATGAAATGTTAAAAGGAACCTTATACAAAAAGAATTTCGACCCCCTGGGAAACCAACACCTTTTAGTTATTCCCAAGCACTTACGCTTAGAACTACTGAAAAGTTTACACGACGCTCCCACAGCAGGTCATCTTGGATTTTCGAAGACATATGAGAGAGTTAAAAATAAATATTTCTGGCCAGGACTTCTCCGGGACATACGGAAGTATGTCGCTCATTGTAAAGAGTGCCAAAGAAAGAAACAATCAACTCAAAAGCCACCCGGACTACTTAAGGCCATACCTCCTGCAACCTCCCCTTTTCAGAGAGTTGGAATGGACCTCCTTGGAAGATTTCCCAAGTCTGATAATGGTAATAAATGGATCATAGTCTGTACCGACTATCTTACTCGATTTGCCGTTACTAAAGCCTTACCCACAGGGGAAGCAAAAGAAGCAGCCAAGTTCTTAATGGAAGATGTTGTTCTCAAGCACGGAGCCCCCAGAGAAATCATCACGGACCGAGGACGAGTATTTCAATCCAAGTTGATTGCGGAACTCACCAATCAATGCTCGTCGATACATCGGTTCACGACAGCGTATCATCCCCAGACGAATGGACTGACGGAGAGGTTAAACAAAACCTTAGCCAACATGATCGCTATGTATGTAAGTGTTGAACAGAAGGACTGGGACGTAATCCTGCCCTACGTCACGTTCGCCTACAACACGGCAAAACAAGATACGACAGGTTTTACCCCTTTTAAACTGATTCATGGACGCGAAGCCGAAACAACTGTAGACACTCTTTTCCCAAATCCGCATGAAGATCTCCAAGAGGATTACAGTCAGAAGATTGCCTCGCGAGTCGAAGAAACTAGGCAGCTAGCAAGATTAGAAACCTTGAAAGCCCAAGAAAAGGACAAGGCCAGATATGACTCAAAGCACGAGGCAATGGATTACAACGTCGGTGACCTGGTATGGATTTTCATCCCGATAAGAAAGGTGGGACTCTCAGAAAAACTGATGAAAAGGTACTTCGGGCCATACAGGGTTACTCGGAAACTCTCTGACGTGACCTTCGAAGTTGAACCTGTGGACCAACCAACCAGGAGACGCAAAACAAGAGACCTGGTCCATGTACTGAGAATGAAACCCTACCATGACCCTGAGGACCAAGCTGATCTGTTCAAGTGATAATTACAGCGGGACGCTGTTCATCTAGGAAGGGGGCAATGTCACTGAATAATTATTTTAAATATTCTGTGGTATATCATCATTAATATTTGCATAGTCAACACCCCTTACCATTCTTGTATATTATTACTTGTAAATAATTTTTAGAAATAGTTTGGCATTTTATAAATAAATTATTTTTACTTAAACTTTTGTTATACTCGTTATCACTACCGTGACAATATTATATAAATAGATGTGAATATATATAATATATAATTGATAAATGTACATATACAGGGTCCATTATAAAAGTAATGAGCATAATGTTATTGTGACCCGACGATAGATAGCAGCACGGTAAAACCGTGGTAAATGTGGTGGAGGGATATGCCCTTTCAATCCATCCGGTCGTCAGTTGAGTTCGAGCAGTGTGAGGGGAGATACATGCCTCCGTTTAAAGTGTGTTTTCAACTTTTGTAACATAGCGCGATGGAGCGTTCGCTTGAACAACGATACGCCATAAAGTTTTGCGTGAGGCTTGGAAAAAATGCAACCGAAACATTCCAGATGCTGCAAAAAGCCTTCAAAGACGATTGCATTTCAAGATCACAGTCTGGGAAGTGGCACAAGGCGTTCAAGGAGGGCCGGGAGGAGGTCGCCGACGAACCCCGTTCAGGACGCCCAACAACGGCCAGAACTGACGAGAACGTGGATCGTGTGCTCGAAGTTTTTCGTACCGACCGTCGATTAAGCATCCAGCAAATTGCTGACACATTACACATGTCCACATTTGTGGTAAATAGGATAGTGACCGAGGATCTGCAAATGCGTAAGGTCTGTGCGAAGCTTGTGCCGAAAGTGTTGACGCAAGACCAGAAAGACTTAGAGTTTTGCGCTGTCAAGAATTGTTGGATTTGATTCAAAATGAACCAGGCTTTCTGAACTCTGTAGTAACCGGAGACGAATCCTGGATGTTTGAATACGACCCAGAGTCGAAAAGGCAGAACTGTGCATGGCACACAAAATCAGCCCCACGCCCCAAGAAAGCGCGAATGAGCAAGTCGCGCATCAAAACGATGATCATTGTCTTCTTTGACATCCGAGGAATAGTCCATTGTGAGTTTTTACCGCAGGGACAAACTGTAAACTCAGCCTTTTACCTGGAGGTGCTCAGGAGATTGAAACGCCGGATCGCACGCGTGAGGACTGACATTAAAGACACGGTCAAGCTCCACCATGACAATGCCACCAGTCACACAGCCTTCATAATTACCAACTTCCTGGCCCGGAGCAACACCCCGGTGATCCCTCACCCCCCTTACAGTCCCGACTTAGCTCCATGTGACTTCTTTTTGTTTCCGCGACTCAAGAGAGAGATGAAAGGAAAACATTGGGAAACCGTGGAAAACATCCAACACCATGTTACAACGTTCTTGAGAAGCATTCCTGTCGAGGAGTTTCAGGGTGCCTTTCAGGCGTGGCAAACGCGTCTCCGCAAGTGTATTGATGCAGGAGGAATGTATTTTGAAGAAAATTGAACATTCGCACAAATTACGATCAATAAATGTATTTTGCCAGTAAATGCTCCTTACTTTCAAAATGGACCCTGTATATATAAAATATAAGGTTGTCCAAAAGTTCGTGTTTTTCTTAAAACGTTGTTTTTCTTATTACTTGGCGAATAATATTATTAAGGCGAATACATAATAATATAATTACTTTATATATAATACATATCTATATATATATAAATGAATGTATGTGTGTGTGTGTGTCCTTTATGCCTGACCAAACCACTCATTGGAACGCCATGAAACTTTGGGAAGTTATTTAGTATAGTACTGGGAAGGTTTCTAGCAAATAAATATTTGAAATAACTTTTCGCATAAAAATAATCAAAAGAAATATTCTAATTTATCTGTTATAATTCAACAATCTGCTCTAAATATTATCATGATGATTCGATGATTTTGTAATGTAGAAAATAAGGAAAGACAAAATTCAGGATGACACCGCAATTTATTTGAGACAAGAATAATGATACAATTAAAAGGGAAGATACTATTCATTTAACTTCCAATTACCGAGGGAACCAATTAATATTGATTTTATTCAACTTATCGAGTATATTTCATGGGACCGAGAAAAAATGTTCACTTTATCGAGAGATTCGTTAGACAAACCTTTACTCGGTTAAAACCCGGGCGAAGCCGGGTACATCCGCTAGTACATTATACATAACAGCGAATAATATTGGTATTTCAAATTTTTGCAAGTGTTTACGAACTTTTAGGACAACCTTGTATATATACAATGTCAAGTCATTGTTGGCGTCCACCGCGGGGAAAGACTAAGCGCAAAATTTGAAATCATTCATAAGATTATAATATTCTTATAGTATATACAATCTCACACATAGAGAATATCATTAAAATTCATCAATAGAAAATAATAAATTTATTTAAAATGAAACATTAAATAAATGATGCATATATTTTTATAACCACAAAAACGAGGCCATTTTAATCAATAAACACCAACATTTCTATAAGATTAAATAATAATTCGTTTATAAAAAAAAATACCAAACGATTTTTTTCAAAGCAGACGAATTTAAAAACTAGGTTTAGAGGTCATTTACTTGATTAAATAAAAGCAACTAAACAAAAAATATCACGTAAAATATGCCTGCCTTATTTAAAAAAAAAAGGGCCTAACCTTGTGTTTTTAATCTATTTTCTTCTCCAATTACCATTTTATATATTAAAAAAAGCTAGTTATGGTAGGCTAAAAAATAGTATTTCAGAGCTGACACCACCGATTTTAATTAGGCAGTAAAATATTTACAATCTGACACCCCGGTGTCAACGACTGCTTGCCTTAATTAGAAGTTTGATGCTTTAGTTAAGCCATGGTCGGGTTGCTGGTTAAGATAGTTAAAAGAATCTTTTGGTACCTTTTTTGTGTGTGAATGTGTCCTTCTGGTAATCTGATCCGTTAAGCAAACTCGAGACTTAATTATCAGAATATAATTTATTAATATTTGACCATAATATTACAATTGTTTGAGAAACACTATTCTCAATTTGTGATAACTGATTTAAACTATTTGACATATTTATATCTTTAAGAGAGAGAAAATATAATTTGTACTTGTTTTTTATTATATAGTTAGCACGTAAAGTTTCGAATTCTATATTTTTGTAAAATAAGGTATGTCCAAAAAGTTCCAGGAAAAAGTCAAAACAAAATAAATAAATAATAATAAGAAGAAAACGTGAGATTGAGAAAAATAGTTTATAAAATATTTCAAATACTCCTCATCCCACATCTATACACAGCTTCCATCATTTCTTCCATGTTTCAAAACATTTACAAAAGTAGTCTTTCGGGATGTTCTTCAATACACTTTTCGATTCCGCAATCATGGTTTCTCTAGTGTCAAAAACCCTCCCTTTCAAAGGCATTTTGATTTTTGGAAATAGTAAAAAGTCTTTTGGAGCTAAGTCTGGAGAATAAGCAGGTTGGTGAGGTTCCGTTGTCGTGATGGGAAACCAATTTTCGGAATCCCACATTTCCTTTCTTTTAAAGTGATTTGACTCGCGTAGACGTCTCAGAATGTATGAACAAACTTCCTTATTTGTTGTTTTCTCTTCCTCAAGGTATTCATAGTCTACAGTGCCTTTTATAGCGAAGAATGACACCAGTAAAACCTTGGTTTTCGACTTGAAAAGATTAGATTTCTTCCTTCTTGGCTCATCGTTTCCTTTCCACTTCGGCGTTTAATTTCGTGGCCATACCCGTAAACCCAAGTTTCGTCTACAGTTATTATGTTTCCTTCCAATTAGGGATTTGTTCGACGATTTCAAGCATGTTTCTTGAGACATCAATACGATCATTTTTCTGTTCCGATGTTAGGAACAAAGTTGGCAAGTGTCTTTCTCAACTGCAGATATTCTTTGACTATCATTCCTACTAAATATTTAGGTAGCTTCTATTACGATGTCACGTAGCCCAATTAATAGATTTCTTTTTTAGTAAATTCTCAATTGTGTGAGTTTTTAGAATTCATGTGAAGGATTGGCCAGCCAACGCGCATGCTTCTCTGCCATTTTTAAATCGTAAATACCATTCATATGCGGCTGATTTTTAAAATGATAATCGCCGAAGGCTATTTTTAATCTATTTGATGTTTCGAATACAGATTTATCGATTTTAAGACAAAGTTTTATACAAATTCGTTGTTCAGGTTTAGACTCGATCATGAATCGAAGAGGCTCTCTACTTGAAGTGATATTTTGAAATTCTTTTTATTCACGTGCTGCGCATGGAAAATCGTGATGCTATATACTGCCATGTTGCTCAAGTTTTCTATTAGAATTGATATTCGAAAATTTTTATTATTCGTATTTTTAAAAATTTGGAACTTTCCTGGACATTATTAGAAGGACCTTGTATATATAATGTCATAACCAAAAATGTACATAGCTTGTAATTGTAAATAATACATCGGCAGCTTGGCGAATGTTATGTACCTAAGCCCCGATAGGCGGCGCGCGCTGTCAGCTTGGCAAGTGTTATGTACCTAAGCTCCGATAGATGGCGGGCGCGCTAGGCGGGAAGTTTGTAAACAATAGTCGCCATCTTGAGGGGTGTAGCCGAACGCCAGCCGTTTGGGTCTTTGACATTACTTCCTTAATTTACCATTATTTTTATCCATTTAACTTAGTTTACCTCTATTTCTTTTTATCCTCAAACTTATTAACTATTTAAAGTCATCTAATAAATTATTATTTTATTCTACCCAAACGACTCGTCACCTTCATTACTGTGACAATATGAATTATGTATAATTTCCCAAATTAAACAAAAAAAAGGACTACATTTAAAGCACTACATTATTATAGACATATGATTTCCATTTTTATATTAAAAATATTTTATTGAGAAATAAAGAATGAGATTTTGAAAAATTTCCTCAAATGAAATTTATTATTGAGAATGGCTGAATACCAAAGAGTCCATAATAGATAGATTAAGGAAATTCTCTGAATGCCATCTTTTTCCACTTTTCATGTCACAATAACAATTAGCACAACCTATAGGTCTTTGTTTATATGAATCGCCGTATATAAATGTTTAATTCATAAATAATATACACTGGGTGACTCTCTGAATTGGAAACACTAAGAATTACTGTAAAATATGTAAATTTCAAGGTAAAGTTGGATCACAGAGTTATATGAATGAGTAAAATTGTGCAAATATCCCGCGCATGTTGATTGAGATATAAAAAAAGGAACTTGCATACTTGCCACTATTCTCACCGCTCTGTCTGACAGAGAAAACATTTGAAATGTTCGTTTTTTGACTAAAAAAAAAAAAAACGTTTAGTAGCAGAGAATGCCAGGCCACCTCCAGTCGAGGTAGTTCCATCAGACAGACGATTTCACAGGAGATGATTGGACTCAGAAGGGCCGGTTGGTCCATATATCAAAGATCCACAAACAGAAATCTCGATGCGTCTACAGGCTATGGCGAAGATGGTTGGAACAAGTGAATATGGTAAGATTGAGGGGTGCTGGTGCTGCTAGAGTGACGTCAGCATGCGTTGACCGAAGCATCCGCCGGATGTCGTTGGCGGCCCTACAGTTCACTTCTGTCGCCATTTTGCAGGACACTCTTGATTCTCCCACATCGACCAGAATCATTATACGCAGATTGGTCCCCGGCGGCCTACAGTCATGGCACCTGTTAAGAAGACTGCCTTTTACCCAACGGTACAGACTCCTCTGTTTACAATTTTGTCGGGATAAAGCCACATGGACAGCGGAATGTCACAGGGTAGTGTTCTCAGATGATTCTAGCTTCTGTTTCAGCAATGACAGTCACCGAGTAGGAGTTTGACGCCGTTTTGGTGACAAATCCATCTGTGGAACGCCGCACCTCACGACAACGCGGCATTATGGTTTGTGGATCCATCGCCTATGATAGCAGATCAACTCTGATTCGTATTGAGGTCACTATGATGACCTAGAGATAGGCTCTAGTTAGACAAAGAGGTATCCTGTGATTTCTCCTATTGAAAATTGATACTCTCTGATGTGATTCCTGTAATTTGAAATTGAACTTCTACTTGGGAAAACCTTATTTCAGGTTTATGTGAACCGAAAGGCGGAATCTTCACACTTCATGAATTTCAGTATGAGTTCCTTCCATTTTCATATTTTATATTGTCACGTATAAGGCCTAAAAACACCTACAGCCTCCGCCAATAGATGAGGCTTTCGCCTGTTTCCGTCTGGAACTAGTGTGGATATCGCAGACTGCTGTGGTCCTGTTTCCTGGAGCAAATAGTTGAAAATAGATGTTCATATTGGCTCTGGAGTGTGAATAATTGTAAATACCCGTTGAATGTTATTCTAGTTTTATTTAATGTGTAGTAGAAATGACAATAAAAAGAGGAGTGTTATAAGTCTTTGTGCCGGTTGCTGTCATGACTCTCTCGCCGACATCGCTGCTGCTACTCTTCTGGTAAGTCTCTCGTGCCCCCCCACCAGTGGTAAGGCCGAGAGATACAGCCTGAGGAAATGAGATCCACCTGAGTGGTGTTTCTCGGAGGTCCTTGGGTGCTCTGCAGGGTAGAGCTGCAGAGGGAGAAGCAACGGGACCCCGGGTAGGTGATCCACGAGGGAGGAAGCGGCGTCGTCGCGAAGAAAAGGAGGGGCAGCGCGACACTGGTGTCAGAAGTGAGATGTTTCCTAGTGGAGATCACTAGGAGGCTCTTAGAGGTTTGAAGTTGCTGACAAAGGTCCATCGACATAAGAGGCCAGGGATGGCCTCGGAGCAGGACTCGCTGGCTGAGATCGTCCGGATGAAGAATAATCATCAGGAGAAGAGGGACGAGACAAAGCGCCGTAGAGAGGAAGAGTGGCTTTTCTTAGAAAAAGAGAGAAAGGAAAGAGGGCATCTTTTAGAAAAAGAAAGACAATAAAGAAGGCGCCGAAGAGGGGAAGAATGGCTCCTTATGGAAAAGGAAAGAGAGGAAAAGGGGCGTCTTAGAAGAAAAGAGATGCAGCAGTTGCTGTCTCAATTGGAGGCCCATTTGCAGAGGGAGACAGGTGCGGCCCAGACGGCCTTGGGGCGTGATGTCAGCGAGGTCCGGGCGGAGTCCCGAAGGCTGGAGGTCGAGCGGCTCACGTGGAGGAAGTCCATGGAACAGAGGGACTGATTGTGGCACCTCCAGGACCGACCCTGAATCTGCTTCAGGCAGAGCCACGAATGAAGCAGTTCAGGCGAATAAGGCGGTCCCAGCGAAAGAAGCGGGGCCGGAAACTGGAGCGTTCCCGGCAAGAGAAGCCGTGCCGGCGAGATAAGCGGCTTTGGCGCGAAAAGTGGTACCAGCGAGAGAAACGGTACCAGCAAACAATGCCGCGAAAGGAAAGGTCCCAACGAGAGGAGTGGTCCCGATGAGAGGAATGGTCCCGGCGAGAGAAGTGGTGCCGGCGAGAGAAGTGGTCCCGGCGAGAGAAGCGGTACCGGTATAAGAAGCGGTACCGGCATAAGAAGCGGTACCAGCATGAGAAGCGCCTCCGGCGTGAGAAGCGGTTCCGTCGAACAATGCCACGAGAGAAGTGGTCCCGGCAAGAGGAGCGGTGCCGGCGATAGAAGTGGTACCGGCGAGAGAATCAGTTTCGACGCGAAAAGCGGTACCGGTATAAGAAGCGGTACCAGCATAAGAAGCGGTACCGGCATGAAAAACGTCTCCGGCGTGAGAAGCGGTACCGGCGAAAGGGGCGACTCCGGCGAGAAAGGCGGTTCCATTAAGAGAGGCGGTTCCAGCGAGAAAGGCGATTCCAGCGAGATAGGCAGCTCCGGCGAGAAAGGCGACTCCGGCGAGAAAGCGGCACCAGCAGGAGAAACGTGACATCAAGGCGACAAGACCGATGGGACCGGATCGGGACGATCCGCCTTAAGGGGGAGGCAGTGTCGCGTAAAAGTGTGAATAATGGAGTGTGAATAATTGTAAATACCCGTTGACTGTTATTTTAGTTATATGTAATGTGTAGTAGAAATGACAATAAAAAGAGGAGTGTTATAAGTCTTTGTGCCGGTTGCTGTCATGACTCTCTCGCAAACATCGCTGCTGCTACTCTTCTGGTAAGTCTCTCGTGTCCCCCACCAGTGGTAAGGCCGAGAGATACTGCCAGAGGAAAGAAGTTCCACTCGAGTGGTGGTTCTCGGAGGTCCTTGGGTGCACTGCAGAGTAGGGCTGCAGAGGGAGAGCAACGGGAGCCTGGGTAGGTAATCCACGAAGGAAGAAGCGGCGTCGTCGCGTAGGACCGGATAGGCAACGCGCAAGTATTTGTTATCTTGAAATTCTAAATTATTTTCAGTTATTCTGCTTTATTTTATGCAACATTTAGAAATTTAAATATTGAAGTTTGATTACAATATTTGGATTTTCTTTAAGAAAGTTTTCTTCTTGCTTTAGCTTACAGCTCTCTTAAAATCCGGCAGCACCGATGGGTGCTGGATTCATTAACGATCAATATAAAATAAGTTTGTGGAATCAGTTTTTTTTATATTTAAAATACACCTTTTTTACATCTGAACTGTTTTACATATAATGATGCACTAGCGCGCCATCTGTTATGGAAATTCGAAACTATTTTTGACGCGTAAGATTCTTTTTGAAATTAAACAATTTCTACTGCCTTTACTGCAATGGAAAAATTAATGGGAGGGCTTGGCTCATCAGTGGTGAACCCTCTCAGCGGTTTCGCCAGTTTAATCTACCATACCGCTGCTATAAAAGAAAGATAGAAAAATGCAATATAACAGTGGTATGGTAGATTAAACTGGCGAAACCGCTGAGATGTGTAGGCGCCATCCCGACCAGAGAGCCACAGATAAACAGATTATAAACGCACAGAATATAGAATCCGAGCTCCCCAGTAGAAGGAATACCCGGAAGACGACGGTACTCTCTGTTATATTTGTTGTTCATTATTATGATTTTGTTTTAATAAACACTACTAAATTATTTCATTGGATCCTCTCTTTCTTTTTCCCAGTAAGAAACGCCTACGGAAGCCAACAGAAATTCAGAAGTGGGATAGTCCTGAAGAAAATTGAAGATTCACTGGAATAATTTGGAAACGAGAAGGACGTGGCGCGGTGACCGATCAACGTAAGAGGAGTTGCATGGTATGTACGAAATTTAATTACCTATTCCTAAAAGTATTATTACAAGTCACCTCGGTAAAATATTATTGCAAAATCATCTCGATAAGAAAGTATTTTAAAGTAAAGTGAAGTATTTTAAAGTAAGCATTTTAAAGTAAAGTGAAGTATTTTAAAGTAAGCATTTTAAAGTAAAGTGAAGTATTTTAAAGTGAAGTATTTTAAAGAAAGTATTTTAAAGTAAAGTGAAGTATTTTAAAGTAAGCATTTTAAAGTAAAGTGAAGTATTTTAAAGTGAAGTATTTTAAAGAAAGTATTTTAAAGAAAGCATTTTAAAGTAAAGTGAAGTATTTTAAAGAAAGTATTTTAAAGTAAAGTGAAGTATTTTAAAGAAAGTATTTTAAAGTAAAGTACAGTATTCTAAAGAAAGTATTTTAAAGTAAAGTTAAGTATTCTAAAGAAAGTATTTTTAAAGTAAATTGAAGAAACAAATAAAAAGTATTATCGCAAAGTATCGCGGTAAAAAGAAAAAAAAAGTATTGTCTCAAAATTACCAAAGAAAAGTTGATTTCGTTTAAAGAAATAATTGAAACAGTACGTATCTGGTTTAGTCAGTTTTATTTGTTTATTTAAAAAAAAAAACTTTGCCTTGTTTATTTTTCCTTTTGAAAAACATGACTTACTTAGCGAAAGTAAGGAAATGCGATTTGAGCAAGTTGGCGTATGAACTCGGCGAGGTAGTACCGCCAGAGAGCAGGATCGTCGACTTAAAACGCCTTATCCTGAATAGTCAATCTTACGAAGAAGAATTCGCAAAGCAACTGTTGGAGACTCTGATCGAGGAACGGGAACAAACAGAACGAGCAGAACGGGAGCGAATGGAACAAACAGCACAAACAGAGCAAGCAGAACGTATAGATCGGAAACGAATCGAGGATCGGGAACGAATCGAACGAAAAGAACAAATGGTAATGGAATTCGAGCTTGAGAAGCTGCGCATCCAGACTACACGCGGAAACAACGATACGTCTCGAAGTACCAGCAATGACGCACATTACGAGATACGTAAACTGATGCCCAAGTACGAGTCGAAGGACAATGATTTGAGTTTTTACCTAATTCTTTTCGAAAGACAGGCAAAGCGACTAGGATTGGATGAAGACCAATGGGCGTTCAGCCTCCTAGGATTGCTACCTTACGAAATGACTCAATTAATCGCTCGGGAAACAGAAGAACAAAGCGGCGATTATAGGTTCGTGAAAAGGTTGCTCCTAAAACGGTACAAGTTGAGCCCCGAACAATTCAGACAAAAATTCGAGAAGCACGAGAGATCTCAAAAGGGTTCCTGGAGAGACTTCGCTTTCGAATTGCGAGGATATTTCAACGAATGGATCGAAGGAATGAACGTGGAAAATTTCGACGCCCTAAAGGATTTGTCCGTCACTAACCAGCTAAAGAAAAAAGTTCCAAATGTGCTGCGTAATCATCTCATTGACGATTGGACCAAGTTAAACAACCCAGATGAGTTGGCGGATAAACTGGACGAGTACGAAAATGTTCGCACCGAGATGGGACCTCCGCATTGGAATGCGAAACACCTCATACCACCGTCGTTTCAGCAGAAATCTGCGAGATTCCCCAACCAAAGCGAAGTTAAAGAGACTAAACAAGGAACGAATGTTTCGGGTCAAGACGCTGCAAGGAACGAAATCAGTGAAACGTACCCTAACACCTTGAGGAGAATGGTCAACCGTGCAATCAGAAACGACAAGGGAGAACCGAAGTGCTTCAACTGCAATCAGTTTGGACACATTGCCAGAGACTGCCCAGCACCCAGGACTACGTTGACATGCCGAGGATGCGGTCAAACGGGACACAAGGAAAGGAATTGCACAAGACCCAAAGAAGGACTAAAAGTAGCCAACCTGGAAGTCGAAGGACTGGAGACTGTCCCGCCAGATGTATATTTGAAGGATGTCAAGATCGACAACAAGGAAACCGTGAAGGCAATGATAGACACCGGGAGCAGCAGTTGTCTAATGAGAGAATCGGTCGCAAGGAGGATCAGCGTCGACATCGAACCAGACTCGACTAGTCTGTACGGCATCGGTAACCAGACTGCACCAGCTGCCAGGACCGTTGGGAAGACGACAGTCGACCTGGAGATTGATGGCATCGTCGGAAGGGAAATCACTGTATTCATTGTCAACGATGATGCCCAACCCTATGACCTATTAATTGGAAGAACATGGACAGATCTGCCCTACGTATCCTTCGCAAGAATTGGTAAAAACTTGCATATTGGCTATTCATCCGAATTTCCGTTTGCTAATCTGCAAGAAGAAATCAAGTCGCGTCGCATCGAACTGAGAGCAACCGAAACTGTTCAGTTGGAGAGCGACTCCATTAACTTTACAAGTGCAATCACAGACGAGGTAAAGGACGGATATGTATTGTTCACAGGAGTAGATGACGCCTGTGTCGATTCCCTATTGGAAGTGGTCGACGGAAAGACGACCGTACCCATCATCTCAGCTGGCAAGGGCAAGTTGAGAGTAAGGAAGAACCAATGTGTAGGGCGGGTTGAACTACTGAACCTTGATGATATTGTTGTTAACCTGGACGTCGCAGAGGATTCGTTTCAGACTAAAAATGAAGAGAAGAGGGAAGGACAAGACCAAATGAAACGTAAGCGCCCCATACTGCCTGAGGACATCAACGTCAATCATTCTCTGACTTCGAAAGAGAGACAAGAAATCCTAGATGTAGTAAACGAGTATAGAGACTGTTTCGCTCTTGGCATGGAGGAATTAGGGTGCACCGATGTCACCAAGATGGACATTAAGGAGGTTGATGGAAGCAAGCCAGTCTGTCTGAGACCGTATAAGACGACTGCAAGTGAAGGCGAAGCAATCAGGGAGATTGTCAGAGAGTGGAAGGACAATGGAATAGTCACGGAAACTAGATCACCCTACGCTAGTCCCGTCCTACTTGTGAGGAAGAAAACTGGAGATCATCGTCTGGTGGTAGATTATAGGAGACTCAACATTCAAACAGTTAAGGACAAGTTCCCATTACCAAGGATAGACGACCTTCTGGAAGGCCTAAGGAATGCGAAATTCTTCACCACTCTGGATCTGGCGCATGGATATCTGCAGATACCACTGACCGATAAGGCAAAATTAAAGACAGCATTCATCACCCCAGATGATACAGGTCAATTCGAAAGGATGATTTTTGGACTCGCCAACGCACCAGCAGAATTCCAAAGACTGATGCACACTGTCCTAGGTCCGCTACTGAACAAGAAGGCATTCTGCTATCTCGACGACGTGATTATCCCGGCAAAGGATTGGCGGGAGATGATCGAAAGGTTGAGGGAAGTCCTCGAAAGAATAAGATCAGCGAAGTTGACACTGAAACCCTCCAAATGTGAGTTCGGAAGGAGGGAAGTTGAGTTCTTAGGGTATGTCATCAGTACAGGCGGACTTAAGCCAGGCCCAAGAAAGATCAAGGCGATAGAAGAATTTCCAGAACCCAAGAATGTCCACGACATACGACGCTTTCTGGGACTGACGAACTTCTTCAGACGATTTGTAAAGGACTTCGCGAGGAAAGCAGAACCGCTAAGCAGACTTACGAAGAAAGGTTCACAATTTGAATGGAAGGAAGAACAGCGAAGGTCATTTGGAGGACTACGAAAGGATCTGGTCGAATATCCGGTACTAGCTCATTACAACCCTGAACTCAAGACAGAAGTACATTGCGATGCGAGTGCTGAGGGATTAGCAGGAATGGTGCTACAGATGGACGAAGACGGCAAATGGCGCTTGGTCTACTGTGTGAGCAAGAAGACAACAGAAGCCGAGAAGATGTACCACTCAAGCAAATTGGAGCTGATGGCGATAGTGTGGACCTTGGATCGACTACGTCAGTTCCTCGTAGGAATCAAGTTTACAGTGGTTACAGATTGCCAAGCACTGGTCTACATGAACGCGAAGAAGACTACAAATCCTCAGATAGCGCGATGGTACAATCTGATTCAGGAATACGATTTCGAAATTCGACATAAACCAGGGGAGAAGATGGCCCACGTAGACGGAATGAGTAGAGCTCCAGTCGACGACCCTAGAGACACGATGGAGGAAATCGTGGAGAAAAACCTTGAAGTGTGCCTCACAATCACACTGGAAGAACAAATCTTGATGATTCAGCATTCCGACCCTGAATTGAGAGACCTGATCCAGATCTTTCGAAAGGACCCGTGTGATAGGACAGTAGGAGAACAAAATAGAATTAATGACTCAGCTACAGAAGAAAGTCCGGACGAGGAGCCAGAAGTAGAAGATACCCCCCGACGCAACCCACGACGTTCCTGCAACGCAAGGTTCAATCGAGGACGACTGAAATCCAGGAATGGCCGAATGTAGGCGCCATCCCGACCAGAGAGCCACAGATAAACAGATTATAAACGCACAGAATATAGAATCCGAGCTCCCCAGTAGAAGGAATACCCGGAAGACGACGGTACTCTCTGTTATATTTGTTGTTCATTATTATGATTTTGTTTTAATAAACACTACTAAATTATTTCATTGGATCCTCTCTTTCTTTTTCCCAGTAAGAAACGCCTACGGAAGCCAACAGATGGTTCACCACTGATGAGCCAGGTCCTCCCATTAATTTTTCCATTGCAGTATAAGGGCAGTAGAAATTGTTTCATTTCAAAAAGAATCTTACGCGTCTAAAATAGTTTCAAATTTCCATGTTTTATATATATATTAAAAACAAAAAAGGCATATCCTGACCTCTCACATGAGCATTTTTAGATGGAAGAGCGCCATCTAGTGGAACAAAAATGAACTAAACGTTTATTTAACTTGTTCAGTGATATTTGGCTAAACCATGTGAAAGGTCAGAATATGCCTTTATTATACAAATGAAAACATCTAAACGCGAATGTTTCTTTTCACAAATAATTCACAAATATCTACTGTACTTACTGAGATGAAAAAATATTGGGAGGGCTTGGCTCATCAGTGGTGAACCCTTCCAGCGGTTTCACCAATTTAATCTACCAGACCGCTTCTTTAGAGCTCTAACACTGTATTGGATCATTCTGATTTTATATGCAACACTGAAGGGTGGAATCTCAGAAATGGTTTTTAAGAATACTATGGACATAAGCTTATAGGACAGTAGAATTACATATAAATAGATGCATCAAGCAATGTTCTTCCGCAAACAATGAGGACAAGTTTGGCATAAATTAATACATAGTAATAACGCGCCATCTATATTGTGGCGAAGAAATAATTTATTATTTAATTTAATATTATTCAATGAAAATATTCAACAGATTATATAAATATAAATTACTCTGTATTTGTAAAATCATCTTTAAAATATTTCTTTGCCTGCTTGTTCAATATTCCCTAGCTGTAGATAGTTAGGTTAATTTGTTAATATTTGTCGACTGGTCGTAGTGATGTCATCAATAAATACTTTCACATCTCCAGATATACAAAGACTTGATTTCTACGCTACAATATACACCTATCCCCCGATTTACACGGCACTTGTTTTACACGTTTTCGCTTTTACACGGTTTCCAAATAATTTTTTTTTGTTGTTTTTATCGCACTATACTAAATGCTATTGTGATTGAACACATGCGCTGTGTACACATCTCACGAGGAATCCCGAGATTATGTGCTGACTACATATTTTAACCTGTCAATGCATTTTATTTTTATTTCTGTGTATACCTATCCCCCGATTTACACGTTTTTCTCAGGAACGTATCTACCGTGTAAATCGGGGGATAGGTGTACTACAAATGAAAACACCGAAACGCAAATGTTTCTTTTCACAAATAAATCAAACTTCTACTGTCCTTACTGCGATGAAAAATCGACCATTCGCGCGTTACACTTTTATAGAAATACTTCCTACTTCCTCCTAGTTATTATCATTAAATTATTGCGGGTAGGACATCAATACTATCACAACTATCCATTTGGGAAGATGACCGACTTCTACGACAACGGAGTTGTTTGAGATTCTTCGGTCACATCGCACAACGCAGGGAAATGGAGTACACCATACTGACCGGAAAGACATCTGGGCGACACATACCTGGACGCCCGCCGACACACTTCATGGACCAATTAAAGGAACTCACTGGCTTGACGGTCACCGAGATGGCACATCGAGCTCAAGACAGAGATAGCTGGCGTCGTGTTTGGGATGTAATACGTACAGTAAGTGGTTCACAACGTTCGATCGCCAATAAAATGATATTGAATATCAATAATATATTAAAATCAGAACTAATGATGATTTTTTTTAAATGTTCCTAAATATATATTTATACTTTTTAAATAATAATTTCAAATAATGACGAATCCTGTATGGGGCTTTGATTCCAGTAAAAGGCTTGTTGCTGCTGTTGTATATAGTCACAGTGTAGAAAATACTATACTATACCTACTACATATAGGTTTCTCTCTGTATTCTTAGTTCTCTTCTCTTCAATTACTCTGTAAACTGGCGAATCCTATATAGGACGAGAGGTCCTCAATAAAGGCTTTTTGTTGTTGTTGTTGTATAATTTCAAATAATAAAATATAATAAAATTTTAATTAGTTAGATATACATATTACAATTATACCTATGCAAATTATATTTATGGTTAGTGTCCTTACAGTTCGCAACCAAAAAAAGTTTATAAATTTGTAAATAGAACACAGTATACAAATACATTTATTATTCTTATGTAGTACTGTATGTGACTTAATAATGGTATATATTAAAATCTACGTTTGTATATGATATATTTATAGAAAATATAGAGAAAAACTGTAAAAAAAAACACTATTTTAACAAAATATATATATTAAAAAACCCTTTGACCGTGCTTCAAATAACTTCAAAATGTCATCGAGACGACGTGACCAGATTGTTACTGTAGATGTCAGAAAATAGTTCTTTAAATGAAATATAGATGGCGCGGTGTAACGTACATCTCAATTGGTGGAGTGATGATGATAAAGGGAATATTTGACCGGATTTATTGTGTGTGTTCTGTGACATGGGGCTTGAAACCTTATTTACAATTTATTTCTCTTTCTTTTATTTGGATATTGGAATATCTCTATCTTATTTGTTTTCTATTCGTAAATATATAGCCTCAATACAACATATAATACCGTTAAGAGAATTTCAAAATTTATAAAATTTGTTATTTAGTTTAAACATGTGAGGTTTGTTTTTATATATGCAATAAATAAGTATTAATAGTTGGCACATAGTAATATAAAGAAAAAAAATAAAGTAACACCAGCAAAACATCGGCGGTTAAGCGTCATAGGCTGGGTAAAAAAAGTAATAAAGCAAAGAAAAAGTTTTATAGAAAAGAGCAAAGACAAAGATATATATACACAATATATATAAATATTATATAATCTAAAATGCAAATATTTTATTTTTTTGAAAACATGTATTTTACTTTCATCATTGACTATTCTTTTATTTTTGACCATAGATTTAGAACATAACCATTTGAATATATTTGTTGTAAATATGTATAGTTAACCTACTTATTTTTTAAATCACGAATATAGCATTCATTATATAAATTCTATATTACTGTGATAAATAATTTTATGTGTAATTTGCTTCAAGTAATTCAAAATAAAAACTACTTGATTAAAAAATAATTATCTTTCTTATTTTCACGACTGCACCTTCAATTTCATATCTTTTTCAACAAAAAAATTCATTATATAAATTCTATATTACTGTGATAATTTTATGTGTAATTTGCTTCAAGTAATTTAAAATAAAAACTACTTGATTAATAAATAATTATCTTTCCTATTTTCACGACTGCGTCTTCAATTCCCTATCTTTTTCAACAACAAAACAAAAAAATATAAATATAGGTAGAATTAAATATAATTTATATATCAAAGATAGTTGTATTTGAGAAGGAGTAATGATAAATAAAAACAAATTATAAAAATATTACTTTTAGGGTATCAAAAAGTTTTTTATTTTTTATTTTAAGTAACAGCATAGGGTTATAACAAGTTCACGCTGTATGTTGTTACCACCTATGTTGTTACTTAAAATAAAAAAATCTTTTTGATACCCTAAAATTAATATCTTTATAATTTGTTTTTAATTACTCCTCTAATACAACTATCTTTCATATAAATTATATTTAATTCTACTTTATTGTACAGTAATAGCTTGCTATATTGACATTATGCTCTCAACTCGACATCAAAATTTTCTATAACTTTCCCTAAATATTATAAAACCATTATATATATTAACACAAAGCAATAACGCGCCATCTATACACATAAAATAAAAGGACTTAAAAGCGCGAATGTTTCTTTTATACATAAAACGAACTTCTACTGTCCTTACTGCGATGAAAAAATATATTGTTGTGTATGTGTAAAGTTCGTTTTATGTATAAAAGAAACATTCGCGCTTTTAAGTCCTTTTATTTCATTATATATATGTCATAAACCCGGGTAAGACAACAAGCGAGTTGGAAGCAGTCGGGGTTGAGTGGCAAGGCGTGCAGAGTGGGAAGTCCGCACGGGACAGTAAGGACAAAGTTTGGGATCAAAAGACGCTCTACTAGTACGTCTCACGTGGCACCAGGACCAGGGGAAAGTTGAGAATCAACTGAGGAAAAGCTCGGCGTCCAGCCTGAAACCGCGGGGACCGTCGTGAGATGATAATCGCCTAGCACTAAGCGGGGCTGTCCGAAAATATCCACTGTCCCCTAACTGTAAACATCTGGACCAACTCCCTTTTTGTCCTCCACCTGGATCCCCCAGGTGTCCGGTCGCAAGCTGGTGTCACTTTGAGACGACTAGAAAGGACGTCATACTTTATTACTTACATATCCCATTGTTTAAATTACGACATATATATATACAAGCTATGAGCAATATATGAGCTCTTTCTCTGTGAGATCCCCTGACAAGAAACCAAAGTTTTAAACAAAGATAGAAACACCTTTGTATTATTATCAGGGAACTGGGAACATCGCTCGGGTCATATATAGCTAGATTCAATGAGAACAAATATTTAAGAAACCGAAAAAATATCATTTATATTATACGTTATATAAAAATTATATTAAAATTTGTAACAAATAAATTTACTGGCAATGTGTTTCTTTTCAATAATAATTTCGCGCGTGTCCCCTCCGGTTCTTTGCGACGACGTCGCTTCCTCCGTCGTGGATCACCTACCCAGGCACCGTTGCTTCACCTCTGCAACCCTACCCTGCAGACAGCCCAAATACCCTCTGAGAACCATCACTCAAGTGAATCTCCTTTCCTCTGGCAGTATCTCTCGGCCTTACCACTGGTGGGGGACACGAGAGACTTACCAGAAGAGTAGCTACTGTGATATTGGAGAGAAAGTCACAAAATCAACCGGCAACAAGTCTGTTACCACTCTATTTTATTGCAAAATATAACGAGGATTGAGAGGAGTATCTTAAAGAACTTTATTCGCAAGCTTTCGGATGCATACTTCCTTCTATAGGCTTTACAATGACAAAAAGAAAGAAATATGAGATGAGTATTAATAGAACAAGATATTTTTGCATATATCTTTTTAGCAATTTTTATTTATAGGTTCATCCTTAGTTATTTATTTGGCATTATCTTTATTGGATTGAAGGTGTAATAGTAAAAATGTTTTTAATTTCATAAATTTAACATTCTCAGCAAAATTTTGCATATTAATTCTGTATATACGAAATTTACGTTTTCACTTTCATTTATGTTTATAAATACTATATTTTCCCATATGCAAAAATATCTTGTTATATTAATACTCATCTCATATTTCTTTCTTCTTGTCATAGTAAAGCCTGTAGAAGGACGTCCGAAAGCTTGCGAATAAAGTTCTTATAAAACACTCTTCTTCAATCGTCGTTCTATTTTGCTATTTTTATTCGAAGAGTTTAATTTAGTCGGCTCTATTTTATTGTCATCTTTAAACCACATTACATAAAAACTCTCAATTAACGGGTATTTACAGTAATTTACATCCTAGAGCCAATATAAACAGGTATTTACAATTATTAGCCCCAGGAAACAGGGCCACAGCAGTAGGTGACTTCAACACTAGCCCAGACCTGAAATAGACCAAAGCGCCATCTATTGGAGGAGGTTGTAGCTTTTTTAGGCTGATATACACGGCAATATTATCAAATATTAACCCTTAACTGGACAGGTTGGGTAGATTCTACCCATGCATAAACTTAATATAGGAAAAATATTTATTTTTCGTTTACCTAGAGCTACCAGCTTTCGTGTATTCTAATTTTACAGTGATAAAAATATTTTCCATCCATCGTTTATAAATTTCAGTTTTGGGAGGGGGGTTAAATTTGCATGTTGGGGCGGATTCTGCCCAGCCCGTCCAGAAGCGTGAGAATTTTTCGTGTCAGTGTTAGCTCGTGGCTCATACTTGAGTCTCTATCTTCCACTATTTTTAGCTTCCTTTTATAAAATAACACTTCTTTCTTTGGATAAGTTTAATTATCAATCAAGTAACAGAGAGAACTATCCCTGCAAACCTAAAATATATTTAATTATCTCTACATTTGATGATACTATTGAAAAATAAACTTATTGCCAATAAATTTATTTGTTACACATTTAAACGATATATTGCAATTGAATTTATATAAACATTGTATCATTTTAAATTATATTTAATAGAAAACAATTCTGTAAAATCGACTACCAAATAGCGCCGATTTGCACTGAATAAATTAATTGTTGTTTTTACTCATTGGCCGGCACAAACCTTTTGTAATCATGTGTAAATAAGTATTCAAGTTTTTATCTTCTTCTTTACGCTTCAAGAATAAGGCGTTTCATCAATTATTCCATCAAATCTCAATTAAAACAAATAGTAATCAAAAATGTTTTAATTATATTGTCGTCTGGAAAAATAGACGCGAGGAGAGGTAAACACAAAGGAACTTTTTCTCCCTAACAACGGTCTAAAATTGTAGCTATGCAAATTTATATAACAATGACACAATTCAATCCAAACTATGTAAATATAGTACAATCTAAAACTTAAAATTATGTAAATAACAAATTAACCACGCTACAATATTCTCCACGACTGCATACCATTGGCAAAATACTTATGTATCCAAAAGGTAAAAAATTGTAATTTCTCTCTTATCTTAAAATTATTTATTACAACATAAATATATATCTTTCTTCTTATATATAAAAGTCAACATCTGTTGTCTGTTTCGCGATAAACTCAAAAACTACTGAACCAATTGGTACCAAATTTTGCATGTTGCTTTTAATAAACCTAAGGAAAACTTTCGGCTACATTTTGATTAGTATTTTTGGCTATTTATTTTTTTCATTTGAAGAACTTTCTTTTTTACGCGGAGTAAATACAGAGGGTGTTCACACTTATAGGAAACAAGTTATATTATAAAATATTAAAAATTAACACCATATTTGAAAATTTTCAAATGTTCTATTTGAAAGCCTTTTTGTTTATTTACAGAACGGCACCTGATTTTCCACGATAGCAGACACTTTCTGATCATGGTCATATTCAAAAGATCCCCTTCTTTCTTTACCACTTTCCAGAGCTAATCTTACCTATTTGGACATAATTGAAATATGCAAACAAGATGATATCAACATTTCTTAAAAAGGTATTTATAATATTATTCACGACAAAAATATCAAGTTTTTATTCAAAGCACCTACGGAGAAATGGACAAAAGATTATCACCCTATATCTGTGAGAACTCCTGCAACTGTCAAAAAAGTGAAAAATATATTACAAAAGAAAATCCTATGCCACAAAGAGATATATCCAAATTAATAGGAACATCAGTTTCAACAATAAATAAAATAATAAATAAAGATTTTGGCCTAAAAGCTACAAAAAAACATGCGGTTCACAAATTGTTTCAGAGCCATATTCGTCAGCGACACACTATCAGCAGATATTTTTATGAAAATTTCTTGGCTGCTGATAGATGGAAATTTATTGTTACATATGACGAAGCATGGGTATATTTAACCGATTGCGTCAGAAAAAGAGCTATATACTATCAAAAAAGGGTGGAAAAATCTAGGCCAATTTGGTTGAAGGAATGTGCCGAAAGTTACCCCAAAGGATTTATGGTGGCATGCGGTATATCATATGAAGGAAAATTAAAAATAAGAAAAGTTGAAAGAAATGCCGAATTAAACTCGGAGTACTATCAAAACAACATTTTAGAACCTATATTTTTAAATGATATTCCCTCTATCTATGGAAAACGGAGCAACAAAGTCTGGTTTCACCATGATAACGCCACAAGTCATACCTCATCTTCAACCCAAGCTTATTTGGAAGATCTAAGGCAAAGAACAGGAATCAACACTATTCCAAAGAACAGAACCCCTGTAAAATCTCCTGATTTAGCCCCGATGGATTTTTGCATTTTTGGATGCCTTAAAAGAGCACTTGGAAAGAGACACCCTAGGACAATTGAAGGTCTCTGGAAAGTGGTAAAGGAAGAATGGGATCTTTTGAGTATGACCATGATCAGAAAGTGTCTGCTATCGTGGAAAATCAGGTGCCGTTCTGTAAATAAACAAAAAGGCTTTCAAATAGAACATTCGAAAATTTTCAAATATGGTGTTAATTTTTAATATTTTATAATAAAACTTGTTTCCTATAAGTGTGAACACCCTCTGTACGAGGCGAAGTAATAACACGAGGCCAATTAAGCGACCAATGAGCGTTCTGCATTTTTTTTTTTCAAGTTGCTTGCGTACTTTTTTTGAAATATCTTTTTATACGAGTGTTACTTTTTTTAAACAAAAGTATTGAGTATTTAGAGAGAAATTTATATTACTAAGTTACGGTAAGTGCACACAATGCAATTAAAAAAAAAACTTTACAAAATTAGCGTTACTGTATGTTAATAATGGCTTTTGTATTTTTTATTAATTTTTGTTCTGGCCTTTGTTTTTTTTTTATCTCTTTAGAAAAAATCATTCAAAATACAGTCGCAGTCATTAGCAAACACATATGTTACCCTAATTTCCATTTTCTCTTTATTTTTTTATACAGAAAAATATTTACATGCCAGTATTTTGGATTAATTTTTTTATAAACCAATTTTTTCATATTTTTACTGAGAAGATGGGCATCGCAGTCAAGATCCATCGCAGTCACTCACTCAACTCAGGCAATTTCAAGGGTTAATGCGCTGGGGCGTGTACCTTGGGGGTTGGGTGTAAAAGCTACAATATATTTAAACTATATTGATTTTGAAACAACTAAATGGATTGCAAAAAAATAATTAAATCAAATACCTAAACATTAATATAATATAATTTTTGCCGTCACACACACCTTTTGCCTGTAGTTTATGTATTACTTCTGTATTGCTATTCTATGGCACTTCTACTATTTATTATTGATGTATTTTCAGTATGAAGGAAATTGTAATCGGGGGAATTCTCGGGAGAAGCCGGGTCAATCGTCTAGTATATATATGTATGTGTGGGTGTTATAAAATAAAATTTTATTTAATTAGATCAATAATCGGATCATATTTAATGGAGGTTATTTCGTTATAGAGAGTTATTTATTATTAAAAAAGGTTTAGATGAACATTTTGCCGGGAGGAAATAGACCTATAAAAGCATAGAGCGTCTCTCTCGTCGAAATAGACATCAAAACTAGACGCCATCTATTGACCGTCGTCGCAAACTAGCGGCCTCGGGTCGGTGACATAGTCACAACACCAGCTGACGAGGGCCATTATCCAGAAACCATGGTCTCTAGATGGATGCTTCTCAGTTTATTAAAGCTATGTGACTTTGTCACCGACCAGAAGTCGCTAGTTTGCAGAAACGGTCAAAAGACGGTGTCTAGTTTTGAGGTCTATTTTGACGGGAGAGGTGTCCTATGCTTTTATTATATACCTTTAATTATAGAGAGTTCTTCAAAATATAAAATGAGTTTCGTTATGGAGATTTCTTCGTTAAAACGTGTTTGCATAGATGTTTAAAAAACAATCACAATAGTAACACACATACAGTGACGCTATTTTCACCACATAATGGCTTCACAATATCTTCCGAATTTTCCAAAGAGGTGTTTATCTGGTAAAGGGTCTAAGCCAATTCGATGGCCGGATATAAATGGAAAATTCACCAAGAAAATATTTGGATCCATTATAATAAGGGCTACATCTACAGTTAAATATACACTAAAACTAAACTAGTATTGTGGATTTGTCACCGACCCGAGTTCGATAGTTTGCAGAGACGGTCATGAGATGGCGCCTCGTTTAAAAATCTATTTTGACGGGAGAGGTGTTTTTATTTTATTTTATAGAATTTGTATAGTGCTTTTTTTTTCATTGTTCTTTTTACTGTGTCATATTTTGGATGTGTTTAGCGCTGGGTTTGTGTGTGCGGTTAACCGAATATGGAAAATGAAGATTGTTGTGGGGTATGTGTATCCCTATATATATAAAAGTCAGTGTATGTATGTATGTATGTTTGTCGGCTATACACGTCCAAATGACGTTACTAATCTGGCTGAAATTTTAATAGTATATAGAGTTGAATTTGGAAAAACATTTAGGCACATTTTCAGGCTTCTATCTCGAATATCCTTGGAGTTATTAACAAATTATCAACAATTTTTCCCTATTTCATTCGCAACCAGCGCCTCTCTGCGGTAACTTCGAGAAGTAAATGACCACTGGAGCCCTCCCACGGCGCGACGGGATTGGATAGTGACTTTGAATGAGGTAATGACGGGGTAGGGGCAAGAAATCACTTGCTATCACTTTATGTGTATATCAAATTTAAAATATATTCATATAAAAAAAATCAAAATGAAACAATTTTCAAATATCGTTGTGAAAATTTACATTTTTATTTTTATATTTTAAAAACACACAAGTTTGGAGCGGGACGTTTCACAAGAGTGACATCCACGGCGCCAATTTATAATTGTAACGAATAGTATTTGAATAAACAAATTTAATCGGGTAAAACCAGGGCGTTGCCCGGGTCATTCGGCAGGCATTTTATAAATTTAAAAACAAAACAATTTCGTCTAAACAAAGTTGTAGCCCGATTTATGGGAGATAGACAATTCCGTCTCTCGCACCTATCATGTACCTGCCCGGTATTGCATGGATCCTAACCTCTAAGGTCGGCGTGGAGTGAAAAGCCACACAGAATGATGTAAGGACCAAGTTCGGGTTTATATTGAGTTAGCCTGAGCAGAGAAAGAGAGGTTGGGTTATTTGTGGAGCAGAGATCAGATCCAGGTATTAATGACGATACTGAGGGTTTAAGGAGAGATACGACAGAATCGCTGTGTCAGCCATAACTGCCCTTGTTTTCAACAACTGCCTATTTTATGTTCTCTAGATGGATGCAAATGATCATTGCATTTGGCGTGATGCTTCCGCTGATACACAAGGAAGTCTTTCTTGGCTACTTTCGTTAGGACTGAAGCTTCTTCATTTGAACATAGCTTTATTGATCACTTAAAGGTGATATATAGATAGATTAGGTAGTACATAGGGTATATATGGTGTTACGACTACTAGAGTAGTCAACTTTATTTTTATGTAAATATATTTGTAACTTAAAAACTAAGAGAAAAGTATGTAAATTTCTTTGATTGTATAAATTAGTATGTAAATTTCTTTAATGAATAAATTGACCGTGTTTTTCAATAAAAATGAGTTTCTAGATAGGTTTTTGGAAGTTTGGTAGTCGTCCTTAGAGCCTCTTCCTTGGAGTTGCGGTGCTGGTCAAGTAGCTGGACTAAAACACTAGGTTGTCTCTTAAGGTAAAGAGAGACACCAATCTATATTGAGAAGAAGACCTGAGTCCGAGTAGAGAAGTGTTCCTTGTACTACTTCACTCTATGATATCCTCTCTCTTTATCAATAGATTTATATCTCCTGGATGTTAATTAAATAATTACTACAAGTTTATGGAGATATGTTTTATTATCTTTATTAAACGTGATCTCGAGCTTTCGGGCATCTCTGTTCTTCTCCAGGAGTACATAGAATATGTTATATGTTTCTATGGACTCCTGTAGGAGGTCAGAGATGTCTGGACGCTCGAGATAACGTTTAATAACAAACACACACACACACACACACACACACACACACACACACACACACACAAAAGCCTTTATTAGGGACTTGCCTTATACAGATTCTTCCAATTGGGTAAGGTAATAATCATCTTGTGTTATTTACATAGGTAGTGAAATAGAAATTGAACTGGCTTTACTCTTCGTCTCAAAGCCATTCAATTGTTGACTGGTCCTTACATAATGATGATCTAAAAAATTTATAGTAAGCTATTGCCTTAGATTTGTCTGCTGATATTTTTGAAAGCAATACGTAGGGTGAAGTGTTGGTACATATAATTTGTTGATATAGGGCCTTCCTTTCTTCATTAAGAGCTGTACAATTAAGCAGGTAATGGGAGATCACGTTTAATAAATATAATGAGGCCAATCTCTAGAAACCTGTAGCAATTGTTTAATTAGTATTATTACTCTTTGTTTAAGAACTACTACAACATGTCGATAACCCCGTACCTGGCGTTCTAGGCAGCTCCGGGTGTAGCAGCAGTCTGTGGTCCTCGGTCAGATCCAGCGCCCGCTGTGGATTGACGCTACGCCCCGCTGACAGCTCGACGGACCTCCGCACCGACAGCTCATACCGATACCTGGGCGGTGGTAGCTGCAGCACTGTGCGGTCCTGGGGTCCCAGGGGGGTCCGTAGCACCAGCACCGTCCCCGCCGGACTCCCTGCATCACCCCCGGGCACCTGTTAGCCGGGACAACTGGATACAAGAGGTTACATCCTGTCTCTTATGTCGTGGCCTACCATATAGAGCAAAAATCACATGATATCGTTTTTTTTATTTCTTTTTTTTTTTTTATAGCGAATTATAGTTAAGCGCTAAACAATGTCAAGAAATAAATATTTAAGACAAAATTTACGTACTTTCCCATATAAAAAAAAAAAGAAAAAATGGTCAAGTGTTGATAATAAAAACAACAACAAAAACGGCATTTCCTGATATTACATGAGCATTTTAGATGGCGATCTACCATCAACAATATTCATGTGAACGGTCAGGATATGGCTTTTTGTGTTTTCAATATACAAGGTTGGGTCAATAAGTAATGTACAATCAGATATATATTTTTTATTTGACAAACCATAAACTTTGTATATAAGAATACCTAACTATTAGCTATATATCAGCATCATTCAATATATCCACCTTCCCTCTGTACACATTTGGTCCAGAGTTCTTTCCAACTCACAACTTTGGTAAAATGCTACATCTTGCTTTCTGAACCCCCTCTAACCTCATGGAATAACATTTAATAATTTTTAAATGTTCTACCGCATAGAGAGCATAGAGAATTCTTTAATTTACCAAACAGGTAGAAGTCGAAAGGAGACAGGTCAGGACTGTAAGCTGGGTGAGGCATCAAAGTCCACCCATATCTGGAAATTTGAACCAATGTCTGTTGCGCGGTGTGAGGTCTTGCATTGTCCTGATGGAATTTGGTTTGACAGTCTTCTAGGCCCGGCCCTTTTGTTGAGAGGGCTCTTTTTAGATTTTTAATGATTTACAATATATTTCATTGTTGATGGAAGTATTATTTTCAAGCATGTCCATGAATATGAGCCCATATTGGTCTCAAAAGACCGTGACCATGATTTTCTCTTTGGGAAAGCCTTGTTTTTTTTTTCTTGACTGGATACATTTTATGGGTCCAGTGCATTGATTGACGCTTTGAAGAAGGATCATAATGATGAACCCAAATCTCATCACATGTTATGGCTCCTTTAAAGGCCTCAGAAGCTGGTCCTGGGTAAGATTCGATGAGGTCTAAACAAATTTCTTTCCGAGTTTGCATCAGTTATCGTGTTAGAAGCTTTGGCATCCATTTTGAGCATTATTTTCGATAGCCAAGATATGAAAGTAGTTTAAGAACACTTCCTTTAGAGATTGAAAATTTTTTAATCAATTTATATGTTGTTATTGTCCGGTTATTCTTGACAATTTCCTCAACAAGCCCCAAATTTTGGTCTGTTGTAACAGTTGAAGGTTTACCTAGCCTTTCTTTGTCACGAAGATAAAAATCACCTACTGAAAGCGCTGAACCCATATCTGTATAGTGTTTCTATCCAATGTTTCGTTTCCATATACTGGCTGAAGTTTTGAGTGAATTGTTGTAGATGAAAAGTCACCGGACTTAAAGAGGAACTAGGTCACCGACCGTTGTCGGATTCTTGTGTTCAAATTAAGCTTCATATCTGAAGAAATACAAAGGATAAATCAATTATGATTGCAGATATGAAAATAAGATTGTTTTATTAACCAGAAAACATGTATTTTGTGATAATAAATTATTTATATATTTTGCTAGGGGTAATTGTTCATTGACCCACATAACCTTGTATATTATATACGCGAAGAGAGATAAAGCATATTTAAATCCTGTGTAGAAACAATAATACCAAAGTTAAATTGTACTGGGACCAGGCGGTGACATCAATAAAATGGCATCTCCTGAATGTGAAACAGAAAGTTGGTGATCACTAACTCCCTCTATCGGAGTAAATATTAACTAATCGCTGACAAGGGCAAACAGCTAATAACACGTACGAGGTTGACTTTATGATGAGAAAAGGTATTAAGCTAATATATATATTATGTGCAATTATAAAAATCACTGAACAGTTTATATTTATTCCTATAGATGACCTAAGGTCATCAGGAGCTCTCAGTTACAAGATCAGAAGATGTCTTAACTATTTAAATCACACACATCATTTATAACTATAAGTGTATAACGAATCAAAAGTTTTTACGAAGGAGTATCTTTTATTATATTTGTGCAAGCTTTCGAACTTTGCAGTTCTTCCACAGGCAAGGATAGCACAGGGTAGTATTTCTGTGCTATCCTTGCCTGTGGAAGAACTGCAAAGTTCGAAAGCTTGCACAAATATAATAAAAGATACTCCTTCGTAAAAACTTTTGATTCGTTATACACTTACACCAATTGTACGGAGTTTACCTGTAGAAATTTATAACTATAGCTATCTTTATATAAAACTATTTCTGTCCTTAACGTCAGAGGAATCGTTGTATACTCTCAAAAACCTTTTTTTAAACTGGTAGATTAAACGGGCGAAAACGCTGAGAGGGTTCACCACTGATGAGCCAGGCCCTCCCATAATTTTTTTCATTGCAATAAGGGCAGTAGATAATTGTTTAATTTTCAAAAAGAATCATACACGTCTATAATAGTTTAGAATTTTCACATATATATTATATATATATATATATATGTTATATTAAAATATTATTTTATTTAAATTTATATTTCATAGATACAAATACTCTGTTAAATCGACCACCAGAGGTCGCCGTTTCTAACTATATAAATCCATTGTTGTTGTTTCCCGTTGGCCGGCTCAAATCTTTTGAACATTATGTAAATAAGTTTTTCATTTTTTAGATTCTTACGCCTTAAGCCAGGCATTACCTTTCTCAAATTATGTATTCTTTATTAGCACAATTAAAGCAAATTGTGATTCAATCCTCATTTTATTATAATCTTTTTCACGACTGCATACCAAAAATAAAGCAACTGCTAATAATTCTATATAAATAACAATCAAAAAGTAACAGAAAATCTTTTTATAATATATATATAACAACAAGTACAGTATGTCTGGATATCATGTTGTTATATTCCCTGATATTATTGCAAGGCCACTATATCAATGGAAGCTGGCAGATTTCCACGTTTATTGGAAAACTTTTATGCGTGGCGCTCAATTTTGATGTCCTCATTCAGCAAAGCCTTCAGTTTATTGGTAGTTAGTGATGAAGTTAGCTGGAACCTAATGTGTGATCAATGTAAACTATAAACTACACAAAGATATAATATAGCAACTCTACAGAAGAGACAGCCTTGATTAACAGGGGAAAAATACTCTCTATATAACCAAAAATAACGACGCATCAAGATGTGCTATTGGGACAAAAATTGGTTTATGTGAAGAACATGTATAAGGGAAATATTGATCAAAATTTCAGAACAATTAATTATTTTATTCCAGAGTTTGATCGTCACAAATTGAGAAAGTCAATATGTCGTTGGACCACACTGGCCTGGATACAGGCTGTCATCCGGCGTGTCATGGACTGTTAGAGAGTCCGGATGGTGTGTTGCGGAATTTCTTGTCAAATTGTCTCCAACTGTCGGGCTAAATATTCAACATAGACAGAAATGGGGCAAAGCTATAAGATTTCACTATAGAGATATACCTTTTCTTATAAAGACAGAAATGGGGCAAAGCTATAAGATTTCACTATAGAGATATATCTTTTCTTATAAAGACAGAAATGGCAAAGCTATAAGATTTCACTATAGAGATATATCTTCTCTTATAAAGACAGAAATGGCAAAGCTATAAGATTTCACTATAGAGATATACCTTCTCTTATAAAGACAGAAATGGCAAAGCTATAAGATTTCACTATAGAGATATATCTTTTCTTATAAAGACAGAAATGGGGCAAAGCTATAAGATTTCACTATAGAGATATATCTTTTCTTATAAAGACAGAAATGTGGCAAAGCTATAAGATTTCACTATAGAGATATATCTTTTCTTATAAAGACAGAAATGGCAAAGCTATAAGATTTCACTATAGAGATATATCTTTTCTTATAAAGACAGAAATGGGGCAAAGCTATACGATTTCACTATAGAGATATACCTTTTCTTATAAAGACAGAAATGGCAAAGCTATAAGATTTCACTATAGCTATATCTTTTCTTATAAAGACAGAAATGGGGCAAAGCTATAAGATTTCACTATAGAGATATATCTTTTCTTATAAAGACAGAAATGGGGCAAAGCTATAAGATTTCACTATAGAGATATACCTTTTCTTATAAAGACAGAAATGGCAAAGCTATAAGATTTCACTATAGCTATATCTTTTCTTATAAAGACAGAAATGGCAAAGCTATAAGATTTCACTATAGAGATATATATTTTCTTATAAAGACAGAAATGGCAAAGCTATAAGATTTCACTATAGAGATATATCTTTTCTTATAAAGACAGAAATGGGGCAAAGCTATACGATTTCACTATAGAGATATACCTTTTCTTATAAAGACAGAAATGGCAAAGCTATAAGATTTCACTATAGCTATATCTTTTCTTATAAAGACAGAAATGGCAAAGCTATAAGATTTCACTATAGAGATATATATTTTCTTATAAAGACAGAAATGGCAAAGCTATAAGATTTCACTATAGAGATATATCTTTTCTTATAAAGACAGAAATGGGGCAAAGCTATAAGATTTCACTATAGAGATATACCTTTTCTTATAAAGACAGAAATGGCAAAGCTATAAGATTTCACTATAGCTATATCTTTTCTTATAAAGACAGAAATGGGGCAAAGCTATAAGATTTCACTATAGAGATATATATTTTCTTATAAAGACAGAAATGGCAAAGCTATAAGATTTCACTATAGAGATATATCTTTTCTTATAAAGACAGAAATGGGGCAAAGCTATACGATTTCACTATAGAGATATACCTTTTCTTATAAAGACAGAAATGGCAAAGCTATAAGATTTCACTATAGCTATATCTTTTCTTATAAAGACAGAAATGGGGCAAAGCTATAAGATTTCACTATAGAGATATATCTTTTCTTATAAAGACAGAAATGGGGCAAAGCTATAAGATTTCACTATAGAGATATACCTTTTCTTATAAAGACAGAAATGGCAAAGCTATAAGATTTCACTATAGAGATATATCTTCTCTTATAAAGACAGAAATGGCAAAGCTATAAGATTTCACTATAGCTATATCTTTTCTTATAAAGACAGAAATGGGGCAAAGCTATAAGATTTCACTATAGAGATATATCTTCTCTTATAAAGACAGAAATGGCAAAGCTATAAGATTTCACTATAGAGATATATCTTTTCTTATAAAGACAGAAATGGCAAAGTTATAAGATTTCACTATAGAGATATACCTTTTTTCTTATAAAGACAGAAATGACAAAGCTATAAGATTTCACTATAGAGATATATCTTTTCTTATAAAGACAGAAATGGCAAAGCTATAAGATTTCACTATAGAGATATACCTTTTCTTATAAAGACAGAAATGGGGCAAAGCTATAAGATTTCACTATAGAGATATATCTTTTCTTATAAAGACAGAAATGGGGCAAAGCTATAAGATTTCACTATAGAGATATACCTTTTCTTATAAAGACAGAAATGGCAAAGCTATAAGATTTCACTATAGAGATATATATTTTCTTATAAAGACAGAAATGGCAAAGCTATAAGATTTCACTATAGAGATATACCTTTTCTTATAAAGACAGAAATGGGGCAAAGCTATAAGATTTCACTATAGAGATATACCTTTTCTTATAAAGACAGAAATGGGGCAAAGCTATAAGATTTCACTATAGCTATATCTTTTCTTATAAAGACAGAAATGGGGCAAAGCTATAAGATTTCACTATAGAGATATACCTTTTCTTATAAAGACAGAATGATTTCTGGATGTAGTGTTTGCACCGATGGATTGACAAACTAAGCAATGGCGATGGCTTGAAATGATCGAAGATAGATATAAAGTCAGAAACGATTGAAAGAATGGAAAACCAGCATGTTTAGACATCTTGTACATAAAGGTATTGCTGGAGGGATGTACGAAAGTAAGAACAGGATGGTCGAGATTGGAATTTATGGACAAATCGGAAGTAGACCCTTCGATACCATCAAAAGACTGACCACATAAATAGGAAGTAATTCATAGAGTAAAGGCATATATTACCAACCACCACTCTAACCTATGGCTGGTTAATTCGAAATACATAGAGGATGTTGTGTGTGTGTGTATAATTTTCTACAGAGTTATATAATAGTGAAGAGAGATTCTCTGAAAACTTTCGGTAAAAATAGGAACTAATCCACCAATCAAAGAATTTCATTAGCGGAATTAATGTTTTAATTAGGCGGAATTAAATGCATCGCTATCATTAATATATCATATTCCTATCTCTAATTGGTCTCCAGGGAAACAGACTTCAAGGTCGTCTTCTCAGAACTTTACGTCTGGAAACTACACGCTGATTGTTACTTCTTTATCTATACAAGGAAATGGACATTTTCCTGTAAGAATTGATCTTGTAATCAAATATTGCCAAGTCACTCTGCCAAATTTAAACTGTGAATCATTAATTGAGACTACTTCCTTTGGAAGTTCATGTAGAATATATTTAATTTGATCTATTTTTTCTTTGCTGTGATTTCCCTGGCGCTCTCAC
This sequence comes from Cordylochernes scorpioides, assembly GCA_030710605.1. Lineage (NCBI taxonomy): Eukaryota > Metazoa > Arthropoda > Arachnida > Pseudoscorpiones > Chernetidae > Cordylochernes > Cordylochernes scorpioides. The sequence continues at coordinate 53,930,516 of CP092869.1, read as the reverse complement.
GTACTTTCGGCCAAAATACCTGTTTCATGATTTTTCAGGATGCGCCAAAGACCAGATTTTTTAGTTGCTGTGGTATAGCTTGCACCACGCTTGCACCACAACAAAAATATCTCCTAATCCTGAAACAAAATTTGTTGATGGTTTGCACCATCTATCGGAATAAATATCAACTAATTCGCCCTTTCGGTCTATATACCTTTTCCGTGAGTTTTTAGAATGCCCCAAAAGCTAGCGTTTTTAAAGGTATATCTTGTACCACGCTAAGGAGAGCCAACAGCCCGAAACGCGTACTTGTGGTTAACTTTTCTTAATTAATCAAGAAAGGGTATTTGTCCAATTGTGGAATGATTAAAAATCAACGATTAGTTGATGTTTATTCCGATAGATGGAGCAAGCCATTAGCAACTTTTAATTTGCACGATTAGGAGATGTATTTTTTATTTTCTTTAAGGATTATTATGATGTACTATAGAGATGTGGAGATTGTCATAGACATTGTTGAAGAACCATGGTAGAATACCGGCAGGAGAACGACCATGAACCGGAGACCTACTGAATAAAAATGTAGATAGGAATGACTCTTTTTCCCCCTGTAAATAAGTAGATATAGCATATGTAAATATGGAGAACATTCACTCTTAGAGTGTATTTTTTTTGCTTATCCCTAGTACACGTGGTACAGGTCATGATAATCATGGTGAGTGGAAGTAGGTGACTGCTTTTACTGTGAGTGCACCCAGAGGGGACGCAAGGGCATTGCTGCCTATATCGTCCCTGGCTAGGTGAGCCGAATTTCTTCTTCTGTGAGTGCACCACATGTATACACATGTGAAAAGCAGTTCGACTTTGTGCTTACAAATGTGTCAGAGCCCCGTTTGGTTACTTACACTCGCTGGTGGGGTTGGACTTTTGCAAGAATCGGGGGCCATTGGAGCATTTTTTTTAAACAGAAAAAAATTTCCCAATGCGGGAATTGAACCCGGGTCGTAGCGGTCGAAAACCAACAGTTTAAACCATCCTTCCATCGACCCCCTTCTTAGCGTGTATGAACGTATGAAATCGGAGTAAATCGGTTTTGGATTTTCAAGATGGTGAAACCTATATAACCGAAGATAAAACATTACATTTTATTTTTAAAGATATTGTAGAAAGTATTCTATATACAGTTACGAGCGTCATTCCTCATCGGCCTCTGTCACCGTTTGCTTTTTTTTTTAGAATGGCGCCCTCCTATTGGTTGGCTACGGTCACGCCACCTTTGCCCCCCCCATTATGTTTCCCCCACTCGCTCTTTTCGTTTTTGTAACTATTGGTTTGGAGCGGGTCGCTCTTTAAATAAATGCATATATTAGTTCATAACTAAATGGAATCCTCTCTTTCCTTTTCCCAGTGAGAGACGCCTACGGAAGCCAACAGTACATAGACAGATAAAGCACATAGGCTATAGTTATTAACTAATATATGCATTCATTAAAGGCGCCAAATTTATAATTGTAACAAATAGTATTTGAATAAAAACATTCAATTGGGTAAAACACGGGCGTTGCCCGGGTCATTCGGCTAGTATATTATATTTTACATACAGATTATTAATTCTTTGATATTTCATATTTTGTTACTCTGGAAACTTTCCCTTATTGCTTAACTTGTATCTTATAAATGTTGATTTGTACCTTATATTGCTGTGTCATCCTGAAGTTTGTCTTTCCTAATTTCCCACGTGGGAATATAACACAGAGAGAGAATATTTTGTACACCACGATGGCATAATTCAAGATTGATGGTTGTTAGATGGGGTTATTTAAAAATCTATAAAAACCATCACAGAACAATAGCAATGTTGAAATTCGTGCAACAATTCCAGTTATATTTGACAAATGATGCAATGACAAATGTCCTCCTGGATACTGGAAATGACCATCATTTATTTGACATCATTTCTCATGTATAAAACATTTCACTATTTGTGTAGTTTTCTACAGGGTGATCCAAAAGTCCCGCACTATTTTAAAAATTAATAACTCCGCGAATATTTGCGCTAGAGCAATGCGGTAAACACCATTGTGTTCAGGATGCAATGGGATTTTTTATGGCAAATAATGAAAAATTCGAAATTGATTTTAGTTACAATTTTATTCGCCAGATGGCGCACTACCAGAATCAGAGATTCAGCGGCCAAATTGTTTGATAATTCGAAAAATATAACTGATCGACACGTATTTTTCCTTTTTGAATACCAGGAAAGAACCCTAATAACATCAAATAACAAATTAATAAAACACCACTTCGCCAAAAGTATGAAGAATTGGTTAACAATTTTTAAATACAATCAGAGATATGTAAAATAGGTAAATGCAAATTAAAACATGTACCAAAAAAAATGATATTTTAGATACGGTTTGTGTTTCCGAAGATAATAAATTCCTAATATTTTTAATTCAACTCTCTCACAGTATCGATTATATTTATTTTAATTCATTTGAAAAATATGTATCTATCTCTGATAATATATTTTACTCTGGAATGCCGTTGTTGTTGTCGTGTCCAATAAAGAGCCTCAGATGTATTCATGCATCTCCATCACAGCAACAGCAATGTCCACTATCTTGGGTGTGTAAAGCTGCTACTCTGGGTCTATGTCAAATTTCTGCAAGGCTGCGGCCATTGCTGGCTATGAGAATATGTGGGTAGGTGTAAGTTCCACACCAGGACAATTGTTGCATGCCCTATAGGTTATTGTGCCATCTGGATGTATTGTCATTCCTTTATAGTGTTTTGTTCTAAGTCTTGTTATGGCTTTTGTCATTTTTCTCTCAGAGTTTATTTCGCATTTTGATCTTTTCTTATTTATTGTTTAATTATCTTGTATTTTGACAAAGAATCAGCGTCAAATAATGACATTTGTTCTTTCCTTTGGCTCAACTTTCTGGCTTCCTTTGCCAATTCAAATGCCATTTCATTACCCCCGTTCCTAGCATGGGCAGGGATCCATTGTAGAATGCAGTTATTCTCCAATGGTTCCAGTTGGGTAAGTAACGAGTGTATTTTCTGTGTGATTTTAGTATTGCCCTTCTGAATTGCTTCTAGAGCGGATATGGAGTCGCTGTATATTAAATTTCCTTCTGCTTGATGCAGGGATGGTTGGTTAAGGCATAAATCAAGGACTTTCCAGATAGCTGTCAGTTCACAAGTGAAGTTTGACGAAATCTGTCCTGCTCCTTCTTTGATTTTGATCTGTGTTCTATCTTGCAGTATTATGTTAATTCCAGCCCCTCCATAACTCAGGGTAAGGTCTGAAGATCCATCTGTATATGCTGTTAAAGGGGGTGGCCTAGCATTTTTAATCAAGAATTTGTACTATGAGGACATAGCCGTTAATATTTCAAACACATTAGACCTCGAAGCCCAAGATATCAAAGTCTACCTCAATCAAAAAAAGCCATCAACATATACAATATGTATCACCCTCCAAACAATACACTTATTGACGATGGAACAATGGCTCAATTTCTTACAGACAACTCTTATTGTAGGTACCTTAATGCCAAACATCAACTATGGGGATGTTTCACGCCAAACCCAAGAGGCAAAATACTTTCAAACATATTTGACGACAATGCCATCATGTGCTTAAATGATGGGAATCCTACCCATCATTCATACAGCTATAATACTGCACAAGCCCTTGATATAAGTTTTTACTATCCTGACATTTTCCACAAATGCAAATAGCAAATATTAAAAAGTATTGGAAGTGATCATTGCCTAATTTGATAAAAATTAGCACCAAGACCAAAAGCAGCTCAATTAAGAAAAATTCTGGAACTTCAAAAAGGCTAATTGGATATCTTTCGAAAACACCATTATTAAAGCCGCCACAATTTCAATACCAAGAGGTAATATTAAGAAATGGATTCCAAATTATACACACCAGGCAAAAAATATTCAAACACTTATAACTAAAAGAAATGAACTACAAAAAAAAAGCACCCAAAACCAAACAAATTGTAGAACTGAACTGAACATTGTGAATGCAAAAATAAAAATATTATACGTAAATGTGAAAAGGGAAAAATGGAAACAAACTTGTGAAAACCTGAACCCAAGAAACCCAAATACAAAATTTTGGCATTTGGCAAAACAAATTGACAGAGTCCAGCCACAAACTGAAAACACAAATATGATTAAGAATACAGATGGTACACCAGCAACTAATGACAAAATTGCTGCCAATCTTTTAGGTAATTCATATCAAATAAGTAGTAAAATCAAGGTTGAAAAAAGGCCCGAAAGATTATTCATGACTGTAAAAATGACACCAGTACTCATAATATTTTCCATGAAAAAAATCAATATGAAAGAGCTAGCTTATGCATTAGAAAACACTGACCTAAACAAGACTCCTGGGCCAGATGAAATCCATGGCCGAATGATATCAAACTTGGGCAAAATTGGCAAAGAAAGACTTCTTAATATTTTCAATAACTCCTGGAAAACTGGAAAATTGCCTCAAGACTGTAAAAATGCAACAATAATTCCCATTAAAAAACTTGACAAATCTGCTGATGACCCAAAAAAATACCGACCTATCTCCCTAACAAATATTTGCTGCAAATTAATGGAAAAAAATATACTCAGACGACTCACCTACCACCTCGACACGAGAAATCTCTTACCAGAAGAACAATATGGATTTAGGAAAGGACATGGGACAATAGACCAACTCTTATTTTTCACACAAAAGGTAAATGATGCACAAAACAAAAACCTACTAACCACACCATAGCTGCTTTTTAGACCTTACACAAGATTTTGATAAGGTATGGAAAAACAAGTTAATTACAAAATTATACAAACATTTCAAAATTGATGGAAAAGCTATCACTTGGATAAATGATTTCCTTAAAAATAGATACATCAGTGTCAAATATAATGGCACTCTATCTAAAACCTTCAAATTGTACCAAGGATTACCACAAGGATCAATCCTTAGCCCAACTCTCTTCACCCTATTTATTGCAGGCATAGAAGAAAAATTTTCACATAAAACCAATATTGGACTTTTCGCTGATGACATTATTCTATGAAGCAGCAACACTAACTGGAAAAAAGCTGAAAGAGATTTGAACAAGACTCTTCTCCACCTAGAAAATTTTGCTAATAAACATAAATTAGAATTTAACCCCCAAAAATCTGAAATCTGTCTTTTACTACCGATAAGAAACTATACAAAATAAGACCAAATATTATTCTGAAAGAACAACAATTGCAATATAATAAACATCCTAAATATCTCGGCTACACCCTGGATCCAGAAATTAACTCCAGTAAGCATATTGAAGGAGTTGTTAGAAAAGGAAGAGACCGACTAAAAATCTTGAAATATATTTCAGGAAGAGTGGGGAGCTGAAGCAACAATACTAAAATTAAATTTCACATCTCTAATGAGACCTATCTTGGAATATGGATATCAAATCTATGGTACAGCATCTGAAACAAATCTAAAAACACTGGAAAGGATACAACTAAATGCAGCTAGAATTATTGCAGGTCTTCGAAAAACCTGCCCTAATAATATTGTACTTTACGATGCAGACATTATGCCCTTAAAGGATAGAATAAGCTACAATCTGCCAAAATATTTAAACAAAATCAAGAGTTATGAAAACAAACACAGAACTTTCAATTACATACTTAATTGGGAACCCAATATAAGACTCAAAAAAGAAGGCCCTCTCCACCTGGCCAAAAGAAATGGATTTTCAAAATATAAAGTGGAAAAATATCATTTAGCTGAAAAAATATCTCCATGCGAACCACTAACAAAATGTTATTTTTAATGCCACTTTAAATGAACCCACCAACAGACAATACCAAAATCCAGAATACTTAAAACAATTATCATTAGAAATAATTAATAAAATTCCTAAAAATGCAATAACTATCTATACCTATGGTAGCAGAGACGATTTGGGACACACTAGCAGTGGCTCTCTCATTAAAACCACAAATGGCAATGAGAAAATAAACAGAAGAAACCCAGAATTTTGCTCAGTCTTCAGATCAGAACTTATAGCCATCTATGAAGTCTTAAAATCCATCAGAAACATTAAACATCACGATATATGGATTCTTACTGATAGTATAAGTGCCATACAACACATGAGTCTCACAGGGGAACTTAGAGACAAAGTAAGCAGAAACTCCAATACCTCAAAAATTCACCTTCAATGGATACCCTTACATGTTAGCATTGAAGGCAATGAAGCTGCTGATGCGCTAGCGAAAAAAGGCACAAAAGAACCCTTGCTACAGAAAAATAAACTTACTTTTAAAGAAATAGAAACAGTAGCCAAAATAAACAAGAACTGGAGGATCCCACCTAAGCACAGTTGGTGTACCCTAGAAGCAGATGGCCACCCAGACCTTTCGGTCCACAAGCCGGCATGCGAAGCATGCCCTTCGCTGCTATTCTGTTCAACTCATAAGCCAAGTAACGGTATCCAAGCTAGTGCTTGGACATTGTACCTGGAAACACCACCTCCCAGACAACGTGTCTGGAAGGATTTCTATACCGGTGGCCTTTAATCATAGCAAAATAGGAAACTATCTACTGTGTCCAGCATGGACCGCGGGGAGGCGGCTACCGGTGGACTCTGTTCACTCACAGCTGAGGAAAAGCTCAGCCTCCACGTCGTGGGCTTTCTCAAGAAGTTTGCTGTGATTTCTCAGCAGCTTACTCTCGATCACGCCCCTCGCCCTCCTTCTCTCTTCCTGCACACCCACTACCCTTGGACAATCCAAGACGTAGTGGCGTGCATTCACATCCCTTTCTCCATAGACGCAATCAGGGTTTCTCTTAATTTCAAATCTGTGGAGACTTGGGGAAGAGCCCATGTCTCGAACTACCCTAACGAGTTTGTGGGACATTACCTTACAGAGGTACTTGGGTGTTGTTACCCCATTGAATACCTCTCTCCCCTTCACACTGTTCCTCCATCTGTCCAACCATAAGTCCTGGACGTGCCCCCTGATCCTCCTATAAACTTCTTTCTTGGTCACTGGGATCCTCAGTGATCTACCTCTCTACCTCTAAAGCATCCTGCCTTAGCGATCCTGTCTGCGAACTCATTACCTTCGATGAGGCTGTGTCTCCTAAACCAAGGGAGCTCCGGAGCCCGCGTCATCATCTCCAGCTCCTGGATTATTTGATGCGCGAGTTGCCCTTTCTCCAGATTGATGGCGACGAGGACCGACATACAATCTGAATAGAGGCGGTCCGGGCTGAAGTTCTTCTCGGCACACACTCTGAGGGCTACCCTGATCGCAACCAGCTCGGCTGAAAAGACCAATTCGTCCATTCTGAGTGTTAAACTTTCTTGGAAGATCAGCTCTCCATTAGTGAATATCACTACCCCAGCTCCAGTATTGGTTCCAGACTTACTACAATCAGTGAAAATCTCCGTGCCAATCCCTGTCGGCCCTCCAGGACTCCAATTCCACTTTGGAAACCACTGCGGAGGCTTCCTTGGATCCCTCTTCGATTCCAGGGCCCCCACTTCAAGTCCCAGGGCATCCTCCCTGTTTTTCCAGATCTTCTGTCTGATGGTCTCCTCCTCTAGTTTCAATCCCAGGGGAATAAGCCCAGCGAGGACCAAAAAGGCCTCACTGCTGGTAGTGCGATATCTCCCTGTGATTCTGAGTGCCGCAGTCCTCTGCACTCTCTCTAGAGTTGTTGCCACCTTCTGATCCCTGTTTCGGCGCCACCAAACCCCGGAAGCATATAGCAAGATTGGCTCGACACAGGAGAGGCAGAGGTTCCTAAAAATAGTACCCTCCTTTTCCCCCCCCCCTGTTGAGGGCCAACCAGGACAGGCCTGCACAACGTCTCCCTGCCTCTCGCCACCATCTCCTCCGCCTAGTATTGCCAACCCATCTTGTCATCAATGACCACCCCCAGGATGGTCATCCTATTGACCAACGCTACCCTCCGTTCTTCCATCCGGATAGCCGGCTTGTGTTCCCATTTGATCCCTTTCCTTTTAGGTCTTATGTCCCTAGGCTTAAAGCTGAGGGCTTTAGTTTTGGAGACATTGAACTTAAGGCCAGAGTCATGGGCCCAGATCGAGAGAATTTGGAGAGAAGTTTCAACACACTTCTCAACTTTCGCTCTCGAAGCAGCCTCAATGATGAGGAACTGGTCGTCAGCATAGAGAACCAGCCTGGCTCCCTCAGGGAGCTCCTCCTGGAAAACGGTGTTTACCAGGATATTCCACAGAATAGGTCCGCAGCAAGAGCCCTGGGGGCAACCCCTAGCACAGTTTCTTTCCAACTTCCGCCCACCAAAACTGAGGCTAATCCGTCTATCCCTCAGGAAGTCACGAACCAAGCTGCACAAATTATCAGGACAACCCATGTCCATCATATTTCTCATCAGCTTGTTCCAGTTCATGGAGTTGAACGCGCCATCAATGTCCAGGGCCACGAAAAGAACCCAAGCACCCTTATTTAAGTCCATCTCAACCCCCTCTAACACCTCGTTCAGAGCTGTGGTTGTGGACTTCCCTTCCCTAAAACCATGTTGGAAAGAAGAAAGGAGCTCATTACTCTCTAGCCAATGCTTCAGTCGCTGAGCTAGTAGGCTATCCAGGACCATACCTAGACACACTAGTAAAGAAAGCGGACGATAATCATTAGGAGAATTACCCTTTCTACCAGACCTTTCGAGAAGCACTACTCGGGCAACCTTCCATGCCTCAGGAAACGTACCAGTGTCCAGGCACCTATTGAATAACCTGGAAAGAAGCGATGGGTGCATCCTTACCAGGGCTTTCACGACCGTGTTATCGATCCCTTCGGGACCAGGAGATTTCCTTTTCCCGAACTTGAAAGCCGTCAGTTTAACCTCATTCTCAGAAAAGGGCGGATCTACCAAATCACAAGTGGTCAGAGAGATCTCGTCCTCTGGTTCCTCGTTTCCGAAGTGCCGATCCAAGTTGTTTTTATTTTGTCTTGTGCTTTCGAGCGAGTAGGTCTAGAATACATTCTCTCTGAATTTTCTCATTGTTGGTGGATGAAACAGCACCAGTGATTATTTTGGCCGCTTTTGCTTGAACACTGTCTAGTCTTACTTTTAGTGATGAGCTTGAGGGAGCCCAGACCAGTGTTGCATATTCCATTATCGGCCTTATTAAGGTGGTATATGTTGTTCTGAGAATTCTGGGTTTTGCTCCCCAATTTGTTCCACATAGCCTTCTCAGAATGTTTAGTTTTCTGATATCTCTATTTGAGGTGCTAATTATGTGTTCTGAAAATTCCAATTCCTCATCAATAATAATTAAAATAATTTTGTTGACATCTTGTCAATATATGCACAGTCTGCACTATTGAAAAAAAGATAATATGCATTATATACACTATGTACAATGAATATGGCGCCTCTGCCAGCGCTGAAGAATTTGGTGGAGAATCGCCAGTGTGTCTCCAGCGTCACCACGCATTTTGCGATCTACGATGAATACGTAGATAGCGTACTTCGCCGCTTAGGAGATGGTAATGGCGTGGTCCTCGAGACCAACTTAAAAGATCCAGGACTGCAGTATCACACCTAGGTATTATGGATTTATAATTTTATCAATTATTTGTTTGTTTATGCTTATTTTGTGGTTATAATTATGCCTTTTTCCCTGTGGGTGGAGAAGACGCATAGGTTTGGTTTTATTGGGTTTATGGTCATTTGGAGTTCCATTGCCCTCTTCTCCAGTCCTCTCATTGATGTGTTCAGTATTTTTTACGATTTTTCTATGCTGCTACTTGTGTGCCATATGGCTATATCATCTGCATAATAGGCAACCTTTGTGTCTTCAGTGAGGTAAGGATGGATGTCGTTAATATATAGCAGATAGAGTAGAGGACTGAGCACAGATCCCTGAGTTACACCAGTCCATGTTCTTCCTTCCTTGGAAAATTCTCAATTGACCCGAACCTTTAACCTTCTTTACCCTTAAGAAGTCTGCGATCCAGATTAAGGTTTTTCCTCTTACTCCGATGTTGTGCAGCTTTCCACGTAATTTCTCCCTCCACACTCGATCAAAAGCTGAGGTCATATCTAGGAATATAGCCGTGGACTTCCTTGGCGGTTTTTCCTGGAAAGAATCTATTATTGATTGACAGAAGTAGAACAGTTGATCAGTCGTACAGTGCTGGGATCTATAGGCCGTTTGGTAGAGGTTTATTTTATTATTGTTAGTGAGCCAGACTATGAGCCTAGAGTGGATAATTCGTTCTGGTGTTTTACAAAGTATGCTGGTGAGAGCAATTGGCCGATAGTTCTTGTATTCCTTGGCATCTTTGTTTGGCTTCAGTATTAGCACTATAATTGATATCTTCCAATTCTTTGGTAGTTTACCAGTTTGCCATGAAATGTTCAGTATTCGTAGGAGTTGATTATTAGCTTTGTCTTCAAAGTGTTTAATCATTTGACCAAAGATTAGATTATCTCTTGGTGGCCTCTTGGATATTTTTATTGATAAGTTTAGCTCATTCAGTGTGAAGTCTCTCGAGAAAATATCTTGTTGATGGAAGTTTCTTGCTTGTTTAACTAACTGGTTTATATTATTTTTAGAGTCCTGTCTTCATTCGTATAGTTGAGTATGGAAGTGCTTGAAATATATTCAGCAATTATGTCAGCCATCTGTTTGTTCTCGTTCTCGCTGTTCTATTCATATCGGTTAGAGTATTGGAGGATTGGTGTTGGTTTTGATTGTTCTCTAACACTCTAATCATATTCCATTGTTGGCTGTCCTTTCTTGGATCCATCTTTTCGCAGAATTCTGCCATTTTTCTTGTTTGCATATCCAAATTTCTTGTTCTATTTTGTGACTAATTTCAATGAGTTCCTTTCTGTTTTCTTCTGTTTTATTTTTAAAGAGGTTCGTTGATATTGTCTCTCTCTCTGAAATCATTGCCTCGATGTTGTGGTCCTTCCAGTAAGGTATCCACAGGTCTTTACGTCTACCTCTAGGTATCGATGCTTTTGCAGCTTTTGAAATGTTCGAAGAGAATTTTTCCAAGTTTTTGTCAAGCGTTCTGTAATTCAATTTTTCGTTGCACAGTTCTTCAAGCTTTTCTGTGAATTTTTTTCAAGTCGGCTTTCCTAAAGTTCCATGTTCTTTTATTCTAATAGACATTCTCAATTTCTGTGGTCACTGATTGCACCTCTCAGGATTTTCCATTGTGTTGTGGGTGCGATGTTGTAATTTATCGCTGTGATGTCTATTGCGGATTCTGTGCCTGTGGACTTAGATAGGTAGGTGTTCTCTCCGTTATTTAACGGTGTAAGGTCGGTTAGCAGGTCCTCAACCTGCTGACCTTTGTTATCCTGGACAGTTGATTCCAAATTGAACTTTTGGCGTTAAATTCGCCGAGTATGATTGTGATATCCGAAGACGCTTCACATAATGTCTCTATTGCGTGTACCCATACAAAATTCAAAGATTTCACGAGCTGAAAGTTGGCGATTTTGAGATGCGTCAAGAATTCGCTGCATGGGTTTTCCGGCAAATTGATATTGATGAAAACTGGCTGTCGAATGTTCTGTGGACAGATGATGCTCACTTTTCTCTAAACGGAGAATTTAACATTCAAAACAGCCGCATTTGGGCAACAGAAAAGCCTAGGGTTTATACAGAAATGCCACTTTACCAGCCTAGAGTTACAGTTTTGTGTTGGTTCATTCTTTTATTATTGCGCCATTTTTCTTTGAAAAATCAATGGAAGAACTTTTGAAACCGTTTTTGTAACTGGTGAACGTTATGTTCAACTTTTGAGAGAAAGGTATTTCCCATATTGCAGGGCAAAAGCACTGAGCGAAATAACATTCATGAAAGATGGAAGACCTCCTCATATCTCCCGAGGTGCCAAACAATTGCTGAAGGATACGTTCGGTGAAAATCGTGTGATAAGTCGCCACTTTATATACCAGTGGCCTCCAAGATCACCAGACTTGACGCCTTGCGATTTTTGTTTATGGGGGTACGTTAAATCGTGTGTTTATCGATGCTGGCCTACCACATTGGCCATGTTGAAGGCTTCTATCAGATGGCACGTTTTATCAATTTCAACAGATTTGTTATTTAATGCTGTCCATTCTGTCATTTATCGTCTGCAGGCGGTGATTGAGAATGAAGGGTGCCACATTGAGCAAGGATTGTGACCTAATACAAGAGAGAAGGCAGTTACCTCATGTGTTTTATAAGCCGCCATGTATTATATTATCTACCAATATTTTGCAGCTCTTTGTGTTGGGATATGGGGATAATAAATGCTGCCCTCACATCTTGACTCTTTTTTTTTGTGAACAGTAATATTTTGTTTGTCATTTGCTCACATATTATGTCGTGCAAACCAGAGTGTTATAACTTCTCGAATAACATTGGTACACACAATTTTTCCCCTTATGTTTAGTTTTCGCTTTTCGCTCATTAGAAGAAATAGCATAAGGAATATTTTCTGTACACCAATAACTTTAGAAATATTGTGGAAAAAAATAATACAAAATGATTTTAACTTTTTGATGTACCCCCATAGACAAAAATCGCAAGGCGTCAAGTCTGGTGATCTTGGAGGCCACTGGTATATAAAGTGGCGACTTATCACACGATTTTCACCGAACGTATCCTTCAGCAATTGTTTGGCACCTCGGGAGATATGAGGAGGTCCTCCATCGTTATTACAAAATGATTTTACTACCACGTTTTTCAACGCAAAAGGTCGATTTAAAAATTATTTTTATTTGAGGGGACACATTTTTAAAATTGTGTACAGTATAATAAACAATGATAACATTTGACAAGCCCATAGGATATTTGGAATAAAGTACGACAAATATATTTTGTCACTCCCCTCTATATTTCATTTGTTGGATCCTGACAAATATCCAGTTAAATAGTCAAGTGTCGCCAATCAGTCAAGAAACTACACATTTCTTATAGCAAGAAATCCTATTAGTAGTGCCATCATAATTTTTGGTACTATATTAACATTTCAAAAATTGGTGTATTGATATCAGCAGTGTTTTTCAAACATTCAATCTATTTCACAAAACTCCATATAAAATATAAATATTTTTGCTACATGTTTTAATTTGCATTTACCTATTTTACATATCTCTGATTGTATTTGAAAATCGTTAACCAATTCTTCATACTTTTGGCGAAGTGGTATTTTATTAATTTGTTATTTGATATTATTAGGGTTCTTTCCTGGTATTCAAAAAGGAAAAAAACGTGTCGATCAGTTATATTTTTCAATTTATCAAACAATTTGGCCGCTGAATCTCTGATTCTGGTAAAGCGCCATCTGGCGAATAAAATTGTAACTAAAATCAATTTCGAATTTTTCATTATTTGCCATAAAAAATCCCATTTCATCCTGAATACAATGGTGTTTACCGCATTGCTCTAGCGCAAATATTCGCGGAGTTATTAATTTTTAAAATAGTGCGGGACTTTTGGATCACCCTGTATATAAATTATTATATTATGATGCATTAAGGCGCCATCTGTTATGAAATTCAAAACTATTATAGACGCGTATTTTCACATGTGTAGACATGTGGTGAACTTACAGTAAAAACAGTCTCCTACTTCTACCCATCATGATTACCATTGCCTGTACCACGTGTACTAAGGATGAGCAAAAAAAAATGATACTTTTAAAAATTAAACAATTTCTATTGCCCTTTCTGCAATGAAAAAAATTAATGGGAGGGCCTGGCTTATCAGTGGTGAACCCTTAAACTGGCGAAACCGTTGGGAGGGTTCACCACTGATGAGCCAAGCCCTCCCATTAATCTTTCCATTGCAGTAAGTGTTAGCATTTTTATAAGTTGTTTTTCATAGATTAATATATTTATATTTTGACCAGATGACCGGACGACTTTACATGTATATATTTGGTTTTAAATGATGTAAGTTAGTTAGTTATGAAAGTAAATTAAAATTGTTAATTTCTTAGAGGTGTTGGTGTTTACCCTGCTCGATGGTAGAATAGGGAAGTATTAGCTCCTAACAGTAAGGGCAGTAGAAAATTGTTTAATTATCAAAAGAATCATACGCGTCTATAATAGTTTCGAATTTTTCATATATACACTTTTTTTTTCGTATTTGGACTATTGGAGATGATATTCCCAATTTAAAATATATAATTATTTTATGGCCTATCTTCTAGAAATCTATTTCTACTGTACCAAAGCTCTCTTTTATGTTAATAATATATTTAAATGTCATTATCAAGAAATTCGCCGTACGATTCCAGTTTAAGAAGCAAACAGCCCGATACTACTCCCTATACCGCGGGGAGGGTACATACTTTTTAAAAAATATATTATTCTTAGTACATACACGTGGTACAGGCCATGGTAATCATGGTGTGTAGAAGTTGGCAACTGCTTTTACTGTAAGTGCCCCACATGTCTACACATGTGAAAACCAGTTCGACTTTGCACTTACAAATGAGCCCCGTTTGGTTACTTGCACTCGCTGGTGGGATTTTTGCAAGAATCATGGGCCATTGGAGCATTTTTTTATTAGAAAAAAGTACCCAATGCGGGGTTGTTATGGTCGAAAACCAACAGTTTAGATCACCCTTCCACTGACTCCCGAGGATACATATTGATAAGCTAAGTCCCTTCCCAATATGTTTCATTATTGAAATAAAGACAGTATGGAAAACATTTGAAAGAAAAAGAGATAGAAGTGGGATAGTATTGTTACGTATCCTCCTGTACGACAGTTTGGCTGTAGGCATTGCTGTATTGTAGACAATACCAGAGCGGGTAGTCATAAAATAATTCTATTTTAACACACAGACAACAACCTTTATTAGGGATCAAGCCCCATTTTTATTTATTGTTACAAAAGCACGAAGTCCAAAGAACTATTGTGCTGTGCTAGTATTATTTACATATATATGATTAAATATTCACACGATGGATTAGTAGTTTTTTGTAAATTATTGTACAAATAGTTCTAAACTTAACAAAGTTATCATAAGATAGAGTATATACACAAAGAGAATTTGGTAATGTTTCAAAGTATCTACATACAATTTGAATAGTCAGAGGGCAAGTTAAAAGAAGATGCTCTGGTGATTCAATATCTATGCGGCATTCACATGTTGGATCATCAAGCCCCATACAGGATTCTCCCAGTTTAGCAATGTTTCAATTGAACATAAATCAAGTACTATTTACAATTCTGTATTACCATGAGCCCCCCCCCCCCCCCCCCAAAAAAAAAAGAAAAACTATTTACACATGTAAATTTCTCGCCTTCTCACAAAATTTGTATAAATCTATTGCACCTTTATTTTATTTTAACACAAGAAAATTATTTACCAATTTCACTAGATATCTCAAAACACAACCGCGAGATATAGACAAACTATTTATAAATAAAATTCTGACTTAGCGTCACAATAATGATGACGCGATATTGATGATGATTTACTGGGTAAAGAACCACAGATTATTCCGTGACATTCTATTTACAAAACTTTATACTGGAAATAAATTATCAAAATAACACATGAAGCACATAAAGAGATTGTAATAATTCCTGAAGGCTTTGATTGCTCCATAAAATTGGCCATAGCTCAGCTGACTAGATCCTAGATATTTCTGAGGGTTAGCCTCGGCTTAGATTATACGGGAGCATCTTGAAGTATATTGCTATAGCATATTTCGGGAATAGTCTTATAACATAGAATACACGCAACCTATTGGGGTAATTCGATGCTGGGTTTCAGAAATTCGGGGTGGAGGGGATAAAAATACCTCTAGAATGGTACCTCAGTAAAATATCTTAATCCGCTTCTGGTATTTGGATTCCTACTCAATGTGGAACGTATACCAACCTTTCCTATACGATTTTTTTTGTTTATCTCATTGTATAAGCCAATGTAATCATTGTATAATCATGATGGGGAGTTAGCGACTGTTTTTTACTGAGTCACATGCCTAAACATGTAGAAAACAATTCGAATTTTGCCCTTACTAGTGTGCCTGTTTGGTTACTTACACTCACTGGTAATATTGAGGCCGAAATTGTACAAGAATCGTAAACATTGAAGCAATTTATTTATTCAGAGAAAAAAAGTGTCCAAATCGGGATTCGATCCCGGGTCGTAGCTGTTGACAACCGACGGATTGTACCACTCGACCACCGGCCCATCAGAATTAATGTCTAAAAGATTTATTTAAACTACCCTATTCACCTTGTTATATAGGGGGGCGATGTAAAATAATTCAAACTCTTAGTCATATAAACAAAAATTGAGATATTTTACTATATTATTTTTTACATGTAAACTATAATTAATTTAGAACGACATTTGAAAATTATCCCACATGTGTCTCTTTTAAACGAAAAATCGAATATTTTCCAAGGTGAAATAACGATTATTTCTAACCTTAGGGATGAAGTATGAAAGGATGAATTGTGAAGAGTAATGATAAACGGAAAAATAAAAGTGTCCAGGGATGGGAATCGAACCCACAGTGTTCCGCTTCCGCAGATGCCTAATTATATTATATTATAATTAATTTACCCAGACTAATCTATTTATTATCTTGATTGTTTTTATATAATTTTTCCTGTATGTAAATATCATATACCATTAAGGTACTATTGTTTTTTTTCCTGCATGTATCCTACATTTCTGCTTGGAGAATCTGTATAAGACTAAAAGGTCTTAATAAAACTTTTTGTTGTTGTACATTGCTGATTACTGGTACTATTACTGTTTTTCCTGTATGTACCCTACATTTCTGCTTGGAGAATCTGTATAAGACTAAAAGGTCTTAATAAAGCTTTTTGTTGTTGTACATTGCTGATTACTGGTACTATTACTGTTTTTCCTGTATGTACCCTACATTTCTGCTTGGAGAATCTGTATAAGACTAAAAGGTCTTAATAAAACTTTTTGTTGTTGTACATTGCTGATTACTGGTACTATTACTGTTATTCCTGTATGTACCCTGCATTTCTGCTTGGAGAACCTGTATAAGATTAAAAGGTCTTAATAAAGCTTTTTGCTGTTGTACATTGCTGATTACTGGTACTATTACTGTTTTTCTTGTATGTACCCTGCATTTCTGCTTGGAGAATCTGTATAAGATTAAAAGGTCTTAATAAAGCTTTTTGCTGTTGTACATTGCTGATTACTGGTACTATTACTGTTTTTCTTGTATGTACCCTGCATTTCTGCTTGGAGAATCTGTATAAGATTAAAAGGTCTTAATAAAGCTTTTTGCTGTTGTACATTGCTGATTACTTGTACTATTACTGTTTTTCCTGCATGTACCCTACATTTCTGCTTGGAGAATCTGTATAAGACTAAAAGGTCTTAATAAAGCTTTTTGTTGTTGTACATTGCTGATTACTGGTACTATTACTGTTATTCCTGCATGTACCCTACATTTCTGCTTGGAGAATCTGTATAAGACTAAAAGGTCTTAATAAAGCTTTTTGTTGTTGTACATTGCTGATTACTGGTACTATTACTGTTATTCCTGCATGTACCCTACATTTCAGCTTGAAGAATCTGTAAAGGACTAAAAGGTCTTTAAAAAGTTTTTGGTTGTTGTTGTAAACTCCAATTAATACTAAAATGTAAAAAGAAACAATTGGAAAGCTTAATTTGTAAAAAAAAAAAAAGAATCCCATTCTGAATTAAACCTGTCATTCTGGTGTTTATTTTACTTCTATTGTAGCCTCTCACTAGGGGTTCAATTGATTTAACTTCCAATAAAACTTTATTTAAAGAACTTTTTGTCTTCTCTCTCAGAAGGTTTCTGTAAAGTGCAGCATTGTCTGGACTACCCAAACGATGCAATTTGTTTAAACTTTGAAGGAGGCGTGTTTTTCTTTTACATTTTCACAACCATCGATTTTCAAGCATTCTTTAATTAATAAACGAGGCTTTTCTTCCTCCTCGAGGTCTTAAGAGGGGATGTCGATTTTAATCTCTATAGAGACCGTAAACCCCGAACAGAAGTCGTAAACCGAATAGAGACCGTATACTGAACATAAATCGTAAACCGAATAGAGACCGTAAACTGAACATAAGTCTTAGACCGAACAGAAGTCGTTAACCGAATGGAGGTCCCCCTTAAACTGGACATTCGTAAACCGAAAAGACCTTAAACTGAACATAAATCGTAAACCGAATAGAGACCTTAAACTGAACAGAAGTCGTAAACCGAATAGAGACTTTAAACCGAACAGAAGTCGTAAACCGAATAGAGACCTTAAACTGAACATAAGTCGTAAACCGAACAGAAGTCGCAAACCGAATAGAAGCCTTAAACTGAACATAAGTCGTACACCGAATAGAGACCTTAAACTGAACATAAGTCGTAAACCGAACAGAAGTCGTAAACCGAATAGAGACCTTAAACTAAACATAAGTCGTAAACCGAGTAGATGTCGTAAACCGAACAAAGTTCTTAAACCGAGTAGATGTCTTAAATAGATCAGAAGTCGTAAACCGAACAGAAGTCGTGAACCGAACAGAGGTCTTAAACCGAGTAGATGTCGTAAAGCAGACAGCAGAGTGTACCAATCCACGTCAATCAGGACGTAGGCAGACAAATGGCGAGGTTGGATAGCTATCTGCTGTTTACCTTTATACAGAAACACTTTGTAGTTAGTTCTCATTTTAAAACGCCTCCAACTATTAGGTTGAGAAAATTATACGAGAAAATGTAAAAAAAATCTAAAATAACCTCTCTGATATTCTTTATTAAAATAATAAATTAAACCAAACATGCACCCCTTTACCTAATAAACCCCAAAATTTCCAAAATTTAATAAATTTGAATATTTTTAAAAGTAAGAATAAACAAGTAACTAACCAACCGACATTTATAATGGTAAAATAAACACGCGCAATGGTTATTTTTTAATATTTAATTTATTGAAGAGAATATTTTTATTTGAGTTTTTACTTCTTACACGGATAAAATCCAAGAAGCTTAACTCCAGAGGCTTAAGACTTTCTTTCTTTTTTAACGAGAGTAGATAGCGAATATTTTATTACAAGATTTTTAAAACGTATTTGAATTTATTGATGTAGCAAAATACAGTTGGAAGTGGATAGTATTCTTTATTGTTTAAGAGATTATTTAAAAATATATTTATTTTCCTATTTTGAATTAAATATATGGATGGCCAATACCCAATAACACTAAATAGGTAAAATAAGTGTGATGTATTAGAATCGCTACCACCATCAGACTGGGGTACTTGTGAGGCAACAAGACCAAATAAGTAAACTAGGTGTGATGTAGCAGCATTGCTACCACCATCAGACTGGGGTACCTGTGAGGTAACAAGACCAAATAAGTAAACTAGGTGTGATGTAGCAGTATTGCTACCACCATCAGACTGGGGTACTTGTGAGGTAACAAGACCAAATAAGTAAACTTGGTGTGATGTAGCAGCATTGCTACCACCATCAGACTGGGGTACTTGTGAGGTAACAAGACCAAATAGGTAAACTAGGTGTGATGTAGCAGCATTGCTACCACCATCAGACTGGGGTACCTGTGAGGTAACAAGACCAAATAAGTAAACTAGGTGTGATGTAGCAGTATTGCTACCACCATCAGACTGGGGTACTTGTGAGGTAACAAGACCAGATAAGTAAACTAGGTGTGATGTAGCAGCATTGCTACCACCATCAGACTGGGGTACTTGTGAGGTAACAAGACCAAATAGGTAAACTAGGTGTGATGTAGCAGCATTGCTACCACCATCAGACTGGGGTACCTGTGAGGTAACAAGACCAAATAGGTAAACTAGGTGTGATGTAGCAGCATTGCTACCACCATCAGACTGGGGTACTTGTGAGGTAACAAGACCAAATAGGTAAACTAGGTGTGATGTAGCAGCATTGCTACCACCATCAGACTGGGGTACCTGTGAGGTAACAAGACCAAATAGGTAAACTAGGTGTGATGTAGCAGCATTGCTACCACCATCAGACTGGGGTACCTGTGAGGTAACAAGACCAAATAAGTAAACTAGGTGTGATGTGGCAGCATTGCTACCACCATCAGACTGGGGTACTTGTGAGGTAACAAGACCAAATAGGTAAACTAGGTGTGATGTAGCAGCATTGCTACTACCATCAGACTGTGGTACTTGTGAGGTAACAAGACCAAATAAGTAAACTAAGTGTGGTATTACGGTTGCAACTTTCATTCATTTAAATCTTGTACACATCAGTAAAAATATAGACTACAATAGACTTATAATACAATATTCAAAGCGCTGAATCATTTTTCAATATACTCCGCTAAGTTATCTGTTAAATTACACCCAGTAAACAGCCATGCTCAAAACTCATAAAATTGAAAACATCACATTTAAAATGGTAAAATCGAATTGTTCATTGGTTTACTAATCCGAATATCAATTACAATTTAAGTATATCCTATTTGAGATTTAGCTCGACAGGCATTAACTTATATAAATCAACGCTAAAAATTCTTTGTTTAGCGACAGTATATATTTTAGCGGGAATATTTATTTTTTAAATTTAAATAATTCTTTACTGTGTATCTCTTTACACAATGATACAAGTAAAATAATGGTTTGGGTCTGCTTTAAGGAAGAGATCATTCAGCCTATCAAAAAAGTATTTTGAGGTTTACAGTTTAATCTACCCTATATTCAATATCAAATTATTTCAAGCTGTTTACTATATAAACCATAAAAATGTTGCATACACCACATATTTTTTAGGTTTTTAACTTCTAAGCTATTTTAATACACTATGTCCGAAAAGTGCCAATTTTGACCAAATCCTTAGAAATGTTGTATACGCCACCTATATTATAGGTTTAAAACTATTACATTACTAATACCGAAGAGTGCCAAATTTGACCAAGTCCATAGAAATGCTGTATACGCCACCTATATTATAGGTTTAAAACTATTACATTACTAATACCGAAGAGTGCCAAATTTGACCAAGATCATAGAAATGTTGCATTTACCACCTATATTATAGATTTCTAACAATTCCAATACTACACCCGAAAAGTGCTAAATTTGCCTAAGATCATAGAAATGTTGCATGCACCACATATATTATATCTTTCTAACTATTCCATTACTAATACCGAAAAGTGCCAATTTTGACCAAATCCATAGAATTGGGAGGGGACGTAATATCCTAACATGATGGACAGGTTGAGTGGGTCAGCTGTCCATATTCCCATATTTGCATAGCACTACACGAGTGTAGGCAATATTGCATAACGGCCTACTCAGTCAGATAATTTCTATCTGGAAGTTGATATATTCATATATATGCGACACCTGTCTCTCAAAATATGAATAAGCACATTTTCTTGAATATTTCTATACAACTCACAGAAATATTGTGTGACCATTTCAATTAATATAAAACATTAACGTGCCATATATAAAGAAAATGAAAACATTAAGATGCGAATTTTCTTTCCCACATAAATTCAAATTTCTACTGTCCTTACTGCGATGAAAAAATATTGGGAAAGCTTGACTCATCAACGGTGAACCCTCCAAGTGGTCTCGTAGATTGAATTGTTTAAACCGCTTGGAGGCTTTACCACAGATGAGCTAAGCTATCCAAATATTTTTTTTTATCGAATTAAGGACAGTAGAGATTTTATTTATGTGTAAAAAAAAAAACATTCGCGTCTTAATGTTTTCATACACCATTTTAATTATTTACTTTTTTTCCCCATTTTTTCGAAGTCACTGTTGTTGCTATTTATCTAAAATCTAGTGTCAAAGAAGAATATCAATAAAAATGGATTGAATTTCAATGGGAGTGTCGTTTTTATAATTCACAGAACAATATTAGAACTTTTGAATGACGTAAAGACGGTATTAAAAGATTTATTTGTAATTCTCTACATTAAATATTTAATTCTACTGTCTGAAAGTTTATGTTCTTACTTCACTTAAATATCATAAAACTAATATTCAGTCTCCATCATTGTCCAATATATAAGCAGAAATTACATTGTTTTCTAGTATTCACCTTTTAATCGAGGTTGCCCTCCCACAATCCTATCTTATAGCCTCAAAGTGGCGGAAGGGTGTAAACAGGAAGCACAGGACGTCGAAGTTTAACTCCTGGTAGGGCCACCCTGTAACCGGCTAATGTAGGAAGGTATCAATTGGTAGCGTCTGTTCTCCATAGGAGCGGCTACACTCCATGTCAGGAGACCAAAAGAAGCAAAGTTACACTGAGTGGTACTTCCTGGTCTTCAGACCAACAACACCCCTCTTTCCTTCTCCATGATGTCTACATCTGTCTCAGCTGCATCGTCCTTCGCGCAGAAAAATCAGGGACGCGCTCAGAGCTTAGGAAGAGGGCTCTGTTCGAAAAATAAACAACAATAGCTAAATACTAAAATCTCAATCCTTCAATACAACAACAACACCTTTTAAATTTCTCTCTTTCTCCTTGTTAATATCATATGACTATTCTTTACGGACAAAAATGATTATATATATATTGTTACATCATGATTAATGGCGTATTTCTTATATTATATTTTTAATATATTTGAAATTTAAATTATATATTTATTTATTTTTATATTCTATGATATTTATTTAAAACAGATTATTTAGATTATCATCATTTGTATTTAGGTACACGTGTGACTTCACCGCTCTCTTTGATGTGAGAAAAGAAATAAAGGATTCTGGAGGCTACTTAAAGAAGACTTATCTCGTTATTCCCTTTTATAAAGTTGTAGGATGGTTGAAACACGCTCTGGTAAGATGCAAGACCCAGCACAGGAGAGAATCAAGGCTGAAGAGTCTGCCAAGCCGCAACTTGGTGCAACAATATATATATATATATAGACAAATGTAAAGGCATACATGTATGACAGCGTAAGTTTCCCTAGGGGGACATAGCGCTTTAAATTGAAATAAATAAAATTCAATTACTGTGATTTATAAAATATTATTTGCTTCTCTCTTTTTTGGTGGTGACGTTACTTATCTTAAATATGCCATGGTAATCATAGGGGTAGTTAGCGATTGCTTATATTGTAAGTTCACCACATGGCCACACACGTAGAAAGTAAATATAGATAAAGAATTCTTCCTGGATTGAAATTAGACGAAAAACATGGTGAAGGAAGACGAGTTTCTTTTATTGATGAATAGGTGCAAGATTTCGGGTAAAAACCCTTCAACAGGCGAGCGCGCCTTGTAAGAACTATGGTACAAATGGTAGGAAGGAATATATATATACAAAAAGGAAAGTTTTTAAACTATTTATATATGTGTTAATCTTAATTAAATATGTTAAATTTATATTTATTATAAACTATTTATATATGTTAATCTTAATTAAATATGTTAAATTTATATTTATTATAAACTATTTATATATGTTAATCTTAATTGAATATATTAATCTTAATTAAATGAAGGACAGAAGGGGATAATAAGCTTCCTACCATTTGTACCATAGTTCTTACAAGTCGCGCTCGCCTGTTGAAGGGTTTTTACCCGAAAGCTTGCACCTATTCATCAATAAAAGAAACTCGTCTTCCTTCACCATGTTTTTCGTCTAATGTAGAAAGCAGTTAGACTTTTACGCTTACAATCTTTTCCCATTTGGTTATTTGCACTTACTGGTGGGATTGAACTTTTGAAAGAATCGAGAGGTATTCAAACAATTTCCAGGAGAAAAAAGTTCAATACGGGACTCAATTCGCAAGATCAGGAGTTGCCTTTTTCTTAATTTATCCACCTGATCCCAGTACAATTTTACATTTGTACTATTTTTTCACATAGTTTCAATAAGTTATTTAGACACACAAACAATGTTTCATTTATCATATATTATAAAATTATAAAAAATCAAAACACACATATACAAATAGATATTGTTACTGTTTATTTCCGTTTTTCATAATGGTTATTTTTTTCTGATTAAAAAAATGCTCCAATGGCCCCCGATTCTTGCAAAAAGTCCAACCCCACCAGCGAGTGCAAGTAACCAAATGGGTGTACATTTGTAAGTGAAAAGTCGAACTGCTTTTCACATATGTAGACATGTGGTGTACTTACAGTAAAAGCAGTCGCCTACTTCTACCCACCATGAATATCATGGCCTGTACCACGTGTACTAGGGATAAATAAAATAAAAAATGGTGATGATTAAATAGAAAGAACAATTTTCTATTCCTTTTATAAATGGATCTTGTAATTGCTCATTATCCCCACCTTTCTCTACAGTTGTTAAGTAATGTTTCTTTACTTGTAGTGATGTTTCCATTGTTCAGTATAGCCGCAAACAGAGAAATGTAAAGAAGAAAGGGCTACAGTAATTTGTACAAACAACAGGAATCACCAGACCACAACTAAAATACAAACAGACAACCACTTAATGAAACCAATACAAGATCAATTACTATACTTCAATTCGAGATATCATTCAACCAGCACGCATCATCCACCATGTACGTATATTTCCAAAAAATTGTTTTTTTACACACAAATAATGTAATATATTTTATCTTTCTCTTTCAACATCATAAGTATTTAAAATATGTAAATAATAATTAGTATGAAAATTCGAAACTATTATAGACGCGTATGATTCTTTTAAAAATTAAACAATCTTCTACTGCCCTTACTGAAATGGAAAAATTAAATGGAGGGCCTGGCTCATCAGTGATGAACCCTCCCTGCGGTTTCGCCACTGATGAGCCAGGCCCTCCCATTAATATTTCCATTGCAGCCAGGGCAGTAGAATTGTTTAATTTTTTAAAAGAATCATACGCGTATATAATAATTTCGAATTTTCATAACAGATGACGCGCTAATGCATCAAAATTATTTATATATAAAAATAGTAATTATCATCAATTTATTAACGTGATACTCCTGTTGAAGAACTAATAAGTCCGAAAGCTTAAAAATAAAAATTTTGCACGAGAAACTTCGCCCTGGAAGCTTTATTTATTTTATAATACTATTTTTTAAGTTTTTGTGATTCGATGTTCGTTCTTTTTACAACTAGGCCTACCTCGCTATTCATCCAGTGATTCTGTTGCATCATACAAGTGTATGTAATTGTAATACAAGTAACTCTAAACAGGATCTAAGTTTAAAAAAACAAGTCGTTTACACTATTTTCTATCAAGAAAAAAACATCTAAACGAACAACTAAAGTTTTCTGATGGCTTGCGCCATCTGTAGGAATAAATTTTAACAAATTTACGATTTTAAGAATTTAATAAACGCCTAGTTTATATTTATTTCGATAGATGGCGTAAGCCATTCGTAACTTTTAGTTGGAAGATCAGAATATGCATTTTTTCTTCATTTATCCACATAATCCTATTATAGTTTCACCTTTTGTACTGTTTTTTTCATATTTTCAATTAGATTTTTAGACACTAACAATGTTCCATTTAATATAATCATAGATTTATAGAAATAAAAACACAAACACTTACACAAAACGTTATCGTAACTGTTTATTTTCGTTTAATTTTTTAAAATAATAATGATGATGAAAATTTTGCATATTTTATTTTAAAAATAATATATATTTTTATATAATTTGATAATATTTCAAAATATTTGATATTTCAAATAAACATATTTATTTATTTAACTATTATTTTAACGCTGGGAGATGGAGTACACCATACGGACCGGAAAGACGTCTGGATGAAGCATACCTGGACATCCACCGACACGTGTACCAATTAAAGGAACTCACTGGCTTAACTGTCACCGAGATGGTACATTGAGCTCAAGACAGAGATGGGTGGCGTCGCATCGTGTTTGGGATGTAATACGTACAGTGGGCCACAACGTTATGATCGGTAATAAAATTATATTACTATTCATTTAACAGCTTTCAATTTCACTTTTTAAAATATATTTTGCATTCAGATAATCAACTTAAAAATACTTTTAGCTATTTGGTTTTAACGTTAACTAGGCAGAATATAAATACAAATATAAATAATTTAAAACGACACTTGAAGCTACACCGCATGAGTTTCTTTTCAAAGTTGAATTTATAATTTTATTGCACAATTTCTATCCTTTTGGATGAGGTATGAAAGGGTGAATTATGAAGAGTAAATAGTAAATTCTATCCAAAAAGGATAGAAATAGTCGATATTTCACCTTGCAATAAAATTTTAATTTAACGTTGAAAAGAAACTCATGCGGTGTAGCTTCAAGTGTCGTTTTACAATCACAGGCCGCAGTGTATTATATTATATAAATAATTTTGTCAGCATTATTATAAATCTAATAAAGAGAGAGAGAGAGAGTAATTGAATTAATTAGGTTATCATGTAATTACAATTTTACAAGTTTATATTTCTAGTACCTGCTATTATCCACACACTGTAAACCCAGTATATTCGGGAGTTGATTGTATACACTTTATAAAATCCCGTCTTTTCTATTTAGAAGTTTCATTTAGAAATGTGCTCCTTGGTGAAAATCCAATTAAAAAATGAAATGGATCACCGTTGTCATTATTTATTTAAAAAACGAATTTTAATATAGAAATTACGCATTTTAATTTATTTTACCTCAACAAAATATCATTTCTTTAATCTATTTTTTTTTTTGCACTTATACCATCAATCTTCATAAACACTTATCTTGTATTAACTTTGAATGGATATTTATAATTTCCTTTCATAGGAGGATTGGCGAACCTCCATTTTTGGCAACCCATGAAGCCATGTCTTGGGATTTGTATTTTTATTTGGAATAATTGTTTAGGGCTTCAATGGAGGAACAATTGATAAATTCTTAGTTTTATCTCAAACAATTTTGGGAATTTGAGCAATAAACAATCAGAACTGATATAAAATGTTTAAAATACCCCACCATATAAATTGATAGAATAAAATACTCTGCAAAGGCGACCGCCAGATGTCGCGGATTTTCTTATATAAAACCTATTGTTGTTGTTTCCTTTTTCTGTAGATATGTAAATATTAAAAAACGAAAGAAAAAAATAAAAGATAAAAAGATCAGGTGTTGAAATCAATATTAAAAATGGCATATCCTGACCAGGAGCACATGTGCTTTACAGAAGGCAGAGCGCCATCTGGTGGAACAGAAATCAACTAAACATTGATTTAGCCTGTTCCCTGATATTTGGCCTTGATTTATCAAGAAATTGGGTTGGGCAAATATCAGGGAACAGGCTAAATCAATGTTTAGTTGATTTCTGTTCCACCAGATGGCGCTCTGCCTTCTGTAAAGCACATGTGCTCCTGGTCAGGATATGCCATTTTTAATATATGTAAATATGTAATGCTTTATTTTCTTCTTTATGTCTTAAATAAGGTATTTATTACTTTATATTGTCTATCAGTACAATTAAAGCTAATTCTGATCTAAACTATCATTATCACCACAACTGCAATATCACAAACATACTCATGTATCGTTAAACAACCTAAGCAAATTTTATCTCAAAAATTATATGTTAGTACTACTCCAAAGACCAAAAAGCTTATGTCCATAGTTTCCCTAAACACCCCTAAGCTGCCTTCCATAGTAAATACAGGGTATATAATAAAACCAATCCAATACAATAGTAGAACGGTCTGGAGATTAATTTGGCAAAACTGCTGAGAGGGTTCACCACTGATGAGCCGAGCTCTCTCATTCAAAAACTTTTATCATTGCAGTAAGATCTATAGAGATATTTGCTGATATACGTGGAAAAAAAAACACATTGCCAGAAACTTATTGTTACAAATTTTATCGCAAGATGAGAAAGAAACATCAAGTAATTATACATATTATTTTATTCAAATGAGCCCTTTCTCTATTAGTTAAAATATCATCAATATTAAAAATGGTACAATAAATTGAATTGTCATCGCGGGTAAGCAAGTTGAAAATGCTGAAATGGTCAAATTTATATAAAAACGTTTTTCTACGACTTATAAATAAAAATGAGGGATGAGTGATGTCATCATATATATAAATATATATTAAAAATAAAAAAAGACATATCCTGACCAGGAGCACATGTGCTTTATAGAAGGCAGAGCGCCATCTGGTAGAACAGATAATTATCAAGAAATTGGGTTGGCCAAATATCAGGGAACAGGCTAAATCAATGTTTAGTTGATTTCTGTTCCACCAGATGGCGCTCTGCCTTCTATAAAGCACATGTCCTCCTGGTCAGGATATGCTTTCTTTATTTTTAATATCAACAACTGACCCACTCATTATTTATATTTTCTATTGTTTTTTTCATATATATATATTATATTAAAAAAAAGATGGGATTTCTGTTGTTTTGGATCATATTGAGGATTATGCTATGGTGGTGCAGTCGTGGTTGAATAATTTTGAAATAAAAATAATAATATGTTTAAGATCAGTAATAGCTTTTATTGTGCTTAAGGAATATATAGAAACATAATTTGATAAAAGTATTGCCTGGCTTAAGGCGTAAGAATAAAAAAAGAAAAGCTTATTTACATAATTTACAAAAGTTTTGAGTCGGCCAGCGGGGAAAGACAACAATCAGTTTATATAGTAGAAGCGTGACCTCTGGCGGTCGATTAAAAAGAGTATTTATATCTATGAAATTATAATTTTGAATAAAATAACACTTTAATATATAACATTTTTAAATAAAATATTTCAATATAACATATATATAAAGCACATGTGCTTGTGGTCAGGATATGCTTTCTTTATTTTAAATATATATATATAGAATAGATAAAATGATTAAATATATGAAACAATATATTTTGGCATTCAGTTTTCAACATTTATTTACATCGGGTAGAGTTGAAAATATTTTAGCGAAAATAAATTCATAAATGGTATTTTTTTTATTATTATTATTAAGGTAAACCTCTAATATATATATAAGGCTTAGAACTGACTGTCTTTTTAGACCTGTTTGTATGTAGAAGATAAGCCTTACTTCTCATGTATACAAAATGCCTTCCAGCAATATTTGAAAATATTGGAAATATTAACGAATGACTCGTTAAAGCAGAGTGCCAATTGATTTATTGGTTATACAAGTTTAGAGAAAATCAAAAGAGGGATAGAATGACAGTTGTGAACAGTCAGCAGCAGGCAGGAAGGGAAAGAGGGTTAGGTAGTGACGTCACATATGGTATCAGGTGGCGCCGCCGCAGTGTACATGTCCCAAAGGTCGACTTGGGATGAAACAGCGACTCTATAAATTTCACATTTCTAACACTCCCTCTTGAAATTTATAACGTTCAAGTTTTCTAGGAGCCGCCTGAAGTGTTTCGGTCCCAAAGGTTTCGTCAGGAGGTCAGCCGTCTGCTGAAGAGTGCTGACATATCTTGTGATCAGCTCACCATCTTCCTGTTTAGTACGAATGTAGTGATATCGTACATCAATGTGCTTCGTTCTCTTATGGAACTCGGGATTCTGCACTAGCTTTATGGCTGCTTGATTATCCATGTTGAGTACTGTGGGTCTGTCCATCTTAATCTCGATATCCTTAAGAAGTCTGCGTAGCCAGACCATTTCTATAGTAGCAGCACAGGCAGCAATATATTCACTTTCTGTTGTCGCGTTTGCTAGTAACACTCGAAGTGAATCATATCTGACAACAGGACTGAAGGTGTCGAAATAGTCTACGTTCTTCCTTTGTGTGTAACCCTTAGCTACAAGTCTAGCCTTAAATTTAGGTGCCGTAGAGTTGGGATGGGATTTTAGCTTATAAACCCATTTACTTCCTATTGGCTTATATCCGTCTGGTAGGGTTTCGAGTGACCATGTGTTATTAGATTCTAACGCTTTTATTTCTTCTTTCATTGCATCCAACCATTTTTCGGCATTTGGACTTTCCATAGCATCTTTATAGGTTGAAGGCTCATCGACAAAATGGTAGTTACAAGAATCTGCTTTCTTTTTAAATCGAGTTATCATCGGGTGGAATGCGGGCGGCGTGGGAAATTGTAGCGTTGTAGGTGATTCATCCTCGGTCGGTGGTGCCGGCGGGTTAAAGTCAATGTTAATTGGGATGAGGTTTTCTTCCTCTAGTTCGTAATGTTGGAGTTTTGTCTCGTTAAAAGTAACATCTTCAGAGATAGAAATCTTTCTAGTAGAAGGGTTCCAGAGTCGAAAGTTAGTGCATGTTTTATCGTACCCTAAGAAAATCATCTTTTATGATTTCTTATCCCATTTCCTTCTACGTTCTTTAGGTGTATGCAACCATGCTTCACAGCCGAAAATCTTTAGATTATATAAACTAACTTTTCTTCCGAAAAAGAGTTCATAGGGTGTGGTATCGGGAGCTTGTTTAGTGAATGTTCGGTTTAGAATGAAGGTTGCAGTATTGCAAGCTTCTGCCCAAAGTTCTTCGGGAAGATTTCGTGCGCACAGCATCGATCGAGCTGCTTTGACAATAGTTCTATTGTCTCGTTCTACGCGCCCTATCTGTTCGTGAACATATGGAGCTGACAATTCATGCACTATTCCGAACTTTCTGCAAGTATTTGTGAAATCATTACTGGTATATTCTAGTGCATTATCGGTTCTAATCACTTTAATTTTATTGCCTGTTTGATTATAACTGAATCTAGCAAAGTTTTCAAATTTGTGTAAAATATCGGATTTGTGTCTAATGAAATCTATATGGCGAAAGCCACTGGAATAATCTTTGAATAAAATGAAATAAAGTGATCCTCCTATTGATTGTGTTGGCATAGGGCCGCAGATATCACTTAGAATTAACTCACCAGGATTGTACTCCTTTGTTTCAGACAAATGACTAGGCTTTCTGTGAGCTTTTCCTTCTTGGCAGCCTTGACAGAAGAAATCGTCTTCTTTTATGTCCTCGGGTTGCAAACCGTTGATCAATCCTTTCTTGGCCATTTCTCGAATAGTGGTGAGTGAGATGTGTGCTAGTCTTTCGTGCCACAGTTGGAGGTTGTTGATCTTTGCAGAAAATCCTTGTGAAGATGAAGTAACTCGGAACATCATCTTGTAGAGCCCATCTTGGCGTTGTCCAATTGCTTTCAGATCTTTTCTTGAGTAGATGCGCAGCTCATCCTTGTCGATGTTTACTCGGTATCCCTTTTCAGTGCACACTCCCAGGCTGAACAAATTTTTCTTGAGCTTCGAAGAGTAGAGCACATTCCTGATTGATGTTGTAATCCATTTTCCATTCACCATGGCAAGGATTTCAATGTCACCTGTACCTTCTGCAAGGACGGAAGTGTTGTCTCCAAGGTATATTCTATGATCGTTGTGGATCGGAGTGAAGGACTTGAACCATTCACGTCGGAAGGTCATGCTGCAGCTAGCTCCGCTATCTGCCCACCATATGTCGCAATCATTCCACTTTAGGATGGTATCAGCGTTGAAACCTTTATTATCACAATCTCCTGCTTCTCGTTTTTCTTCTGCTGGTCGGCAATGACCAATGACCAATCTTGTGACAATAATGGCATTGTCTTTTTCTTTAGTTCTGATATCTTTCCTGAATCAGTCTTCTATATGTTATCTTCTTTGATTCTTGGTTTAGTCTGTTGGTAGAATGCTGTACCTTGCGAGGAATCGGCCTGCTGGTTTCTACATTCTTCAATCAGAAGACGTGCTGATAAGTTCTCTAGAGTCTGCGTAATCGGCGCTTGAGACTCCCATGCTGGGATGAAATACCGCATGCTCGAAGGAAAAGAGTTTATTATCTTTGCCACTTTCTGGTCATCTGTAATCGTTCCTCCTGCATCCTGAATTCTTGCACTAAGATTTTCAATCTTGGCGATATAGCTGCTGACATCCTCTGATGACGACATTCGGGCGTCAAAAAATTGTTGCCACAACATGCCAATTGCGATCTCTGATCTCTGTTCGTGGATGGACATGAGCCTTGTCCACATTTGAGCGGCAGTTTTACAGGACATCAAAGGTTCTAGAAATCTTAATTCAAGTGCCTGTGATATAAGCATTCGGGCTTTGATATCTTTGGCGTGCCATGCATCCTGTATAGCAGAGGTAGCGTCACTTACCTCTGGTTTGATTTCTTTGCCGTCCACGATATCCAAAAGTTGATTTTGCTCTAATAGTAGTCGGAACTGAAATTTCCAAATGGAGAAGTTTTCGCCTTTGAACTGGCGGACTTGATTCTCAAGGTGCGTCATATTTAGCACGAGTTAGGCTTAGCAGTTTCACTTTAGGTTTGCTTCTTCAAATTTGGGGCGTAGTCAGGACCCATAACCTATTGGAAATATTAACGAATGACTCGTTAAAGCAGAGTGCCAATTGATTTATTGGTTATACAAGTTTAGAGAAAATCAAAAGAGGGATAGAATGACAGTTGTAAACAGTCAGCAGCATGCAGGAAGGGAAAGAGGGTTAGGTAGTGACGTCACACATGGTATCAGGTGGCGCCGCCGCAGTGTACATGTCCCAAAGGTCGACTTGGGATGAAACAGCGACTCTATAAATTTCACATTTCTAACAGAAAAAATCAAGCAAAGCAGATCAAGAGCTCAACTTTGAGGAGTCCTTCTTTGTAAGACCGCACACCTCAGCCCAAACATTATACTTTTTATCCAACTCTGGTGTCCAATTAGTCACTCTTCCACCATATTCACCAGACCTATCACCTTGCGACTTTCTTATTTCCAAAATTTAAGTTATTGTTTAAAGATATAAAATTTGACACTGATGATGAAGCACTGTAAGCCTTTATTAATGCCGTAAATTTCATCCCCAAAGATGACTGGTGTAAGTGCTTCGATAATTGGTTTTCACGGATGAAATCTTACATAGGTGCTAAAGGTGAATACTTTGAGAAACTGAAAATTTGAAAGTTGCAGTTTTAATAAAAATAAGTGATTACAAAAGGATTTTGGAGTGATCCTTGTAGTTGTGAAAAAGAGAATTATTCCGTGACTTATAATGTTAGAAATAAAGTAAGCAGTTAAAATTTATAATGGCTTAATACACAAAAATAAGACCTAATCCAAATATTTAATAGTGTGATGTTTCGGCAACAGCATTGTCACCATCATCAGACAAAAGAATAAAACTTAATACATAAAGAATAAAAATATTTATTCTTTTGTCTGATAAGGGTAACAATGCCGTTGCCGAAACGTCACACACTATTAAATTATTTGGATTAGTTCTTATTTTCTTGTATTATAATCAATAATTCAAATTGTGCTTTATCATTTATGATGGCTTGTTTTATTTGCATTTGAGCTAAGAAATAGTTGCCTAATATATGTTTTTTATGAAGTAAACAATATAGATGATGATAATATTGTCACGTGGAAAATTAGGGAAGACCAACTTCGGGATGAGACAGCAATTTATTTCAGGCAAGAACAAACTATGAGTGATAAACAAAAGATAAACAAAAGAGGGAAGTGTACAGAGTATAGCAAAATATAAACATAAAAAATAATACTCTGCTAATAAAATAATAAATACTTTGTTACAATATCTATCTATATATATAAAGATCAATGTTTGTATGTTTGTTTGTCTGTATGTCCGGTATACAAATTCGCAGTAGTTCACTAATTCAAACCAAAATTTCCATACATAGGTAAAAAATAACGGGGATGACGATAGGCTATTTTAGAAAATATATAAATCAATTATTAAAACTATATATTCAAATTATTCTACTTAGCTCACGAACAGCGCCCTCTATCAAAGATTAGATATAACTCGAATATTGATCAACAGGTATTCACACTAGTTTAAATCCCAAGGCCAATATCAACGGATATTTACATTCATTAACCCCAGGAAATAGGACCACGGCAGTCGGCGATTCCCACATCAGTTCCAGACCGGAAATAGGCGAGAGCGCCATCTATTGGCGGAGGTTGTAGATGCTTTAAAGGCTCATATACGCGATAATATATATATTTACAAGTATGTATGTACAAATATGTTTGTATTATAAAAACAGTTATGAAAATGGCTAAAGTTTCAAGCGGGGAAGCAAATTGTATGTATAATGGGTAAAATCAACGCTATAAAATTGATATAATTATCTCTATTCAGTAATGCAAACTATTCATAGGGCGCGTATGATTCCTTTTAGAATAAAACAATTTTCTAATGCCCTTACTGAAAATATTGGAAGGGCCTGGCTCATCAGTAGCGAACCCTCCCAGCCTTTTCGCCGGCTTACACCTCACCTTTTTTCTTATTTTTCACACATATATATGTCATAATATATGCTCTTCCAGGATTAATAAAACAAACCAACAGCCAACGAGAGAGAGATGGGCAGCTAAAGCGAGACACTTTAGACAACTAACTTACGACCATTTTTTGGCCACATTCCTGAGGGGGCCGCCCGTCACCACCTGGCGACTATTCTGGTTAGCCCCCCGGTTGTGTACACAGGGAAAACAGTCGTTCAGCGGACAGCGCTCTCGCTACCTCTTTCTCTCTCGGATGGCTTCCAGATTCCTCTTCCAACTCGTCGTGTGATTATTTCTCTCCTCACCACATTTACCACTATATTGCCACATATATACATTCCCAAGTATTTTTACTATATTTAAATTACTTCTCTATCATAGAAGAAACCTCCAAAATATACTAGTGATTGGTAAATAGAATAAATGTTTAGAATATTTCTTTTCCCAATAACACACTATATAAATGCAGTCAAACTTTGATAATTCGAAAGCCCAAGGAACCAAAAGAAAATTCGAATTATCCAAAAATTTCAATTAAAAACCGAAATTATATTTATACAAAATTCTAGGGACCAATATAAATATTCGAATTAAAGACATTTTCGAATTAAAAACGTTCGAATTATTCAAATTCTACTCTATATATTTTATCAGACGATTTTTTTAAAGGGCGGGAAATGTTTGTAAAATACAAAATATCTTCAGCTTTAAATAAATCCTACAAATATCTGTACCAATATATATATTGGTACACTATATATTTTCATTAGTAAAAACGCACGGAAACGATATTAAATTCATCAAGAGAATAGATCTAGCTTTTATTTCGTTAAACAAACTTGATAACATTTTCTCAACAAACGATCCTTCAATTATTGCTTTGATACCCCACTTATCAGGTATGATTTTTATTGACTTTTATTTCAGAGAATAAAGTAAAAATCGGATTTTGTGCCAATGTTTGCAATCTGATTTATTTGAAATAAAAGATTATCTCTTTTTTGGTCTTCTTTATTTATTTCTCTCTTCAACCTTTTTTTTTTCCTCTGAGCCCCACTGATACTAAATAAAAAATATATCCTTTATATCTATAAAAATGAAATGCTAAATCGATGTTTGTTATCGCATCACGCAAAATCTACTGAATCAATCATTATGGAATTTCGCATGTAGGTAGCTGAAGATTTCGTTTAACATATAGGCTATTCAAAAAACGAAAAGGTTTAATGTGCTATTTTTAAAAAATGTTAAACCAAAATTCCTTAGTTCAAGCCTTTTACCGCTTGGCGGCGCACTGGTCGCGACGATAAATGAATTTGATTGGTTAATACTTTTACACGTTGTTGTTTTGTAATTTTACCCGATTAATGTGTATTTAAAAGGTAAGATTATTTTTATATATCTATTATTTATATATATATATCTTTGAAAATAATTTTAATCGATCATTATCAAATAAATACGCCCCCGGAACCTGGGTTAATTAAAACTGTATTGTGAAATTTCGCACGTAGGGAGTTGAGGTTTTGGTTTAACATTTAGGCTAAAAGCACAAAAATTGCATTTCGAAAAACTTTCTTTTCCTTTTTAGAAGGTAGATTTTATTTAATCATTTAGTAATATTTTTTCAATTTAAATTAATTGGATTTATTATTTATTTCGCAGCTTATTCATCTATTTTGCTTCGTTTAATTTTAATTAGTGTAAATATAACGATCTACATTTTTAAAGATAAGTGTAGTATTTTATCTCATAAGGTATATTATTTTTGGAACAGTATTCTATTTTTTTCTTTCTTATATTTAGAGTGCGTATAAATTTTATTAAAGTTGTAAAAAGTATATTTATTGAAAAAAATATAAACATTTTTTTTCTGTCATTGGTTATATTATATACCATATATATTTATATGGTACAACCATATTTTTATATGTAGCTGGTAGCAAATTTTGTGCCCTGTGTGAAGCTAGCGTTCAAATTTAATTTTTTTGAAAGATATTTCTATTGTTGGCCTTATTTTCACTTGTCCTGACCCATATAGGGTTAATTAGTAGCTCATTTGACATTTTACCTTTATTTATGGTCTTGGCAATATATATGTAAAGCTTTTTAGGTAAAAAAGAATTGAGGTATATTTTGAAGCAAGACCAGATCCAAATAAATAAATTATGTGTGGTTTCAGAAACAGCATTGTTACCATCTTCAGACAAAAGTACTGAATACATTCAGTAATTTTGTCTTTATAAGGTAACAATGCTGTTATTGAAACATCACACATATTTCGTTTATTTTTTATTTGATCTTGCTTTTTTGGTATTTTTAACATTGCCCTTGACTATTAGAAAATGCTGCAAATTTCCTAATTATTTTATGCCATTTTAAAAAGTACATTCTTTTGTAATAATATCTAATTTCCCACATTTTTCTAAAGCTGCCAACAATGACCTAATACAAAAAATAATCCAAGTCTGGGTATTTCAGTATTGCAGATATATTACATTTTTAAAAGTTGTTTAACTATAGATGTACATGCCGGATTAGGTGCCCTTAAAAATGTTTAATCTGGCTGTTTCTTCTTGAACTGCCGAGCGTGAAGTGGAGAAAGTAAAATTTTCAGGTTGCGAGGCCCATTTCCCTTAATTCACACTAATCATTTGATTTTTTTTTTTTTTTTCATTTTTTAGATACCAAAGCCCAGTTTGGTTACTTGCACTCACTAGAGAGGTTTGCCTTTTTCAAGACTCAGGGGCCATTGGGGCAATTTTTTTTTTTTCAGAACATTTTACCTTTATTTATGGTCTTGGCAATATATATGTAAAGCTTTTTAGGTAAAAAAGAATTGAGGTATATTTTGAAATATAGATAAAAATCACAAGGAAGCAAGACCAGCTCCAAATAAATAAATAATGTGTGGTTTCAGAAACAGCATTGTTACCATCTTCAGACAAAAGTACTGAATACATTCAGTAATTTTGTCTTTATAAGGTAACAATGCTGTTATTGAAACATCACACATAATTCGTTTATTTTTTATTTGGTCTTGCTTTTTTTGGTATTTTTAACATTGCCCTTGACTATTAGAAAATGATGCAAATTTCCTATTATTTTATGCCATTTTAAAAAGTACATTCTTTTGTAATAATATCTAATTTCCCACATTTTTCTAAAGCTGCCAACAATGACCTAATACAAAAAATAATCCAAGTCTGGGTATTTCAGTATTGCAGATATATTACATTTTTTAAAGTTGTTTAACTATAGATGTACATGCCGGATTAGGTGCCCTTAAAAATGTTTAATCTGGCTGTTTCTTCTTGAACTGCCGAGCGTGAAGTGGAGAAAGTAAAATTTTCAGGTTGCGCGGCCCATTTCCCTTAATTCACACTAATCATTTGATTTTTTTTTCATTTTTTAGATACCAAAGCCCAGTTTGGTTACTTGCACTCACTAGAGGGGTTTGCCTTTTTCAAGACTCAGGGGCCATTGGGGCAATTTTTTTTTTCAGAACAGAGTGTCTAAATCTGCATTCGATGATCCCGGGTCGTGGTTTTTAAAAATCAACAGTTTAGACCACTCCTCCAAAAATGCACTCTATTCATTAGATGTGTTTGTGAAATTGATCTTATATTTCAGATTATTTTTACCAGAATTTTTAATTTTGATATTTGCAGTTTATCTCCATTGTGCTGAAAGAAAATTCTTTACTTTAAGTTTTAAAAACAGTTGGGGGCTCTATTCATTCAAGAGTAAACCCCACTCGAACAATACCCGGGCGAAGCCGGGTCCATATATCTATATAGGCTCAATTTATTGGGCAGTTTTTTCAACCAAATTAGACTTTTTTTTAGGCCTTCTTCCATTGTCTTTTTTTTTTTTGTTTTTGCTGTCATTTGTTTAGGTAGTATTTAGATCAGTGATTCTCAACCTTTTTTTTGTTGCGGCATTATTTTAAAGATTTTAAAATTTGGCGGCACAATTTTAGAATTTCACGGCACACTTTTGCTAACTTTAATGCAAGAAAATTCAAATTATGTATCAATATTTCTATGCAAAATATAAGTAATATACATCTCTAACATTCAATTTGCTAATTTCGTTATTTTAAAAAGTAAAAAATTGAAAAAGCAAAAAAGAAAAACCAATACAAACGTTAACATAATCATATTACTAAAATTCGGCGGCACATTTTTAGAATTTCGCGGCACACAAAATTACCGCGGCACATTGGTTGAGAATCACTGATTTAGATTTATCTGCTTCATAATATGTAGCTGCTCATATATATCTATGTATGTTCTACTCATTTTTATTGTACATATTTTTTCAGCTAATTATACTTTTTTTTTTACGTCTTCTTCCATTTGATTTTTTTTAATCAGTTGTTTTACGTTTTCACTGAGTTTTATGCATTTTTCCCCTCCTTTCAGATTCTTTCTATGCTTTTTTTTATTTTGGCCTTAGTCATGAGTCGCGCTTATTTTAATACACTATTTTTGAATTTTTTTCTTCAATCTCAGTCCTTTATGTTTTACATTTTTCAGTTATCCTTATTTTTATTTTTACTAATGCTTTGTGTTTGTAGGTATGCCAAGCCATAGGAGAAGCAATCTTTCTCAGCGTTCCAATAGCTCTAGGGTTCAGCATGCTTCAGGGTCAAACATTGCAAGTAGTTGGTGTGCATCTTGAGTCTCCCTGTTTCTCGCATGGGCAACTCTATGTAGCATGCTCCCGTGTTTCCAGCCCTAAAAATTTGTTTGTCTTTAGTTCTACTTTTAGCAAGACACGCAATATTGTTTATCAGGGGGCTTTGATATAGATTTTGACAATTTTAAAAGAGATTTCTTCGAATAATGATTTTGGGAAGCTTGACTTTTGTAACTACATAATTTCTGAATAATTTGTTATCATTATTGCTCTACTGTAGTTTCATCAATAAAGCTTTTTTTACTTTATTTTATTTTAATTTTTTTCACATTTAATTCATTTACATAACTCTATTCTTTAAAATTGTTTTTTATTTTTTTTATGGTGTCAACATTTCTGGTTCAATTAAGGTTTTTGTTAGCCTGCAACACACCTTATCATAGCTCATTGCATTTATCAGGATAACTTTGCTGTTTTGATTTTTACACCATTGGTATTTTCATGCCTCTATAATATTATATTTGTTTGCAGAATTTTATAGACAATTTGGTTTGGGTTATATACATTAAGAATTTGTAAAAATATAAAGGTCAAAGTTTTACAACAAAAAAAAATTTTGGAACACCATTTCTCTCCCATTTAATTTAATGATGCTTCATTTATGATTTTAAGAATTGCATTATTTTTATGCATATTATTTTTAAAATTTGTGTTAGCAAGACATGGAATATTGTTAAGTTAATGTATTATTAACATAAACTTTACCAACCCGTGAAGCGTCAGCTCCAGTCTTTTACCGCTGGGGGCAGCACTGTTAGAGCTAATAAATGCTTTCGATTGGTGCTTAATTTTACATGCTGTTTGTTTTTAGACTAAATTAATACACATCAAGTTAGCATTTTTTCATTCTTCAAAAGTTAAGATTATATTGTTAACGTTTCATAATACTTTTAAAATTAAAGCCGGAAATAATATTGCTTTTTCCCATCCTGCAGGTCTACATTACACTGCAACAGCTATAATAACTCTGGCTTTTGGCGTTGCTATTTATATAATGTGAAAGTACTGTTTGCTACCTTAAGCTCTGGAGAGATTATAATGTGTCTACAGATCCATCATGTGGAAATCACACCATAGTGAAAATGCATTTAGCTGGTAGCAATGTATCACATTTGTAGACATGTGGTGCGCTTACAGTAAAAGCAGTCGCTACCTACCCACCATGGTTATCATGGCCTGTACCACGCGTACTAGGGATAATTAAAAAAAAAAAGGAAGCAAGACCGAATACAAATAATTACATTATGTGTGGTTTCAGTTACATTTTGGCTATCTTCAGACAAAGGTACTGAATACATTCAGTAATTTTGTCTTTATATGGCAACAATGCTGTTACTGAAACATCACACATATATATATATATTTTTATTTGGTCTTGCTTTTTTGGTATTTTTAAAATTGCCATTGACTATTAGAGAATTATGCAAATTAACTATTTAGATATGTAAATGCCGGATTAGGTGCCCTTTAAAATGTTTGCTCTGGCTGTTTCTTCTTGGACAGCCGAGAGTGAAGTGGTTGTGCCTACCATTTTCCTTTATTCAAACTAATCATTAGATTTTTTTTTAAATTTTTAAGAATAACAGCCCAGTTTGGTTACTTGCACTCACTGGAGGGGTTGGACTTTTTCAAGAATCAGGAGCCATTGGGGCAATTTTTTTTTTTCAGAACAAAGTGTCTAAATCTGCATTCAATGATCCCGGGTCATGGTTTTTAAAAATTAACAGTTTAGACCACTCCTCCAAACAGCACTCTATTCATTAGATGTGTTTGTGAAATGGATCCTATATTTCAGATTTTTTCACAAGCATTTTCGATATTGCTGTTTGCAATTTATCTCCATTTTGCTGAAAGAAAATTCATTACATTGAGTTTACAAACAGTTGGGGCCTCTATTCATTCATGAGTAAACCTCGCTCGAACACTACACAGGCGAAGCCGGGTCCAGTCGGGTAAAACCCGGGCGTTGCCCGGGCCACTCGGCTAGTTTCTCTATAAATGTATTTGCCCGTCTCAGAAACCTGGGTTCAATGTAACTTATAGCTTTATTTCTAATCAAATTTAATTATAAATATTTAAATTTTCACTTATTAGTGTTTTTTTTTAATATTTCAAAAGTTTTATTTTTACCTTATTTTAAATTCAACCATGAATTTATATATCAAAGAATAATTAATATATAAAACTATTTTTTTGATATTAAGAATAATATTTGTGTGTGGTTATATTCAATAAGAGGTAAAAATACAAATAATTTTTTAATAATTTAAAATTATTATTTTTATAATCTGACAAAATTTTAACTTGATTTAAAATAAAGGTGCTATTTTGAACATAAAATACAACATATAAGAGCTAAGTGTTAAATTTTTATTTTTATGTGCTCCTCTGAAAAACATTTATATATAATTCTTTATAATTCTTTATAAATATATTGTTTCTGTTGTTATAATTATAGGACGGCGCTTTTTGGGCGCAGTATCTTTTTTATAAATATTTATATAATTAAATATTTCCCAAAATGCCTCTCTCTCTCTATGAAACAGTATTTAATTTTTTCATAGTTTTGAAAATGGGGGTCGTTGGAAGAATGGTCTAAACAGTTGATTTTCGAACGCTACAACCCGGGTTTGATCCCCGCATTGGGGAATTTTTTCTGTTTTAAAAAAATGCTCCTTTGGCCCCCGATTCTTTCTAAAGTCCAACCCCATCAGCGAGTGCAAGTAACCAAACGGGGCTTTGTCACATTTATAAGTTCAAAGTCGAACTGCTTTTCACATGTGTAGACATGTAGTACACTTACAAAAAAAAAGCATTCGCCTACTTCTACCCACCATGATTATCATGGCCTATACCACGTGTACTAGGGATAAGCAAAAAAAAAATGTTTTTGAAAATCAGGAAATTATTTGAGAACATGCTTATTTTGAGCCTTTTTAAATTATTTAAACATTTCACAAAACAACATTGTTAACTACTCAATTGTATTTCTATTTAATTGGATCAAGATTATTTTTTCTGAGAGTAAATATCTATATAAACAGAATAGACACAATATGTTCACTGTTCAGATGAATTAATATAAATATTATTTTGTGAGAGAAAAGTAAAAATTGTAAAGTAGAAAAATGAGGAAAAGAGACAAACATGCGCATTATAATCAAATCTAATTCATCATTGTTCAGAGAGATATTTATAACCCGGAGTTCTGGAGCACAGAACGCTAACTACCCGGGTTCCTTTAGAGCAGAATGGTAATTAGAAAATATAGATGAGTATAATAAAATATTGAAAATAACAATCTGTTTCTGTGGAATAATAAACATTCTTTTACAAAGCTCTTTTCTTGAGAAAGTTACGATCCACACTTGAGAGGTATTGAGAAAATGTTGATGAATATAATAAAATATTTAAAATAATATTCTGTTTCTGTGGAATAATCAACCTTCTTTTACAAAGCTCTTTTCTGAAAATAATATTCTGTTTATGTGGAATAATCAACCTCCTTTTACAAAGCTATTTTCTTGATAAAATAGCGATCCACACTTGAAAACAGAATAGTAATGAGAAACTATTGATGGGTATAATAAAATATTGAAAATAATAATCTGTTTCTGTGGAATAATCAACCTTCTTTTACGAAGCTCTTTTCTTTAGAAAGTTACGATCCAAAGCTTTCAAATCTTGTTGCTACTGAGATGGATCTGACGTGTTTCTTTCAAGTATTTCTTCGAAGTTTTGAAGGTTTGTCCCTAGTAACTTTGTGTTCTCTACCTTCGACATGTCTTCGTAGAGTCTATATGGACATTGATTTCTGAGAGGGAAGTCTAGGGTTTGACACAGCGGTGACATCCTGGAGGTATTCGCGGATTAATGTAGTTCACCACATCCATGATTTCATGGTCTTCTCAGCAAACTTCAGTCTATCTTCCTTAATCTATCAAGAATCTCCACCAAATTGTCATAAAATGAGGGAAGATAAACATGAGGATTATAAAGTAAATAAAATCTAATTCGATCTTGACTACACAAAGGAACAGAGAGAGAAAACTTAGTTCAGTAGCAAATTATTGGAGATTTTAATCTGTCGAATAAATAATAAATATTATGTTACAAACATTTTAAACTAGCTTCGTTTGACAAGACATTTTCCTCCTTTGTTTGAATAACGGGCGTTTAAAGCATGTTTGCATAAAAGAAGGGGATATCTCTCGTGAGAAAGGACTTCTCCACATATGAAAGTAAATATAAAGATATCCTCACCCGTCAAAATATATTCTCAAACTAAACGCTATCTATTGACCGTCTCCGCACCTAGCAGACTAAGGTCGGTGACAAAGCCACAACACCAGCTTTGGCAAGCTGTGAAGCGTCCACCTAGAGACCATGGTATGGGCTAATGGCTCTCGTCAGTCCAGAGTGGATTATATTCCATGAGATCCACAAGGAATTGAATGAAATATTCACAATTTTCCAAAGAGGTGTTTAGCTGGTAGAGTGGTTAGGCGAAATCTATAGCCAAAATATAGATGGAAATTTTCAGGTAAGAAATTGATCGATAAAAATAAATGTCGCCTCTCCCGTCAAAACAGACGCTAAATATAAGCGCCATCTATTATCCGTCTCTGCAAACTAGAAGACCTCAAATCGATGAAAAAGCCACAAAGTCTTTGTTGTCGCCGGTCGTCTTTTTTATTTATTTTTTTTTTTTGAATGAGAAGTAGGCAAATATTTCACACTTGTTTATCTCGTGTGTCTTCAATAAAGGTAACTGTAATATCTTTCAGAGTTATTGTCTGAATCCCGATATACATGCTAAAAGGTACAACTTCCTTAAGTTATGTCCACGAGTGTTACAATTTGATACAAGTATTATATATAATACACTGCGGCCCCTGTGATTGTAAAACGACACCTGAAGTTACACCGCATGAGTTTCTTTTAAACGAAAAATCAAATTTTTATTTCAAGGTAAAATATCGACTATTTCTAACCTTTTTGGAGAAGTATGAAAGGATGAATTATGAAAAGTAATGATGAACGGAAAAATAAAAGTGGCCACATGGCATCTGCCCGGTAAGCGGAACATTGTGGGTTCGTTTCCCATCCCTGGA
This sequence comes from Cordylochernes scorpioides, assembly GCA_030710605.1. NCBI lineage: Eukaryota > Metazoa > Arthropoda > Arachnida > Pseudoscorpiones > Chernetidae > Cordylochernes > Cordylochernes scorpioides. The sequence continues at coordinate 53,886,437 of CP092869.1, read as the reverse complement.
CACTTTTATTTTTCCGTTCATCATTACTTTTCATAAATCCTTTCATACCTCATCCAAAAAGGTTAGAAATAGTCGATATTTTACCTTGAAATAAAAATTTGATTTTTCGTTTAAAAGAAACTCATGCGGTGTAACTTCAGGTGTCGTTTTACAAGTATTATATACTTGTTATCATTAGCATTACATGAGGAAAGGGTTTCGGGAAGCGGTCTCTGGGACCTTTGGTGATATACAGTGACCTACTGCTTCTGCAATGTTAAACATCCTGTATACCACATTCGTATATAAGGAATATTATCTATATTTTGTTATTTTCTCTTCCAGAATTTTTTTTACATTCATGGACAAAACTTAAGTAAGTTTTACCTTTTAGTATGTATATCGGGATTCAGATAATAACTCTGAAAGATATTACAGTGATCTTTATTGGAAACACACGAGATAACCAAGTGTATATACACTTATGGACAAAACTTAAGAAAGTTTTACCTTTTAGCATGTATATCGGGATTCAGACAATAACTCTGAAAGATATTACAGTGACCTTTATTGAAGACACACGAGATGACATAGTGTGAACAAAATTGCCTCTGTCTCCTTAAAAAAAAAAAAAAAAAACAGGCCTTTGTTGACATTAAAGACTATGCACTTATTAAAGTTTTGTCCATGAGAGTGTATGTGTTTGCATCCCCATGGAGGACAACACATAATATTTAATTTGCTATATTTCCATAAAAAAACTGCCATATATGTTAAAACTTTGGAAACTATTAAAATCTGCAAATATAACCCTTCCGCGCGCGCGCGATAGTAATTAGGTAAATGTATCGTCTTTTTGTGAAAACCTTTTTTTATGAAAAATAAAAATATTAATAAAAATTCCATTTAACTTATTAAATATTGAGTGAAAAACTTGATTTTTGATTTTCTGAAAGTTTAATTTAAAAAAATTCTTATATATATATGAATAATTTTGATTCAAGTCTATATAAAACAGAGAAATTGATTATATTATGTGTGATCTTGATTTCTCTAAAATATTGAAAAAAAAAAAACAGGCATCATTTTCATTTAAATCTAGTTTAACATTAAAATATGTACATGTATTTTTGATGTATCTATTTTTTCTTAATATCCCATATATTATTCATTAAAACTTTCTATTTGAATATTATTCATTCAATTTTTTTTGTTAAAACTCTATGAAATAAAATAAAAGATCAATAAAAATCATTTCAAAATGTCTTCTGCCCACCAAGCGACCAATCTGTTCGCTGAATGCGATATTCCATCTGTTGCTCAGATATTTAAAAGGAAATCTTTCTCTAAATGGATCAAAATTTTTGTATTCTTGATCAGTTTTCTTGGTTTTATTTATCAAGATATGGTATTTGCTCTTATTTTCTTCAAATATCCAGTTATTCTGAATGTTGAAGTTTTATATCCTGAAGGAATGCTGTTGCCAGCGCTAACCATCTGTACTGGATACAAGTAAGTGCATTTTATAAAGTATATATCTTAATTATAATGCATTAGCGTTTTCTGTTATGAAAATTCGAAACTATTATAGACGCGTATGATTCTTTTAAAAATAAAACAATCTCTACTGCCCTTACTGTAATGAAAATTGTTTAATTTTTAAAAGAAACATACGCGTCTATAATAGTTTCGAATTTTCATATATTTTGATTGTTTATAACTTTTAATTTTTTTCTAAGAGAGTAAGTACTCTGTAGTTTTTTATATAATCAAGTGTGAACAAAAAAAAACAAAAAACAAAAAAAAAAAAAAACAGACAACTGGCAAATCAAAGATTTTCCACTTCCTTACGTTTTGTCTATAAAGGTATTTCGTATTTAGGGTCTTGGATAAAGCTTTTTGGTTTGAAAAATCATCCAGTTTTTTCTGCAGTTTAATATAATCAATTGTGAACACAATTGCCTCTGTTTCAATATAAAGAAAAAATACAGACAACTGGCAAATCAAAGATTTTCCACTTCCTTGAGTGTTGTCTATAAGGGTATTTCGTATTTAGGGACTTGGAGAAATCCTTTTGGTTTGAAAAAATTATCCAGTTTTATAGAGAAATAAATGAACATTATGTTTAGTTCTTGTGTTTTTAAATGGCATCAACGATTTAGGTTTTTTTTTTTCAAATCTCGTTAAAGAGAGTGAAGTAAACCTTTTAATTGTCAACAAGCTTTTCTCAATTTGCTAAAACTGATGTAGAGCCTTATTTATTTGTAGACGACATTTTGAAAATCCTTTATTTCAAAGGAAATGTGTTTAAAAATTAATATTATACACTAATAGACAAAACTTAAGGAAGTTGTACCTTTTAGCATGTATATCAGGATTCAGACAATAACTCTGAAAGATATTACAGTGACCTTTATTGAAGACACACGAGATAACCAAGTGTATATACACTCATAGACAAGACTTAAGGAAGTTGTACCATTTAACATGTATATCGGGATTTAGACAATAACTCTGAAAGAAATTACTGTGACTTTATTGAAGACACGAGATAAATAAGTGTATTTACACTCATGGACAAAACTTAAGGAAGTTTTATCTTTTAACATGTATATCGGTATTCAGATAATAACTCTGAAAGATATTTGATACAGTCATCTTTATTGAAGACACACGAGATAACCAAGCGTGTACAAAATTGCTTGTCTACTTGAAAAAGACGACCAGCGAGATTAAAGACTTTCCATTTATAACTCTTTGCCAAAAGCTCTTTATATTTATTTTTACTGACTAGGACAAAGAATTTTTATCGAAAGGTCGAGAAACTAAAACATTCTCTGGACGAAATTTCTCTTATTAAAAAATATGAATGCCGGCCAAGTAACTTCTATCTTTAAGATTCCTTAAGTTTATCCATTAGTGTATTTTGGGCAGAAGAAAAATGACGTTGTCATCAGAAATATTTAGTTGTACATTTATTTATTCCAATACACAAAACGCGTTATCCCGGCTAGGGATAATTGCGTCGATTTACATATTTTTTTTAAACAGAAACAGTTATAAACATATTATACAAGAAAAGGTTATCAAAATAAAAAAGATAAACAATAATATATATTAGGAACCTGATCCTTCCAGGTTAGAAAGATAATCATAAATATATTTACAAAAGTAGTTAAATCTGTGACAATTATCACTGCTATTTACAAATTGATATAGATCTACAACATTATTTATTGTCTGTTATCTAGCGGTGAAGAAGAGTGGCCATTCAAGCAGTAGGTATACAATGTAGTTGTACATTCAGAAGATATTCATCTAATATGTTATTATCCAGATCTATTATAAATATATTTTTAACTTCTTACAAAGTATTATCATAACGTTTTTAATTATCTAGAATGAGAGAAGGCAGTGATTTCCTCTTTATAGGGTTGTGTGTATGCTTCATATGAATCATTCAAATTATCAATTAAACTTTTTATTATGTGTATGATGATTGAATATATGTAATGATACTCTGTGATGCAGGTTGAACAGAGATAAATATTGCCGCGGCAATCCTGAACATTGTGAACTGGTGGATGATGATCTGGTATTTAGAATTTTTTAAATTTTATTTTACACTATTGTTACCCCGGGTTAATGAGTTCCTCTCTCACTAATCTTTGTTTTCTTTACTCCTTTTACTTAGCTTTCCCGAGAGAATTCCCATCATCTCTCTCTCAGGTACAAATGAGATCATAAACCCAAAGAAAGCATATTCAAACCAGGAGAACATGAACTTTTTAGATGGCAGAGCGTCATCTAGTGGAACGAAATAAACTAAACGTTGATTTAACCTGTTCCCTGATATTTGGCCAACCTATTTTCTTGACAAATGAAGAAAAGTCCTTCAAGAACGCTTTTCGGGCTGTTGGCTCTCGTCAACGTGGAGAAGGCTGTACCACTGCGACCAAGAATGTTTTGGTCCCAGAGGCTTCTTGAGAAACCAAGAAATGACACTCTGCCATCTAAAAAAGCACATGTGCTCCTGGTCAGGATATGCTTTATTTATTTTTAATATCAACACCTAACCTTATTTTTTTTTCACAAATAATATAATAATGAAACAGTTATCTTGCAAAAAATAATTAATCTATTTATTTTCTTGAAGGAGTTAATCGGGTCCAGAAGTCTTCGGTTACCTCTGCAAACAGTTCTATTTCCTCTAAAAATAAACAATCAGGATGTAAACAATTACAATGTTATAAAAGATATGATATTATGGAAGTAACAATACTACAGTACATATGGCACAATAACGGGCCATCTATATATATATATATAAGAAAGGAAAACATTTAATCTTTCAAGCTTTTTTTAAACATAAAACACACTTCTATTATCTTTACTGTGATTAATAATATATTGGGAAGGCTTGGCTAACACATTAGTGGTGAATTCTCCCAGCGGTGTCACCAATTTAATCTACCAGACCGCTTTTTAAAGCTCTAATACTGTATTGGATCATTCTACTTATATATGCTACTCTGAAGGCTGGAATCTTAAAAATGGTAGTCAAGCAAACTATGCACATAAGTTTTTAGGACAGTAGAATTACATATACATATTTTATATCGAGCAATACTCTTCCGCAAGCAAAAGGAACAAAGTCAGTTAGGCATAAGTTAATTATAGAGCAATATAACCCGCCATCTATATACAGGGTAACCCATAAGCCTGAAAACTTCTTTTTTTTTTCAAATTAACAATCAAAGGGCAAACTAGAATAAAAAACTATAACTATTTTATTCTAGTTTGACTTTTAATTTTTAATTTAAAAAAAATAAAAGGGTTCAGGACTTATGGGCTAACCTGTATAAGAAAGAAAAATATTCAACCACGCAAATTTCTGTTAATATTAATTTTGAATTAATTTGAAATATCAGAGATTATTTTGAATAAATGGAGGGGGGCGTTTTTAAGCATGATACAACACTTCCCCCTATCCAAATGTTGTCACGTCCTTGTAAACCTCATCGATCCCTTCAAAATAAAGCTTGAGTCGAGAAACATGGACTGTTAATGGGTCTTGGTCAGAGTTTTCCTTTGGTTCTACTACAGAGATATGTGCTAAAGATGTGCTAGACATTTAGTACAAAACCTCTTTGTTACGAAATTGATAAAAAAACAGATTCAAGATGTAATCCTCACTCCAGTATGGTTAATAGATGATCTCTCTGATGATCCTCGGAGTACATGTCCTGCAAGGGGTCGGTGGAAGGATGGTCTAAACCGTTAGTTTTCGACCACTACGACCCGGGATCGAATCCCGCATTGGGTACTTTTTTTCTTATTAAAAAAAATGCTCCAATGGCCCCCGATTCTCGCAAAAGTCCAACCCCATCAGCGAGTGCAAGTAACCAAAACGGGGCTCTGGTACATTTGTAAGTTTAAAGTCGAACTGATTTTCACATGTGTAGACATGTGGTGCACTTACGGTAAAAGCAGTCGCCAACTTCGACCCACCATGATTAACATGGCCTGTACCCCACGTGTACTAGGGATAAGAAAAAAAAAAAAACATGTTCTTCAAACTTCTCTCTATTTCCTTTAGATTACTTCATTTCGAAATTGGCTATTCTTTCCATTCATTGTGGATTTTCACGGAATGAAGTGCGATGGTTTTAATACTTGCCTTCTGCATCAATATGGCATTGGCCTAATAGTAGGTTCGGTCTATTCAAACTTCAATTTTTGAGAGCATTCCACCATTCTGAGACCTAAAAGCTTATATTGTAGCACAGAATAATTTATTATTTTTTGAACAGATTATCAATTTAGATATTTATATTTTGATGTATTAGCGCGCCATTTGTTATGAAAATTCGAAAGCATATTATATATTTATAATTGTATTGTAATTCTGCTGTCCTCAAAGCTTATGTCCATAGTTCATCTAAAATACCCAATCCAACGTCTAGAATCAGTATCACTATAAAAGGAAGATCGAAAAATGCAATATAACAGCGGTATGATAGATTAAACTGGCGAAACCACTGGGAGGGTTCACCACTGATGAGTCAGGCCCATCCATTAATTTTTCCGTTGCAGTAAGGGCAGTAGAAATTGTTTAATTTTTAAAAGAATCATACACGTCTATAATAGTTTCGAATTTTCATATTTATATTTTGCTTCTCTCTCTGTAAATATCCCTCATTGCTTCTCTTGTATTTAGAAATTTAGATTTTTGTTCTTGAATTATAAATAAATTGCCGTGTCATTCTGAAGTTTGTCCTTCCAAATTTCTACGTTACAATATTAATACACAAGTATAAACCTAACTATTAACTAACTAAGTGGTGTTTCACCTATACTAGCACATTCATCCACCTGCAGAAGTCATTTCCAACCTCAAGAGTAAACAGAAAATGATTTCGTAATGGAATTATAAAATTGCTTAAGTCCTTATTGTTTGCGAGAAAGCATTGCTCATGAAAATATTTATATTCCCAAGTAGCTCTGCAACTCCAATCCCTAGAAGCTCCATGGAACACCTGTCGATCATCCCTGGACTCCGGCGGGGGACCACAGGTGTGAGGGATTCTCGGAATCTTATCGGCAAATAAGGAAAACGGGACGTCTCAGTGGCTGACGACGCTCATTATTATTATCTTTACCTTGGGATAAGTTGTTTTTTTATCATCTGACTTTCTCTCCTTATAAATACCTCTTGTGGATAATTTTATTGGAGAACTAAAAGGTAAATACCCACCTTTATAATAAATTAATTATCCCCAAATTTACCCTTGCTTTATTTATCTCCGCGACAATATGTAAATCTGATACATTCGCGCGCCATCTGTAGTAAGAAATTGAAACTACTTTAGAAGACTTAGGTCAATCCAAATGATGTTAACCAGTGCCCAAACAAGCAGACTAGTTGCTCAGGCCCTATATAATTTTTACAAGGCAGTAGGTGTAAAGAGGGAGAAAAGAGAACTTGTAAACTATTGTTCTTACACCTCAGAATGATGACGAAACATCGAGGGGTCGACCTTTCATATTAAATCTTACTTTTCCTTATTACTAATAATTGTATATAAATATATTGTATATAATTGTATATAAATTGTATATATAGTTGCGGAACTACTGGTTTCCTGTGCTGCTCTTTTCCTGATATTGAACCTTGTACGGAGAATCTGTATAAGACTAACGTCTTAATAAAGGCTTTGTGTGTGTAACTACTTTAGAAGAAGTATGGTTCTTTTTAAAATCAAACAATTTTCTACTGCCTCTACTGCCATGATAAATTGTTCACCACTGATAAGCCAGGTCGTCTCATTGATTTACCTTGCAGTAAAGGCAGTAGAAATTTGTTTAATATTATAAAGAATCATACGTGTCTAAAATATGTAATTCCACTATCCTGAAAGCTTATGTTTATAGTTTACTTAAATACCATTTCTAAGTTCCACCTTTTAGTGTAGCATATTTAAGTAGAATCATTCAATACAGTGAACAAAAAGTCGGTGGATGAGAGGGTAACACGCTCGATTCCCGACAGTCATAAACCGGGATTGAATCCCGCGTTAAAATTTGTCTAATATGTGAATAACCTTCACATATTATTCACTTTTGAAAATAGAGCAATCCATACTTAATTCATCAGATAATAAAAGGCATATATTGGTATTTAATAAATATTTTATTAAATAGGCAAAATAAATATTTATAAAATAGGCAAAATAAATATTTTATTAAATCCAATATATGCCTTTTATTATCTAATATTATTCACTGTTTCAATTATCATGAACTAGGTTGCTCTTGCTGAGCGGTACCTATTAATGTGATTTTGAACCAGGTTCAATACAGTATTTTAAGCTTAAAAAGAGCGGTCTGGTAGATTATATTGGCGAAACCACTGGAAATGTTTGCCACTGATGAGCCAAGCTCTCTCAGTATTTTTCATCGTAGTAAGGACAGTAAAACTTTGTTTCATGTGTTAAATAAACATTCGTTCATTAATAATTTCATTTCTCAAATATAGATGGCGCGTTATTTCCTTATAAAAAATATTAAAGTCTCTTATCCCCAGATATGAATGGACCATCTTGAAGAAACCTTATTGAAGAGACAAATCACGATCTTAACACTGGAGAAGATTTAATAAAGAGCTATATCCGGTGAAACAGTCTTAAAACTGTGGTTAGTCTCCTCAATCAGGTTTCTCCAAGACGGTTCATACATATTTGGTAGTAAGACTCTTTATTATTGTAATCCGCCATCTATTGGAGAAGATTTAATAAAGAGTTATATTTGGTGAAACAGTCTTAAAACTGTGGTTAGTCTCCTCAATCAGGTTTCTCCAAGACGGCTCATTCATATTTGGTAGTAAGACTATTTATTATTGTAACCCGCCATCTATTAGAGAAGATTTAATGAAGAGTTATATTTGGTGAAACAGTCTTAAGGTTGTGGTTGGTCTCCTCAATCAGGTTTCACCAAGACGGTTCATTCATATTTGGTAGTAAGACTCTTTATTATTGTAATCCGCCATCTATTGGAGAAGATTTAATGAAGAGTTATATTTGGTGAAACAGTCTTAAGGTTGTGGTTGGTCTCCTCAATCAGGTTTCACCAAGACGGTTCATTCATATTTGGTAGTAAGACTCTTTATTATTGTAATCCGCCATCTATTGGAGAAGATTTAATGAAGAGTTATATTTGGTGAAACAGTCTTAAGGTTGTGGTTGGTCTCCTCAATCAGGTTTCACCAAGACGGTTCATTCATATTTGGTAGTAAGACTCTTTATTATTGTAATCCGCCATCTATTGGAGAAGATTTAATGAAGAGTTATATTTGGTGAAACAGTCTTAAGGTTGTGGTTGGTCTCCTCAATCAGGTTTCTCCAAGACGGTTCATTCATATTTGGTAGTAAGACTCTTTATTATTGTAACCCGCCATCTATTGGAGAAGATTTAATAAAGAGTTATATCACAAATGAAACAATATTTGCTGCCCTATCTGTACATTAGGTATCCCCCGGTAAAAAGTACTGTTGACTGTGCCAGAAACTGAAGGCGGAGTTCAGCCACGTGGACGACCGGCCAGCATGGAAAGACCTGCAGAAGTTCGGCTACAAGTGGAGAGACATCGAGTTCTTGTCGGAGGCTGCTTGGAGCAAGCGGCGCTTGTTCGGGTAACTTCCTGGATTGTGTTGAACTGGTGTTCTGTACTTCAAACCTTTGATTTAGGACTCCTAACTACCGCGTGAGTTGAGATAGTATGGACTGACGGAATAGATTTCGGTGATTAGGAAACATTTTGAAAACTTCAGTGAGAAGTTCACATTTTAAGTAACTTCAATGACCTAATGACAAGTCCAACTTCTACACCAAATGGAATCACCCAGACAGTACTCTGGTACCTTGTACGTGCGAAGGTTTAATTCCTCCTAAATGTGTAGAGGTGTGGTGTACTTACAGTAAAGTTTGTTCTCTACCCACCACAATGTCCTAGTAAATGCATGTGTAGACATATGTAAAGTTGCTATTGATTATTATGACTCTCACTAGGTGTGTAGACTTGTTTTACTTTAGTTCAAATAGTCACAACCCTTTACCCACTAAGAATTTCGCACACATAAAGTTTTTATTAAGACACCAGCCTTATACAGGAGAAAACAATAAATCGAATTTATTTTTCCTACTTACTGCTTTGTAAAATTGTAATAGGGACAGAGCAACCATTCGACTTGATATGGCGCTGGTTAAAATACTCTGTACTGAGGTAAGTTGGCTGTCGTTTACTTTTGAGAACAAAGTCTCTCTTTCTTCTTTAATACTAGCCGAATGACCCGGGCAACGCCCGTGTTTTACCCGATTGAATGTTTTGATTCAAATACTATTTGTTACAATTATAAATTGGCGCCTTAAATAAATGCATATTTTAGTTAATAACTATAGCCTATGTGCTTTATCTGTCTATGTACTGTTGGCTTCCGTAGGCGTCTCTTGCTGGGAAAAAGAAAGAGAGGATTCCATTTGGTTATTAACTAATATATGCATTTATTTAAGGAGCTACCCGCTCCAACACAATAGTTACAGGTGGCGTGATCGTAGCCGACCAATAGGAGGGCGCCATTCAAAAAAGAATAGCAAACCGTGACAGAGGCCACGCATGACGCTCGTAACTGTATATAGAATACTGGCAACCAAAAATGTAATGGGATATTTCAATCATTATGGTTATCATGGCCTGGTAATATAAATGTTGAACTTAGATTACAAGTAACCCCCATATCTACCATGATACCCCGGTACAGGCTATGATTACCATCACCCATACAATAGTCATATAGACATGTTATAGATTTATTCAAACAGCCTTAACCAGCTCTACAGTTAACCATGATCACCATGAGTATATGCGATTCATCAAATGATTTCTTCAATATTTTATTTGTAATTAAAAATGAATCATGTTTTCAATATTGTAAATATTGAGGCTGCCTGGCCGGTATTCATATTTCTTGAAAATAAAGATACTTCGGCCAGCAAATCTTTTTATTACCTCGACGTTTCGACAAAAATATTTTGTCCTCGTCAGGAGCAAACAAAAATTAAACATTTAGCAAGGCGTTAAAAATAGAAAATTTTTTAACGCCTTGCTAAATGTTTAATTTTTGTTTGCTCCTGACGAGGACAAAATATTTTTGTCGAAACGTCGAGGTAATAAAAAGATTTGCTGGCCGAAGTATCTTTATTTTCAAGAAATGTTTTCAATAGTTTTTGCATAGCATATTTTACAAATTTTATTTCCGTTATAAGTAAATAAGTTTTAGGATATATATAATTAAAGTATTTCTCCGAGAAATTTTTAAAACTTTTTTCAAGTGTAAATATGTAAAAATACCTCCTACATTTCTATATATATTGTAGGAATTTGCGAAACAATTGGCCTGATGATAAGCTAACGCTTGAAAACTTGCCATTTTTATTGAATAAAGAAACCTTTTGCAATTATTTCGATTGGTATATCGTTGAAATCCCATACAATTATTTCACAATCTAAGTATATGCCTTTTATGTCCTTCTACCAAAAGCAGTACTGTACATTGTGGCAGTCTGGATGACCCCCTCACCCTGCCCCTCCTCACCGACCACGGCAAGCTGTCTCTGTGCTTCGTGGTCAACCATCACATCTTCTCTGTCAACTCTACCTTCGACTTCTTCCCCACCCGTGACAGTGGGTCATTTTTACCCTGGCTACTCTATTTATTCTGTCTATTATACAAGTCTCACTCCAAATGTTTTTACAATCAATATTAAATAATTAAAATATTAAAAAATAAATTATACCATTAATATTTACATGCATTTTTTACCTAACATAAATATTTTCATAAAATAGTAACAACAATGACTCATAGAGAACGCGATTTTATTTACAGCGGCAGCAGTAATTTCTAAACATTGCATCAGACACAATGGAGTTGACTAGAGAAAGTTTACGCGCCATGATATTTTATGATTATAAAATTAATTTAACTTTTGAAGAATCCCATGAAAGATTGATGAAAGCTTTAAGAGATAAAGCTCTTTCTATTAGAATAGTTTTAATTGATTTAATGAATTTAAATTTTGAAACACCAACCTTGAAGATGAACCTCGTTCAGGTCGACCATCACAGGGTACCTCACAGCTTGACTGAAGACCATCCCCGAAGATGACTGGTGTGAGTGCTTCGATAATTGGTTTTACGGATGAAATCTTGCATAGGTGCTAAAAATGCATGTAGATTTTAATGGTATAATTTATATTTTAATATTTTAATTATTTAATATTTATTGCGAAAACCTTTGGAGTACACGGATAATTTGATAGTATCCTATCTCTGACGAGAGACCACCTCCAGGAGGTACAATTAGAATTCATTGATAGTTCTTCTTTAATGTATTCTGGATAGTTTTCCAGTGTCTATTGTTCGATAGAATCTTTTCTAAATGAGCGTTGAAACCACGCACTATCTTTTCTAGGAGAGGTGACCTTTTTTTTATGAAGATTTATTTTAAAACTTAATTTATTCCACACGGGGGTCAGTAGAAGGATGGTTTAAACCGTTGGTTTTCGACCGCTACGACCCGGGTTCGATTCCCGCATTGGGCACTTTTTTCTGATTTAAAAAAAATGCTCCAATGGCCCCCGATTCTTGCAAAAGTACAACCCCACCAGCGAGTACAAGTAACTAAACGGGGCTCTGGCACATTTGTAAGTGCAAAGTCGAGCTGCTTTTCACATGTGTAGACATGTGGTGCACTCACAGTAAAAGCAATCGCCTATTTCTACCCACCATGATTATCATGGCCTGTACCAAATGTACTAGGGATAAAAAAAAAATAATTATTCCACTACTAGATAGCGTAAGTTCTCTAACAACCATTTAGAGTATGATTTTGATGTTACATTACGGTATTTTACACTACGCCCATATCTACATATCTACCTACCTTCTGAGAGATGGATATATATTTCTCTTCTCAACCAGCCATAGGTTGGTGGTGTCTGCCAGTATATTCCTGTACTCTTAGAACGACATCCTCTCTGTCCTGTCTTTCGATGGTATTGTTAAGTCTTCTCCAGAAACTGCTCTTGACTTCCATTCTCGGTCTTTTGCTTCCTGGTCGTCCTTTCATATCTCCCTTCAGCCATACCTTTATCTACTCTGACTAATGTTTTATATAGTATCTATAATTTATATCTAAATATATACACTCATGGACAAAACTGAAGGAAGTTGAAAATCTTTGATGTAGCCGGTCGTTTGCCTTTTTGAAGGAGGCAGAGGTTGTTCCCACTTGGTTATCTCGTGTACCTTCAATAAAGATCACTGTAATATATTTCAGTTATTGTCTGAATCCCGATATACATGCTGAAAGGTACAACTTCTTTAAGTTTTGTCTATGAGTGTCTTATCCTTTGTTTTTATCAAGAAGTTACATATAACTACATCAAGTTTTATCCTTATTAATTTTTAAGAAGCCTTATTATTAACTTAAGTGTTATTAACAGTATTGATGATCTGTGTATACCCAATACTATTAATATTATAAAGAAAATAAAGTCTCCAGGGCTAAGTTTTTCGTTCTATTAATGTTCTATTAAATACTATTAATGCCACACTGATAATATGTTGATAGGAATTGTATCTTTTGTCTGGCTTGTGTACAATATTCGCGTTTTGGTGTTTTCATTTGTATTATATAGATTGTGCGTTATTTCAATGTATTAATTTCTGCCTAACTGGTCTTGTCCTTGTTTGCGGAAGAGCATTGCTCGATGCAAATATTTAAATGTAATTCTACTGTCCTGAAATCTTATGTCCATAGTTTACTTAAATACCACTTCTAAGATTCCACCCTTCAGTGTTGCATGTAAAAGCAGAATTATCTAATACAGTATTAGAGCTCTAAAGAAGTAGACTGATAGATTAAATTGGCGAAACCGCTGGGAGAGTTCACTACTGATGAGCTAAGCCCTCCCAATATTTTTTCATCTCAATAAGAACAGTAGAAGTTTGATTTATTTGTGAAAGAAACATTCGCGTTTTGTTGTTTTCATTTGTATTATATAGTGGAGTGTTATTGCTATGTATTAATATTAAATATTATAATCATATAAGAAATTTTGCACCTATAACGCTGAAAAATGTTACCTATTTTTTAGCGTTACCTTTTATCTTTCTAAAACTGAAAACGAGATTTATTGCAATGCTAAAACTTGAAAATGGTTGGTACAAAAAAATTGAAACAAATTTCAATAATACACTATTATATGGCCAAATATGAGAACAATATATTCTTCTAACTTGTAAATTGTTACACAAGACTTTTTATTGGGGCATCCAGCCCTATACATGATTCCCCTCTACGGGATTTAGCAAAGGAAGATATTTCAAAAGCAAAAACTGAAATACAAGAAGTAATAAGGAAAAAGAAAAGAGAGAAGAAAGAAAAAAACAAACAAAAAGAAATATAGCCATATATACAAAAATTAAACATACAGAGCAAAATGAACCATACATGATTAAATATTTAAATTAAAGTACCAATGTTTAGAGTATGTCAAGGTTAGGATATCAGTGAGAGGGCTAGTGTGGAATCAGCCGCATTCAATCTTCGCTTTCTTCCTCCAAGCAAACCACGACATTCGGCGAATCCATTATTCTCCAACGGACATTGACTGAGGCCTTGTAGAATTTATATAAACCGAGGGAAAGACCTTGATCAACCATCAGTGTGTTCATCCAGCTGCAAATTTGTTGGCAGTCAGGTTGAGACCAGGGTAAGTCACCCAAAATTTCTTTCCTCTGTTTCTCTAAGCAAGAGCATCCAAATATTATATGCATAATTTCGTCTTGGATTCTGTTTTTACACAGATCGCAAGTTAGAGTCAAATCAATCTTCCAGCGCTTTGAACTATTTTCTGGGAAGATCGTCCAAAGGAGTCTCAATTGTGCAAAAAATATTTTAATTGCTAGAGGAATAGTTGTGAATAAATATCGTTCTGCTGTTATTGAGTTTTTTAGGTATTTGAAGTGACTGTAATGTGAAGTATTTAGAATTTTCGCCATGTCGTTTTGGATGCTTTGTTCGGTTGCTATTCGAATAATAGCAGGGATTTCAGTCAGTATTGCAGTGTAATCCGGACAACCCTTCAGGAACGAAAAACCGTTTGAGTCTAAAATGGTTGACAGGTTTTCGACAATGGTTAAACCAGCCCTTTGATTGCTGTGTAATGTCCAGAGGTGTGACAAACATGCCCGGGGCAACCTACTCTCTTCCATTTTCATAATCCTCACCCAAAATCTCAGGACCTGCTTAGTTATGATAACTTCCTGTGATACTCGTCCACACTCCATTCTTAGCATAAAGCCCGGTGTATACTTTGGTAAATTTAATAGCGTCTTAGGAAAATATTCTGAACCTGGTCAACAACCTTTACTTGGTTGATTGCCCAGCAGATTCTAACTTCTAAATAAGAAAGTACTAAAATTTCACCAAATAGGAGTAGATTTCCAAAGTCATGCAAAGTTATGTATATTGTCAAGTCTAAGGATTTTAAACTTGTTGCCTATATATTTTGTTCTTTATTTTTAAATAGGATATAGTAGCGTTATTCAACTCGCGAGCTTTCTGTTATAATTATTTTTTACTAGCTAATGAACCCCGCTTTCGCCGCTGTGTTTATCCGAGTGAAAGTTTTCCTAACGTTTGTCATTGTTCAACCAATGGTATTTTATCAATAGTAATAAAAAATTCCTAATTTTACTATCACAAAATATACGAAATAGTTAGGTATTGGTTTATCCTTTAAATAAGCTTGAATAACCTTAATTTTAAACTGCATTTTCATATATAAACCTTCTGCAAAACGTGATGGTGACGATGAAAAATGAGCCACAATACCAGTTTTGGAATATAACCTGTATACCATTGTTTCGGGCTTTGTCCTTTGTCAGTACAGAGGCGGCTTGGATTTCATATCATCCTACGAGAGAGGCTGTGATTTCGGTCGAATTTACCAAACAGATGTTTAACTTAGTGATGTGGCAAGGGCCGATTTTAAGGAAAGAATACAACAACAACACAACAACAACAAAAAGCTTTATTAAGACAATTTAGTCTTATACGGATTCTCCAAGCACAGAAATGTAGGTTACATACAAGAATAACAATAGTAACAACAACAAAAGTCCCTGTTATGACCTTTTGGTCTTATACAACTTCTCCAAGTAGAAGAGGGTATATACAGGAACAATAGTTACAATAATTAGCAATGTTATTTACAATGTATCAAGGAAGAGAGAATCAAGAAAGGGGTTGCTGGGGAACTAGAGTATTAACATGGGTAGATGTTATTATATTTAAGGAAAGAATACAACTTAAAGTTGAGGGAAGAAGATATTCAAATACCAAACGTGGCACCTCTCTCTTTAAAACCATTGTAAACAGTTTTACCTTTTTGTCTTAATTTGCCAAAAATGGCGCTGTAGCTTTTATATAATCAACGCTATTAGGGTTTCTTTTAAAAATCAAACAATTCCTTCTGCCTTTACTGTAATGGAAAAAATTAATTGAGAGGGCCTGGCTCATCAGTGGTGAACCCTTAAAAGTGGGTTATATTCAGGGAACACAGGGATACGACCACCATAGAAGAGATCAAGGAAAACGACCTAGATCAGATGACAGGAGACCTGACAGACAAGAATGGATCAAGGCCAGGGGACCATTTTATCGAGTTTTCCATTACAGTAAAGGCAGTAGAAATTGTTTAATTTCAAAAAGAATCTTACGCCTTTAAAATAGTTTCGAATTTTGATAACAGATGGCGCGCTAGTGCATCATAATATGTATGTGCTCTGGTGTTTTGTTTGTGTCCTGCTCAAATGAATGTTCGCTGAAATAATTTTATTTCTGCCCATATCAAACGGTATGTCAAATATTCCAATTTTGATTAATTCTGAACAAATATATATATATATATGATAAATATAGTCTATTATTTGGTGTGTAAATTCATTTTTTTTCCGTTATTCAAAATGGGACAAATACTTCCTCCAGACTATGTTAAAATTTCAGCCAGATTGGCTAAATATTGAGAGAACGTTTATAAGGAAAAAATAAATCAATCACACTTTGAAATTAATATATAGAGAAATATATTATTATAAAGAACCATTTTTGTGCAGAGAAACGTGGAATAATTCACATTAAATATAGATAAATATACAGAGTATGACGTTTAACAAGTTTTATCGCAAATGTTTCTTTTTACAGAACGGAAAATCGTAAATTTATTTATTTTAAGAAGAAATAACGACTAATTCTATCCTTAGGGATGAATTATGAAAGGATGAATTGTGAAGAGTAATGATAAACGGAAAAAAAAAGTGTCAAGGGATGGGATGCCTAGTGGACATGGCATTTGCTCGGTAATCGGAACACTGTGTGTTCGATTCCCATCTCTGGACACTTTATATTACGTTTATCATTACTCTTCACAATTCATCCTTTCATACTTCATTCCTAAGGATAGAAATAGTCGTTATTTCTTTTTAAATAATTAAAATTACGATTTTTCGTTTTGTAAAAATAAACATTTGCGTTAAAACTTGTTAAACGGCGTTCTATAATCATAGCCGCATTATATTGTATTATGAATACGTATACACACAGTGTATACAGATATAAAAGATATAATCAACTAGATTTAATAGAAACTTCCTGGTAGTGTGTTTATTGAATAGGTTGTTTGCTGTTTAATTTTGTTCCTCTTTCTATTTAATGGGACATTTAGCTGAATGCTTCTCCTTTTATTTTCATTAAGTTGTATATTTAGTCCTGAGGCAATTCGCACCTCCTCATTTTGCTCTAAATATAGTAGCCGCTCTATAAAAACAAGAATTACATGGTTAAATTAAAATTATTTTAATATAAACTTCCTTATTGTATTTTAAAACAAAAATCCCTAGTGACTATTACATTACACTATTTATAGAACGACGTTTAATAAGTTTTACCGCAAATGTTTCTTTTGAACGAAAAATCGTAATTTATTTTAAGGAGAAATAACGATTATTTCTATCCTTAGGAATGAAGTATGAATGTATGAATTGTGAAGAGTAATGATGAACGGAAAAATAAAAGTGTCCAGGGACACTATTTACCTTTTATATTCCTATATCTTTATTCAGGGGAAAAAAAGAAGAAGCAATGGTTTGCGCAATCTATCAGAAAACTAATTAACAAGCGATTATGTCGACAGAGAGAGAGATCATGGCTAGCCATTCTATTTTGATCAGTAACTGACATCGCCTTTCTAACACGGCTCTTCGTACAGATGAGACGCCATTCTTACGGTACATCCCAAATATAAACTCAAAAAAGGATGCCGTGGGGACAGTTAGACCTGGCACAGTTTCCATGTCACTCGGTACCGTGAGATGAAGTCAGCAGCGCCCATATGGACGGATTTCCTTGGCTTTCTATTTCTGCAGAGGGTTGTGAGGTTCTCCTGTCAAATTATATTGAAAAACATTTGCAATTTTATTTTTAAAAAAAGAATTGAATAACATTTGAAGTTTTATCTTTAAAAAAAAGTCGGTGGATGAGAGGGTAACACGCTCGATTCCCGACATTCATGAACCGGGATTGAATCCCGCGTTAAAATTTGTTTAATATATGAATAACCTTCACATATTATTCATTGTTTCAATTATCATGAACTTGGTTGCTCTTGCTGAGGGGAACCTATTAATGTGATTTGAACCAGTTTTATCTTATCTTAGTTTTTAGCGGGAAGAATGTTGTTTTCCTTTGTTAGTGAACTAATCTCTCCCGCCTTCTCATCGGACGAATGTGGCCATGTTTGTATAAAAGAGGAAGATAAGGGAATGCGAGGAAGCCAGTGTGGTGGATTATTGTGTGAAGACGCTTAAAGTGTTTTCTGCGTGATTTATCCATGTTTGGTGATCTCCTCGAATACCTGTGTGATCCCGGTCCGATCCCTACCAGCGCTACAATAAAAGAAAAGTACTGTTTTTATTTAATTTTACAAATCGTGAGTTTTTATTTACCTTCTTTTTGTTGTCTGTTCTCTTGAGTGTACGCTTTTCTGTGTATTAAGTTACATTTACTTTAGGCCCTAGTATATTCCATTTTTGTGTGATAACCCGTAAAAGTTACTTTTGTCACTAAATGCACTCGTAAGAAACCTTGGCATAACCCGAGCATTCATATAGTGACGAAGAAATAATGGATTTTATAATTAATAGATTAGTTAATTATAATTTATTATGAAAGCAGATATTCAAAAGTGTATTAATCATATATGTACCATAAAAGAAAAGTATTGTTTTGTTTTATATAGCAAATCGTGAGTTTTTATTTAACTCCCTTTTTTTGATGTTGTACTCTTGAGTGTACGCTTTTCTGTGTGTTAAGTTACTATTACTTTAGGCCTTTGTAATTTTCACATTGTGTGTTAATCCGTAAAGGTTTACATTTGTCACTCCCTTCGAAACTCCTGGTTCTTGGTTGTGTCGTCAATCCACTCCACGACTTCAGATCTCAGCATTATACACCTGATGTGCGTTAGAGGAACTCCTGACGGACCTCCGCAACCAGGCCCACATCTATCTCTTCGACAAGCCTTACATGAGGATGGGCAGGAAGCTGGTCCACCTCTACGTCTCCGCCCACTCCCCCTACACCCTGGCTAACCCTTACCTGGAGGGACTGGCTGTGGAGGCTACCACCTTCATGGTCGCTAGGTTTACTCTGGTGGGTGCACCATCTCTCATACAGTACTGAGGCCAGCTTTCTTCTTGACCAGGGGTAGGCAAACTGCGGCTCGCGAGCCACATGCGGCTCTTTGGATGTGAAGCTGCGGCTCTTTATATAGTTCCATACGTAAATATTATTTATGCGAGTGCTATTTATTGTTGGCAATAAAAAAATGACTCTTTAAAAACGTTGAAATTTTGTAAATTGTAATTTTTGACTCTTCCGACTTAAAAGTTTGCCGACCTCTTTTCTAGGATCATTTTGGTTGATTATCTCAGTATATCTTATTCTGAATATTCCTCTTTGTATTCACATCAACAATGTTTTATAAACGTTTTTCTTCAATATTTCTTTGTTTCTTCTGATGATACACGATCATATTATGTCGAACATATCTTTATTCTATTATATAAATTTATCTCTCTTTCCTGCTATGATCATCTAACATAAACTCTTAGATATTTCTACCGATTTCCTGTATACATTATGTAAATTATTTCTCTAAATTAACATATTCCATAAAATATTATCAACTTAATGCCATATATTGGTAGAAAATAATTATACTAATTTGTTAACTTAACCTTTTCTGAATAAATATTGTTAAAAATACTCGTACAAACCTTGTGATGTAATGAATTAAAATTAAGTACATTGTACAATACAACATCTGTAGAAATAGTTTTTCAAGTTTATGTATTCAGAAATGTAGTTTTAAAAATAAAGTCAATTTTCATATTTTATCTAGTATTTGTAATTTTATAAATATCCATTCAAAAAATGTCTTAAACTATTTTATTCACAATGCTATTTTTGTGAGAGAAAATCTTAATCGGTAACATAATTAATTTTTAGTTAAAACAATGAAATGAAAATACAATATTTAATTGAAGGTAGGTCGAGCCTTGTAAAAGACACCTCTTTTTATACCTCTTTCTCCAAACCTAACTTGAGAATACAAAACACTCCTTTAATAAGAAATGAAAACATTAAGAGACGAATGTTTTTTTTTTACATAAAACAAACCTCCACTGTCCTTACAGCGATGAAAAATATTGGGAGAGCTTGGTTCATCAGTGGGGAACCTTCCCAGTGATTTCCCCAATTTAAATCTACCAGAACGCTTCTTTAAAGCTTTAATACTGTATTGGACGATTCTCTGCTTATATATGCTACACTGAAAGGTGGAATCTTAAAAATGGTATTTAAGAAAACTATGAACATAAGCTTTTAGGACAGTAGAATTAGATATAACTTTCATCGGAGTACGGACAGTAGATATTTGATGTATGTGTGAAGGAAACATCGTGTCTTAATGTTTTCATTTCCTATACACATAATAATAAGTATATAGATGGCGGGTTATCGCTTTATATATTGATGAGTTTATTTCGCCGTAAAACAAGGTTCTTATACTGAGCTAACTCTAACTGCTACCAGACACTTATAATCTAGGAGCAGTAAGTGCAATATTCACCTACTCTAGTTTGTATGATTGATATCATATTTGCATAAACACTTCAATATAATAATTCCTAATAACAATATTATAGTAAACACCTTAGATTTCTAGGAAAAAGTTTATATTTATAAAGCTTTCGGGCATGAAAGTTCTTCCACAGGAGACAATATGATACAATAAGTCGCCAATAAGACACGGGTTATAATCAGATATTTAGCTATTTTAATGTCTGAATCAAACTCCGCTTTTGCCGGTCCCAAGCTTGGACGAAAAACAGGGTGAACAGTAATAAGCTCGCTAAAAAACTGGGCTCAGCTGACCCAGCTGATAGTATCCTGTAAGGGCTCCTGATCCTGGGATACAGTATTAGTAGTGTCTGTACTCCATGTTGGGAGTGGCTGTACATGATGTATGTTCCTCATGTTAGAGGCGGTCATTTCTTTTGGAGCTAAATCAGCCTGCCACTGAGTATTGCTCCCAGTCTTAATGACAAAGAAAGACGATTTCTACTTCACCCAGTGATACCTTAATATGATTAAGTTTGGAGATAAGAAAGAAGAAGATGTCTCAATGAGAGAAGCCGGAGTTTAGACTAGATTGAAATCTATATCAGCATTTCAACGTTTACTTCCCATGTGAGTTAGCTGTGGCTGGCGACAGGTGGAGACCCAGATGTTGCCCTACCCCTACCAAACAGACTGCGTGGACTACTTGAAGATCTGGGAGGAGAAGAAGAGTACTCCCAAGTCTAGGAATGTAAGATCCCACTTATTACACCACATACATAGGTACATTATCTCTCCCTGTATACCTACCTAGTATGTACTGAATCACGTTATGCCATAGTAGTTTTATCCTCATGTTCTCATTCAAAGCTACCTCCAAAAGTTTAAAATTCAGACGTTTTTTCCTAAAAAAAATCTTCAAAATGAATTATTTCCGAAATATTTAAATGGTGAATTCATTCAAGTTGAGAATTTCGATTTAGGTATCTAAAGACGATGTGATCTATGGTTTTAGTTTCTACTTGTAAACTGGAGAAAGCTTCTTATTCTTTTTTTTTGCCTCAGCCGAAGCTCACTAGAACTTAGTGTAAATAATTAGGCTAACCACACATTTAGCAAAGTGCCAATCAAGCTGCTTGTGGCCAACCCCAGAGTGGATGAAAGATTGTGAAGTAGCTAACCGGAACTGAAGACATTTATAAATACTTCAACTACACGGAAGGACTGTGAACACTTCAGCTACATGTAAGATCGTCAAGAAGAGAATTCCCGAAATACCGGTGTCAGCTTGGGTTCTGATCCTTGGAATGTCTGGGTAAATAAAGCAGAGTGTCGTGAAAAACGTCACCTGGAACATCGCAGCTCTCGTCTTTGCAGTGAGTGAACCATTAACGAATTTGCAATAAAGAATTGACGGGAGAAGACAAAGAAGTTTCTCTCAGTAATCCAAGCCGGCCGACATGGTGTGGATGGACGAGAAGACGGCCACAGTTGCCTCTAGGAAATATCACGCGTACACAAGGTCCCTAGTTCCTGAAGTCTGTCATTGTCTGGACCAAGTCACTTCTGAAGGCCAGACCCCGCTTGTTGTATATATTTGTTGCTCAAAATGTGTTTTTATTTATTTTTTGTTCTAATTTTTATCTGTACACCTCTTAAAAAAGGTTATTCCAAATTATATTTAGAGGAATCATTTAAATTTTTATAAATTTAATTGCCGTCTATCGTTAAAATCTGTAATAATGAATTTTCTGCAATGTATTTCTTTTACATAAATCATCAAATATTATCTCTACAGACCTTACTAAAATGATAAATGTTATTGAATGAGAAGGATTGGCTCATCTGTGGTGAACCCTCTCAGCGGTTTCGCCAAATATAAGAAAACCAATCCAATACAGTAGTAGAACAGTCTGGAGATTAATTTAGAGAAACCTCTGAGAGGGTTCACCAGTGAAGAGCCAAGCTCACTCATTCAATAACTTTTATCATTGTAGTAAAGTATGTAGATATAATATTTGAAGATATTATTAAAAAGAAACGCATTGCCAAAAATTTAATCATTAAAAATGTCCATATATATATTGTATAAAATAAAAGGATTTAAAAGCGCGAATGTTTATTTTATATAAGAAACATTCGCGCTTTTAAATACTTTTATTTTATATGTATAGATGGCGCGTTATTGCTTTGTGTTAATATATATATTGTGGCAAAGTATTTATTATTTTAATAACAGAGTATCATTTTTTTATGTTTATATTTTACTACTCTGTAAACTTCCCTCGTTGCTTATCTTTTGTTTATCATTCATAGTTTGTTATTGTATTAAATAAATTTCTGTGCCATCCTGAAGTTTGTCTTTCCTAATTTACCCAGCATCTCCACCAAAATGTCATGTGGCAATATATTTCATTCTATCTATATTCTAGAGATCTGTTGTATGATTTATCTTTTTATTCTGTAATGGTAAATTTCAAAATGATCGAATAAAATATCGATTTTATAACAAAGACAGTTTTCGGTTTAATTATTCATGAAATTCACTCCCGTACGATGTGCTGATGTTTTAGTTAGAAAATATAGCTTTAAATAGTATATATATGAGAAGTGGGTTAGTCCATGGTCAAATAACATTAAACTTGTCGAAGAAGAAAAATATGAGAGACCTATACATATGCTTAAATAAAATGAGATAAAATAAAGCGTAAATTTGGCATCATTAGCGATTTTAATTGAAGCTTTCAATGTTTTAAAAATGTTGTTGCCAAAGGGATTGTTTGATTCATTTTCTTTGAGATATATTCTTCAGATGTTTGACTCAGCCTTGTTAATAGCTTTGTTATAGTTATTACGTGCTGCTTTGAAGATGTTTTTTATCAATCGTTCTATGTAGATACGCAGGGGGTTGGTGGAAGGATGGTCTAAACCGTTGGTTTCCGACCGCTACGACCCGGGATCGAATCCCGAATTGGAAACTTTTTTCTGATAAAAGAAATGCTCCAATGGCCCCCGATTCTTACAAAAGTCCAACCCCACCTGCTTGTGCAAGTAAACAAACAGGGTTCTGCCATATTTTTAAGTGCAAAGTCTAACTTTTTCACATGTGTATACATGTGATGCACTTACAGCAAGCATGTCAAACTCGCGGCCCGCCATAATATATTTTAATAAAAAAAATATATAAATTAAAAAAATAATAATAAAAATTTGTAGCCTAATTTTTAAAAATTGTAATTATACATAATTTATTTATTAATAACGAACCACTGGTCGCCATACATAAGTCGTAAGTTTTGATAATATTATACCTACATACATAACGTATGTACATCGCCATAAGTATTGTGTGCCTTAAAGTTTAAAGAAAATATTCTTTCGGAGTACTAGGAAAAAAAAAAGTTACGTTCAATAATTTGTGCAGTTATTCTGTGTCTGGTAAGTTAAAAAATATTAATTTAAAAAAATATATATATATATTAATTAAAACTTTTTATTATTTTGTGTTAGCGATTACTAATTTTTTTCAGACCTTTGTATTCAATATGTCTTCATCAAAACCAAGTGGCAGTAAAACTAAACGAAAAATTGCTGACGAACATAGGAATTTTCAAGAAAAGTGGGAAATAGAGTATTTTTACTCTGAAGTAAAAGCTCACTGCGAACAAGATTTCCCCCGAAGTAGGAAAGATGGTAGCAGAAAAGAGATGCCAAATATCAGGGAGAAAATATTAACTTTACTTTCTATTTTCTTATTAGTATTTTTTAAAATAAACCTACATAAATGTTACTATAAAAATTTAATTACTTGTTTTCTTTTTTGTGGCCCACATAATCTTATTACTTTTTATTTGGCCCGTGTTAGGATTTGAGTTTGACATGCTTGACTTACAGTAAGAGCAGTCGCCAACTTCTACCCACCATGATTATCATGGCCTGTACCACGTGTACTAGGGATAAACAAAAAAATAAGTCAATAAGTTTCTTAAGTATTTTAAATCATTTTTTTCAATTTTGTTCATCACTTATTTGATGTTTCAATATTATAACCTCTGTGAAATCTTTGGGACAAAATAATAAAGCCTCCGAGGTTGCGTTTCTTTCTTTAAAACGTTTAATAATGCTCAAGCTTTCGGGTATGGTGGCCCTTTGCGTTGCTCCTGTAGAAGGGCCACCATACCCGAAAGCTTGAGCATTATTAAACGTTTTAAAGAAAGAAACGCAACCTCGGAGGCTTTATTATTTTGTCCTATTTGATGTTTACTATGTTTTTAAAGATGTTTAATTTAACCATAAGGGACGTACGAGCTGCCTATCTAACAATATCCGCTAGTTTTGATACAGCTCTGTCAATAATTCCAGTATTTTTAATTTGGTTAGTTTTATCCCTGAGTCTTAGCATTTCTTTTGGTATGAAAGTATATCACTAAATGCTATTCAGTTCGCGTCTATTTTGTTAAATTTCCATGTTGATTTCTGTCCAAACCTTTTGACTGTTAACTTTGGAATTGATCTCGTAGGTTATTACAACATGATTTGTGACGTCAGTCAATCTTGTAACGTTTTCTATTTAGAAATAAGGGATAGTCACAATACTTTTGTTTAATATATAATTGTATTACAACAACGTTAACTATAATTTATAAACAAAAAAAAAAAAAAACTTTGGAAAACTAGAGAAATAAAATATAGTGTTGCCGACTGCCTAACTATGAAGAAAAATCAAAGAATAATTAAATATTTTACATAAATAAATACAAAGCATTTTACAGATGTATTCCAATTTTTATCAAACTAATTAATTCCTATTGGGAATTGTGAGGTTAATCACATTTGCTTTACGACATGTCGAAGTTTTGAAATTATGAACAAATAAGTTGTGTCCTTTCACAATTAAATGAAGTTTGTGTGACCATTAGAATTTGTCTTTCGATCATGCAAAACGAGATGTCTAAAGTTAAAATTTCCACAGAGCACTAACGGTTGTTGTTCGTAGCTTTCCAAATATAAAAAAAAACCTCCTTTAATATTTTAACATTTTAAAAACTTTACTCCTATTTTGCAAATAATATTCTACTCTATAAATTATATATAAACTTATGTTTAAAATTATGTCGCAATTTGAAAATATATTATGGCTAATAAAAATATACTTACATTTTTTATTAAGGTATAATAATTTCTATGAATTATATATTATGAAATGAAATTATTTCACAGTAATACACTAAAAATCATGACAAAGCTTCAAATAAAACATTTTATAAAACGTTTATTATTTAAACTTGAAAAACATCAAATAATATAAATATTTTTTTATCTTTTATTGAAAATATATTATTTATATTTACGCAAATGATTTATATTTCTGTTAACAATATTTTTATTTTCGTCAACCGGGTTTATATTTGTCACACAACATAAAAATATAAAAAATGAGGAAATCTCAACATCTTGAGGGCCAAAATTTAATAAAAATCGATAATGTCTATTAGTAAATTTCACAAATATATATTTTTTAAAACTTACTAAAGTAGAAAGGTTGAAATTTTAAAAATCATTTTAAAAAATGGTGACTGTATATAGATTTATTTTGAAACGGACACATGGACCAGAGAACAAAACATGTTCGTTCCAATATCTTCTGAATTGTATTAAACAGTGCCAAAAGACTTTTAAAATGTTTGGGCATTGTGTTAAAGTTTAAAGAAAAAGTAAACTTGAATTTATATATTTTTGTCAAGATTTGTGTGTGTTAAATTTTTATTAACTTATTATTTTTGAAATTATATATATAGCTATATGATTTTTAATAGTAAAATATATGTGCACACACATCTTATTTTTCATTGATATTATTTCCTTTTTAAGCCATTAAATTAATATGTATAATGTGAGTGAAAACATTTAAAAATGAAATATAAAAAATATAAAGCACACACACACACACAATAATACATAAATATAAAATTTGAAAGTAATCATTGTCTCACGATTTTTTACATTTTCAAACATAATTTTAATTAATTTTGTAACGTAGTATTAATTTATTTTATTTATGTAACATAGTATTTTTTAATTTTATTATTTTTTATTTAACAGAGTGGTCATTTTTTATGTTTTATATCTTGCGACTCTGTAAATTTCCCTCGTGGCTTATCTGTTGTTTACCTTTGATAGTCTGTCCTTCCCTGAAATAAATTTTGTTTCCTCCTGAAGTTTTTTGGTCTTCCCTAATTTTCCACGTGTCAATTTATATACAAACATTTCTCTCTCTCTCTTCCACTAAAATTTCTATCTTTCAATATTTATTTAAAATGATGTTTTCATTTTTTTTAATGATAATTATTTAACAAAACATTTAAATCGAAGTTATATCTTTGTTCTAATAAAAATATTTTATGACAAAATAAACCTTGTCTATAAAAATATTATATTATTTTTAAAAGTGAACAGAAATAATATTTAAGTACACTTTTTTTATAGAAAATCATATTTTGAATTCATTAATTTTCACGCTATAAAAGTAAATTTCAATGTATTTAGAGAATTAAAAATATCTTTATAAAAATTACTGTCGATATTTTTCGTCTGCCGAAAATTTGAGATTTTTACTTGGTGAATTCACAGATGCGATTTTCCCTGCTTTTTAAAATATTTATCTTAGAGTTTGTGTACATTAAAAATAATACTTTGTATAAAGAGTTTTAAAACATTTTTTCCAAGAGATCCCAACTACACACCTGACATTTATTTTGAAATAAACTACAACACAATAATCTTTAGAGAATAACCTTTTTTTTCTTTCTGTTTTATTAATTTATTTTAATTAATTAATATTGTTATTAATTCAATAATATGAATATAGAGCGATGAAAAATATACACAAATATAATTTGAGTTTCGCTTATTAAATATTGGCTATATAAGTTATCTTTATATAAAATGTATAATGGGCAGCCCTCCCTCTTGCGTGATGGTCAGAGTTCCTGCATACCACATGAACGGCCTGGGCTAGATATCTGCATGCACTTTTTATATATTAACAGAAAAAAAATAAAGTTGTAAAAATTGCCAGGAATTTTTTGTAAATTCTAAATATATCATTTTTATCTCTTGTGGAACTCATGAAATCCAAGCTCATCCTGGACTGACAAGAGCCATTGAAAACAAACCACTTTGTCAATGACCAGATTCCACTAGTTTGTAGTCAATAGATGGGGCTTAGTTTTAGTGTCTGTTTTGACGGGTGTAGTGACCTTTATATTATAAATATATATTTTTCTAAAATTCTTTCATCTTATTTATAAAAAAAGGACGTCAATTTTACACAATTCATCGAGGCGGGTCGAGAAACACTTGTTTCATACCAGCGCTATCTCTAACGAGTGTATCCAATACAAAACAGGCCTATCTGCGCGGGTTACCATTTTCTATCTCTGTAATAGAGGGTCGGTGGAAGGATGGTCTAAACCAGGGGTCTCCAAACTTTCCAGCCTTAGGGCCATACTGATGGGGTCTTTCCAGCCTTAGGGCCATACTGATTACTCCAGTAAGTTCCGAGGGCCAAGATGGCAACACTGCATATTATTAATTTTCCTGTATTAATTGTTATGTTTATTTGTTATTAAATGTTATTATTAATTGTTGCTTTTGTGTGTGATTTAGCAGAATGTAAAAGAAGCGAAAAATTGATAGTGAATGCAGAAAATTCAAAGATCAGTGGAACATTCAGTATTTCGTAATTGAGTCCAGTAACAAGGCGCTATGTTTGATTTGCAATGAAAGCATAGCCGTTCTCAAAGAATATAACATGAAACGTCATTATGAAACAAAACATTCTCAAAATTACTCAAAATATACAGGAATTGTGCGGACAGAAAAATTCGAAGCTTTGAAGCGCGGATTGAAATCGCAGCAATCTTTATTTACAAAAGTCAAAACTGAACAAGAGGCGGCAACTCGTGCCAGCTTTCGTGTGGCTCTTGAAATTGCAAAACGTGGAAAACCATTCACCGATGGAGAAATGATCAAGGAATGCATAATTGCAGTAGTCGAAGAAATGTGCCCTGAAAAGGTAAATTTATTAAAAACTGTCAGTATGTCAGCAAACACTGTGGCTCGAAGGGTAAAAAACATCGCTGAAAATATATCCTCTCAACTATTCGAAAAAAATGGACATGTTGAGTGGTTTTCTTTGGCCTTGGATGAGTCAACGGATGTGTCAGATACTGCTCAGGTGTTGATTTATATTAGAGGAGTAGATAAAAGCTATGAAGTGCACGAAGAACTTCTTGATATGTATAGTATTCATGGCACAACTACTGGTACCGATATTTTTAAAGGAGTTGAAATGGCCATTAATAAAAAGAACCTTCGATGGAAAAACTTGAAATGTATTACAACTGATGGAGGCAAAAACATGAGTGGGAAAGATAAAGGAGTGGTCGCTCTTGTGTCAAAGGCTGTAGAAAATGACGGCGGCTCAAAACCATTAGTCTTACATTGTATCATTCATCAACAGTCTTTGTGCGGAAAATGTTTGGATATGTCTCTGACGTTCTGAAACCAGTCATATCAACTGTTAATTTCATCAGATCTTTTGGGCTGAATCACCGACAATTCCGACAATTTATTGCAGAGATTGGAGAAACAGACTTACCTTATCATACTGCCGTACGCTGGCTTAGTTGTGGGAAAGTCCTTCAGCGCTTTTTTGAACTTCGAGCAGTGATCGAAATTTTTTTGAATGAAAAGCACCGCCCTCTTACTGAATTACAAAACAACGCATGGCTATGGAAGTTAGCATTCTATGTTGATTTGACAAAACATGTGAACGAACTGAATTTGAGATTGCAAGGAGAAAACCAGCATCTTCCTGATTTATACACTAATATCAAGTCATTCCGGATGAAATTGATACTGTTTCAATCACAACTACGAAGTAAATGTTTTTCACATTTTAAAACATGTGAAATATTCAGCCACACTACTGAGACTGAGTTTCCTATCGATTTTGCAATCGAAACTTTGAGTGCTTTGAAGATAAATTTTGATACTCGTTTCTCGGACCTTGATGCCATTGCGAATCAAATTAAGATTTTTCAGAATCCTTTTGATGCTGACATTGAAACCCTAGCCCCGGAACTTCAAATGGAAATGATTGATCTTCAGTGCAGTGATATAATTAAGAACAAATATGAAAACTCATCTTTGTTGGAATTTTATAAGAGTCTTCCACTGACACAATTTGCATAAATTTGCTCGTGGGCTGTTTTCCGTTTTTGGTACTACTTATTTGTGTGAGAAAACCTTCTCCAAAATGAAGTACACAAAAAATGTATACAGATCTAAATTAACTGACGAGCATCTTAAATCTCTTTTAATAATTGGTACAAGTAAAATTAGTCCACAACTACAAACTATTGTCGGTGGAAAATCTCAATTACATACATCTCATTAGCATTTCATATGTCATGTTATAAGGTATGTGTTGTTCATTACTTACAATGTATAAAATGTAAGTTGGATTCATTTCAATAATTTGTTAGTTATTATATGCTGAAGTTAAATTTACTGCATAAATTATACATGTCTTTACTCATTACCATTCTGTGTTTCTTTATCCAACTTATCACAAACATTTTATTTGCTATAAAAAATATTTGTTCTCTAAAAGGAGTTTTCAAGTATGTCTCCGCGGGCCGGACAAAATCTGTCTGCGGGCCGGATGTGGCCCTCGGGCCGTAGTTTGGAGACCCCTGGTCTAAACCGTTGTTTTCGACCACTACGACCCGGGTTAGATTCCCGCATTGGGCACTTTTTTTTTCAAATTAAAAAAAAAAAAATGCTCCAATGGCCCCCGATTCTTGCAAAAGTCTAACCCCAATAGCGAGTGCAAGTAACCAAACGAGGTCGGGACCATTTGTAAGTGCAAATTCGAACTACTTTTCAAATGTGTATCTATGTGGTACACTTACAGCAAAAGCAATCGCTAACTACCCACCATGATTATCATGGCCTGTACCACGTGTACTAGGGATAAGCAAAAAAAAAAAGTGCAATATTTTTCCATCTCAATTTAGAAGCCGGATTTTAGACTGAAAGTAGTCATTGACAGATTCATCGCGGCGTAGATAGCTCCGTTGTGCATCAATTAATGGTGTTGCTGTTGATGATCCAAATCTTGTAATAAATTTTTGTTTGATGGTTACCCATTGATTAATATTTGTTCCTGCAATTTCATCAGCATACCATTCTAAGGCTCTTCCTTCTAGATAGTAAAAGAAAAACTTTCCTTTATCTTCATCTGCAACATGTAATTCAAAAGGTTTTACCCTGCTCTGGGCACGAATATCCCTTTGATCCCCGCTGTATTTTTGCATTTTTAAAATATTTTCTTTGGACATAATGATATTAGATATCATTCTAAAAAAAAAAAACATTTATTTTCAGTATTAAATTTTTTGCTTAAAAATTATTAAAATCCAAATTATGTTCACAATATGACTGAAATAAATATAAAATTAAAATGAATAAAATCTTTTTGATGCTTGAATAATTGAAAATACTTGCCGGCTGCGCCAAAACTATGGTGGTTCGTCTGGTTTTGAAGAAATGATTCAATTATTCATTCCAAGGGGTATTTTATTTTTTTTTTATTACAGATAAAATATAATAATAAATATCAATGTTAAAAATTATTGTTACAAATTAAATTCTAGTAAAGAAGAGTTGAAAAGGGTTTGATAAAAATGGATGGATGAAAATGGATGTTGGCTCGTGGTGGCCGTCAAAAACAATGGTATCCTCCCACGTGCTTACCACGTCACCACCGCCGCGCATGCGCCGACTTTGCGTCACCGCCGCCGCGCATGCGCCGACTTGGCGTCACCGCCGGCAGAGGTGGTGGCGGTTGAAAGGGGTGTTCAAAATTGGCGGTGGGTCAAAACACCGTCACAATATAAACAAATTAAAGAGTTGACAGCATTTATATGATGTTCATTTTACCTGTTGGGAACATTTGTATTCGGTAAAATTTATTCGTTTGGTGGTTTTGGCTTACACGAAGGAACGTGTGGCCACTGGACATGCGTCAGACCTGGAGGCTGTTGTTGAGTGCTGCCTGGAGTATAGAAGCTACGTCTATGACTCCTTTATTCCTGTGGTGAATCTGTATAAAACCGGTGGTCTTGATAAAGCTTTGTGTGTGTGTGATTTTGGCTTATTAAATTGAAAATTTTGAGACATTTCAAAGTTTTTGAAAATTTGAAGATATAATGTCTGTGAAAAAAGGAAAATCAATAAAATCACGAAGAACAAAGGAGAATGTTTTGATATAAAGAACAAAGGATATTCTTTAATTTTAAATAACCTTTTGTATTTAGATATATAATCTTTTGCATTTAATCATTTCTTACTTTTATAATGTTGTGCTAGTATGAAAAGGCAATAAATATATTTTATATCGAAATGCTCCAACTCTTCTATCGAAAATAAACAACAAAAATGATATAAAATGTCTTCATATTGTATTGCCTATATTATAAATATAAATGATAAAACATTACCTGTTTGTACAGATCTGTATCCAGGAGTGCACATATAAGAAGATTAAAAAAGCCTGCAGTTGTTTTCTATTGGGAATCCTCTATCCAACAGACATTGAGTTCTGTGATGAACGTAAGTATAGAAATAGGATATGGAATATTTATTTACATATATATCGTTTAATTAAAAAGGCATATATTGGATCAAAATATGATGTACGAGGTGTGTTCAAAAGGTATCGCGACTTTTGTGTTTTTTCTCAAAATATATTTATTTATTCATGAATACCTATTTTGTCCCCTTCAAAGTAATCCCCATGAGATATAATACACTTGTGCCAACGGTTTTTCCAATCTTCGAAGCACTTCAAAAAATCATTTTTAAAAATATTTTTCAGCTCCTCCTTCGATGCCGTCTTTATCTCGTCAAGCGTAGCGTAACGTCGTCCTTTCAGGGGCCTCTTCAGTTTAGGGAACAAGAAAAAGTCACAGGGGGCCAGATCTGGGAAATACGGTGGCTGCGGCATCATTAGTGTGTCCTTTTTGGCCAAAAAGTCGCGCACAAGCAACGATGTGTGAGCAGGGGCGTTATCGTGGTGCAAAAGCCAATTTTAGTTATTCCACAAATCCGGGCGTTTCTGGCGGATTGCTTCGCGAAAATTGCGCATAACTTGCAGGTAATATTCCTTATTGACCGTTCTACCCTGTGGCAAGAACTCATGATGCACCACACCCCTGCAATCGAAGAAAACTGTCAGCAAATCTTTCACATTCGACCGAACTTGGCGCGCTTTTTTCGGTCTTGGTTCGTGCGGCAGCTTCCATTGAGATGATTGAGCTTTGGTTTCCACGTCATAACCATAAACCCACGCTTCGTCACCAGTTATGACCCTCTGGAGCAAATTTGGGTCGTCGCGGACAGAGTCCAACATCTCATTAGCAATGTTCATGCGATGCTGTTTTTGTCGCAATTGAGCAATTTTGGTACGAATTTCGCGGCGACCCGTCTCATGCCCAAATCATTGATAAAAATCGAATGGCACGAACCAATCGATATGTTTAGGTCCTCAGGAACTTCTCTAACGGTGATTCGACGATTGGCTAATATCATTTTCTCCACTTCATTAATTTTTTCGTCTGTTGTTGAAGTGCTCGCGCGTCCGGCACGCTCTTCGTCGTTCACATCTTCTCGGCCTTCTGAGAACATTTTGTACCACCGATAAACGTTGCTTCGGTCCAAGGTAGCTTCTCCGTATGCCACAGTCAACATTCGGAATGCATCCGCGCACTTAATTTCGTTTTTCACACAAAATTTGATACAGGTTCTTTGATCCATTTTTTTTAATAGGTAAAAATCGAAGACGATTCAAAACACCTGCAAGCAAAGCAGCTGTCAACAATTAAGTGAACATTCAAAATGGCCGAGCTTGTCGGTATAAGTGAGAGACATGAGTACCAACATAAAGCCACAAAAAGATCGAAATTCGAATATACGTAACCCGCGAAAATTCAAAAGTCGTGATACTTTTTGAACACACCTCGTATTTTACCAATATTTCAGTTGGCTGAACGCCAACCTTTATCTCAAGGTGTTATAACATAATTAATGTGTGTCAACAACAAACTTAGCAACACATATATCGTTTTATTGTTATATATCGTTAGTTTTGTCTAAATATTCGAATATATCAATTTTATTTGTAAATTATTAGTTATACAAATTATACAATTACAATTAATTATACAATTTTTTTTTACCCAGACTAATCTATCTATTAGCTTGATTGTCTTTATATATTTTTCCTATATATAAATATCAAAATACCATTTTTTCCTGCATGTATCCTACATTTCTGCTTGAAGAATCTGTATAAGACTAAATGGTCTTAATAAAGCTTTTTGTTGTTTTTATTATTATACAATTTTTTAAAAGAAAAATCTCAGGTTGAGATTTTTTAAAAATAATCATCTTTTAATATCTGTTTGAATAGTATTTGTAGATTTTTGAATATTCTCTCCAAAATCATTGAATAATGCTCAATATATTGCATGCTTCATGATATAAAATTTGTTAAAAGAAACTACACAAAGATATTAAAGTTGATTAATTCTTATGAATTAAAAATATGTTTATATTAATAATAAAAATGAATTTTATCATAAACAATTATTTAAAATGTTCCAATTATATAAATAAAGCATTTAGTTGAATTATAAATAAAGTTTTCATTATGATAGTCAAAATTCAACAAAGTTGATTTCAAGAACTTTGGACGTCGCGATTACTAAATCTGAAGCTTACTATTAAGCCATGTTTGAAGTGTTTGTTTATTAGGTAATATTAATGAAAATATAATAATAATAGTAATATATAGTGATAGTAATCTATATTTTATTTTATAAATCAACCAGGTGCGATATTGAAATATTTGCTCCTATTACACAGGAAACAAACAAAACAACACAAACAAATTAGAACTTAGAATTAAATATAATTACAAATTTACATGTATTATTCTACAGAGTTCATAAAATGTACATAGACAAAGTGGCTGATGTAAGAGAGTTAAATCATTTAAATCAGGGAACAAACAATGTCTCACTTCTGTAAAGTTCGGACAGTCGTAAATAAGGTGAAGAGCAGTTTGTTCAGTTTCTCCGCAGGAACAATCTGTTGTTTCTGATGGACCTCTTTTATGTAAGTATTTATGTATTTTTCGTATGATGTGACAAAATGAGAGACTATAAAATTTGGTTGGAACTGTGTAGGAATTCCGTTCGGAAAAATAGTGCGAATTGTATAATTAGAATTTTGAATGGATTGATGCAAATTATTCATAATAATAGCTTTTTATTCGCCAATTATTGCTGTGATATGAATGGAGACGCTCTTTATTGGACACGACAACAACAATAAAGAGCCAATAAGATAAATGAATAATATTTAGTAGCTGGAAAATGTTGTAGATATTATAATATAATTATGGCATATATTTTAATTTTTCTTTAATTAAATAAAAAAAAACTAAATTACTCTATGAAATGTAAATAAAAAATGAGTAAATGTTTTGAGTAGGAATAATACTATATATGTCTAGCTTGCTATAGTTTTGCATGGCTAAAAAGAATAAGATAATCTGCATGTATTTAAATTAATAAATAAACGTTTATTTTAACCAACGGTGAATGAATCTCTGATTCTGAATCCCTGATAACACAGACGAGAACAAATGATTCATAATAATAGCTTTTTCTTCGCCATTTATTCTTGTAAATATTTCCCTTGGTAAATTTTGTAATCTTTATATTGTGTACGCTCAAGAGAATAAAAATTTCCATTTCTTTCATCTAGGTGAATAATAAAGTATTGCCCACCTATGCACACCAGTTGTTTACAGACGCCCAAAGAATTTACCAACCTCATAGATGTGAACTATTCTATGAATAAATAAAAATGGATTTTCCGTGTTGTCAGATAATGCTGCCTGTGTGGAGACCGTGGATTTAGAAGACTGTTATATCAAATGTAAGCCGGATTGTTTGTAAGTATTTTTATATCTTTCAACAACCTTTTTGTTTTTGTTCTATCACATTTTGAAAGAGATCAATAAAATTTCCTCTTATCATCAGAATGACATGAGTGGCAATAGTTTATATATATACCTACTTTCATGACAATTTTTTACATAATTCTAAATTTCTTTATGCCATATTACTAAACCTTATATACAAAGTGTGAAAAGATTGACAAAATATGTATATATATAGTACAAATATATAAATATATTCTAATCCAATCATATACTATCGAAGAAAGAAAAACAAGTGTAAATAATTAATAAGTGAAAATACATTTTTTTTAAAAAGCTTTTATTCAAATGCACTAAAAAGGAAAAAATAAAATATTGTATCTTCTGTCATTGAGCAATTAGATGTATCTGTGTGAAAATAAAAGCGGCGGGGGACGATCATCATGAATTTGGATCCTAATGTGATTTAATATGTAGCGATTGATTAGCGATTTTTATAAGTGTTTGCTATATTTTTACCTCTTCTCTAAATATGATGGTCCCCCGCCGCTTTTATTTTCACTCAGATACATCTAATTGTTCAATGACAGAAGATACAATATTTTATATTTTCCTTTTTGGTGCATTTAAATGAAGTATTTTTAATTATTAATTATTTAGTAAGTTTCAGTCATTAATTTAAAAAACTTAGAATCAATAATTCACATAGAAGGAAGGTCTGCTCGCGGCGGATTGGTCAATGTAAGGGGCGTAACATAAGACTTAAAAAGAAATATAGAAATTTGTTCATTCCTGGCCACTCCGACCACCCAGAAGTCTGATAATTTGTACACTTGCATTGTTCATTCTACTGGGTGAGTGTTAAAATTTCCATACTTCTATGTGATATAGAAGTATATTAAAATTAATTTACAAAATTTGAAAGGCAATTTGGAAATTTGTCCATTTTCGGCCACTCTGTCAACCCAGAAGTCTGAAAATTTGTCAACTGGCATTGTCATCGGGTTCTGAAAGGTTTACCAAATTTCAGATTCCTACGTGCTCTAAAAGTATATTTAAATCGATTGCAAGATTTGTGGACAAACGGACGGAAAAACAAGTTGAAAAACGCTTTTAAAAAGAAATATATAAATTTGTTCATTCCTGGCCACCCCGACCACCCAGAAGCCTGAAAATTTGTACACTTGCCTTGTTTGTTGGACTGAGTGAGTGGTAAAATTTTCATACTTCTATGTGATCTGGAAGTATAATAAAACTTATTTACAAAATTTGAAAGGCAATTTGGAAATTTATCCGTTTCCGGCCATTCTGACAAAAACAAGTGTAAAAAAAGAGATGAGTTCAAATGGGGTGGCCGGGTTAACTGTGAGGTGAAGTTAGAGGCCAACGTTGGTAGAACGTTGATATGTCGTCTGTTTCAGATCCTATCATTTCAACTTCAATCTGGACACACGGCAGATGGAATATAGGGTGAGTAGTGCCCTTTATCACTGATAATTGTGGAGATCTTTAAACACAGCTCTTTCTTATATTGTTGGTTCAGTAATTTAAAAATATGCTTTCACTAATAATTAGACTACACCGTGGACTGACAGACTAAGCAATGGCCCCAGGACCTCCAGAATGGCCAAGACCCACATTGGACCAAGGGCCTCCATTGTTCTGGAATTGATCAAGGAGGGATATGTGGTCTACTGGAGACGATTGAGAAAAGGAGAACCAGCATTTTTGACATCTTGACTGAAACTCGGAGTAAATAATGGTATTGCTGGGGATGTATGAAATAAAGACCGGTAAAAGGATGTGGCTGAGAATGGAGTTCAATGACAATTTCGGGAGAAACACGATATTAAGTAATTTGAGCATATAGTCATTATAGAGCTATAACTTATAAAGAAAGAAATGGGGAAATCTATAAGATTTCTGATTGTAATGTTGGCAAAGAACACCATTGATTGACAACTAAGCTATGAAAATGGCCTAAACATGATTGAAGAGGGATGTAGACTTATGGAAACGATTTAGAGGAAGAAAACACCAGAATGTTTAGACATCTTGAACAACACTTGGAATCCACGAAAACATTATAACCTCGCCATTCTGGGGGTCCTGGGGCCACTGTGGGTCTTGGTTATTCTGAAGATTCTGGGGCCACTGTGGATCTTGGCTATTCTGGGGCATCTCGCCGCTCTGGGGGTCCTGGGGCCACTGTGGGTCTAGGTCATTCAGGTGCATCTCGCCACCCTGGGGGTCTTGGGACCCCTCTGGGTCTTGGCCATTCTGGGGCATCTCGCCGCTCTGGGGGTCCTGGGGTCACTGTGGGTCTTGGCCATTCTGGGGCATCTCGCCGATCTGGGGGTCCTGGGGCCACTGTGGGTCTTGGCCATTCTGGGGCATCTCGCCGCTCTGGGGGTCCTGGGGCCACTGTGGGTCTTGGCCATTCTGGGGCATCTCGCCGCTCTGGGGGTCCTGGGGCCACTGTGGGTCTTGGCCATTCTGGGGCATCTCGCCGCTCTGGGGGTCCTGGGGCCACTGTGGGTCTTGGCCATTCTGGGGCATCTCGCCGCTCTGGGGGTCCTGGGGCCACTGTGGGTCTTAGCCATTCTGGGGCATTTCGCCGCTCTGGGGGTCCTGGGGCCACTGTGGGTCTTGGCCATTCTGGGGCATCTCGCCTCTCTGGGGGTCCTGGGGCCACTGTGTATCTTGGCTATTCTGAGGGTCCTGGGGCCACTGTGTATTTTGTTATATATTTGTTGACTATCGGATTGAGACAAGAATAAGTCGTCCAAGAGCTTTTATGTTTCTCCAAACAAAAGCAGCAAAAACTTGGTTATTACATGTGTATTCAATAAAGATCACTGTAATATCATTCAGAGTTATTGTCCCGATATACATAATAAAAGGTACAACTTCCTTAATTTTGTCCAAGAGTGTATTTATCACCCGACGTTTCAATGACTCACTGTAACCTTTTGCAATGTAGAATGTTTAACACGAAGTTGGTTTTAACGGTTCGGTAAATAAATTGTGAAGATTGAATGTGTGGCTCTCTAATATACACAGGTTTGATTACATTTTTGTTAAAAAAAACAAAAAAAAAAACCAAAACAATAATAGGTATATACTGACCGCTAACATTTAAAAAGATGGTAGAGCGCCATCTAGTGGGATAAAAATCAACTAGACGTTGATTGAACTTGTTCCGTGATATTTGGCCAACCAATATTATTGATAAATTCAAGAAAAGCCAATCACGAACGTGTTTCGGGCTGTTGGCCATTGTCAGCGTGGTTTTTATATGTGAAAGCCATACAATTTTTTTACGCTAGTTTTATCTTAAAATACACACATCATTACAATTTATATCTATAGCGCTTTTATCCTGCAATGAATAAAAATTGAAAGAGGGAGTGTATGGCTCATCAATGGTGAACCCATTCAGAGGTTTTGTCATTTTAGTCAATGATGATATTTTGGCCAGTACCCGCTCAGAAATTTTCCTCTACGTGGCGGGCGGTAGAAGCAGCACAAGTAAGGGACT
The DNA here is from genome assembly GCA_030710605.1 of Cordylochernes scorpioides. Lineage (NCBI taxonomy): Eukaryota > Metazoa > Arthropoda > Arachnida > Pseudoscorpiones > Chernetidae > Cordylochernes > Cordylochernes scorpioides. The sequence continues at coordinate 53,847,034 of CP092869.1, read as the reverse complement.
GCCCTGTAGGGTGAAGTACGGTTTCGTGAGCCCCAAGCAGCCGCTACGATAACCGTGAACAGAGAACTCTGAAATGTGGCTGACTAACGGGGCAATTGCAACCCCCCTCTTTTCCGTGGATGGACAAGACAAGAGAATAAATGAAATGATAGAAAATGCTTGAGCAGGTATCTTTCTGCCAAGGAGAAGGCGTCAAGAGAGATCCTATTTTGGATATCAAATAGTTCTGTGTTTTTTTTTTAAATAATATATATTAAAGATATTCTACATTGTGGATGACATACTCGATTCCAAACCATTCCTAGGATGTATTTAGACCTAACTATACCATTCCTACTTTTAAAGGTTGTGTTATTTTGTTGCAGACTTCGATTCTTCTCCATCTTGGGACCATCACTGATAGAGGGGATGATTATGAAAATGTTACTGAAATGTAAGCTAACGAAATGGTTCTAATGATCATATATATTTTAAATGTGAATCAGTGATATTTGGATTTAATACAATTTGACCACAATTAGGTGTATGTTTACAGGACTGATATCAACGGTATAACGATGCGGTTAGGAACAAAAGAAAAACTAGTGTATAAATACAATCCGAAATACGAGGTAAATATACATTTTTTTTTGTATTTTTATATATGCCTAGTAAACCCATAATATGAGGCTATTTAATTAGGTTTATATGTACATATATGTTATATAAAAATGTTTTTCAAATATATTTCATAGATAAAATACTCTGCTAAATCAACCACCAAGGTCGCCATTTTCACTATAAAAACTCGTTGTTGTTGTTCCCCGTTGGCCGGCTCAAAACCTTTGTACATTGTGTAAATAATCTTTTGTTTTCCTTCATCTACTCGCCTTAAGCCAGGTAGTACTTTTACCAAATTATGTTTTTCATATATATTCCTTAGCTCAAATAAAGAAATCTCTGATCAAAACTATTATTATTCTTTCAATATTTTTAACCACGACTGCATTACCATAATCCTCAATTACTGATCTAAATACAACAGAAAATCTCATTCATCTTTATTTATAACGAGTGAAAGTTTGCCTAACGAATATTATATATTATGAAGTATAATAAACAATGCTAAAGATTAGTTTTAATTATTAATCAAGATTGTGTGTGAATATGTGAGAAAGATGTAATATCGTTGTTGTTTTCTTGGCCGACTGTTTTACATATGGTGTTATCTTAAAATTGCTTGTTTTGAATATTTTTTTAGATTGAGATTATTAGCTAGTATGCAAAAAATTAACTCTGTTGAATTTTTTTGTATTTATATATAAATAAAATTAACTCTGTTGATTTTTTTTTTTTTTTGTATTTAATCGATAACACCGAAGTTACGCATGTTAATGTTAGGAAAAATATTTTGATGTTAAGCAAAACCTGCTCCATCTCGTTTTACATAAATGTTGAAAATTTGGTCGAAATTGATGCATTGTAACGAAAGTTTTTAGCGAACAACACTTATTAAATTTGCATTTTATTAATATAGATATATATAATAGCGTTAAGAGAATTTCAAAATTTATAAAAAATTGATAATCAGTTTACACATATGAGGTTTATTTTTTAAATATATATTCTCATGAAATTGGTTTATGTAAATCAAATGTAATCAAATGTGAATCAAATGTCTCTATTAGTAAATATGTAAATACTTTTATGTTTAATGTTATATAAGGAAGGTATGTAAATTCTGTAACTGATTCTTGTTTCTAGTTTTGTTGTGAGTGAAACCACTCACAAAGTTTATCATTTGATCAATAAAACTCTAAATTGATATCGCGACAATATAATAAATAAGTAGTTAACATATATATATATTATATTTTAATAAAAAAAGTTGAGCGAGTTTCTGCTTGAAATTGGAACATCTTGATGATTATGCTATAGTGGTGCAGTCGTGGTTAAAATCTTGTAAGTAAAATAATGAAAATAGTTTTGATCAGATATTGTTTTAATTGTAAACCCATGGAATATATATAAAACAATTTGATAAAAGTAATGCCTGTCTTAAGGCGTATAAATAAATAAAACAAAAGATTATTTACATAATTACAAAAACTTTGGATCGGCCAGCCGGGGAAGAACAACAATCAGTTTATATAGTAGAAGCGTGACCTCTGGCGGTCGATTTTAGAAGAGTATTTTATCTATGAAATATAATTTTAAAATAAAATAATACTTTAATATAACATAATTTTAAATGAAATATTTTAACATAACATATATATATATATAATAGTATAAAGAAAAAAAAAGTAACACCAGCAAAACATCGGTGATTAAACGTCATTGGGTAAAAAAAGGAATAAGCGAAGAGAAAGTTTTATCGATTGATAAACCCTGTACGATTTATAAATGAATAAAACAAAGCTTCGAGGGCTGCGTATCTTTTATTAGAACGAATATAATACGAGCTTTCGGGCACATACGCCCTTCTACAGGAATTAATGAAACAATAAACCGACTAGTTACGTGTATATAAAACTTATTTCAAACTAGTCGGTTTATTGTTTCATTAATTCCTGTAGAAGGGCGTATGTGCCCGAAAGCTAGTATTATATTCGTTCTAATAAAAGATACGCAGCCCTCGAAGCTTTGTTTTATTCATTTATAGAAAGTTTTATAGAAAAGAGCAAAGACAGAACCATGATAATAATTTTCCAAATATTAAAATTAAGCTAATTAGAGAAAGATAAGTTTTTTTTCCCTCTATTTTATCTCTTGGTTAAAGAAGAAAGATTTTTTTTTATAATTTTTTTGTGAAGTTTTTTTGTATAGCTTATTTAAAAAAACAATCTAGTGTGAAAATGATGGACACAATATATATAAGTAAATATATTAATTTAATGAACCCAATTAGGAGGAATGAAAACCTTAAAGGTTAGGGTCAAACCTGTCTTTGCTTTATTCTATAAAACTTTCTCTTCGCTTATTCCTTTCTTTACCCAGACCATGACGTTTAGCCACCGATGTTTTGCTGGTGTTATTTATTTTTTACTTTATACTATTATATGCTAACTACTTAATTATTATATATGTATATATATATATATATAACAAACCTCATATGTGTAAACTGATTAACACATTTTTATAAATTTTGAAATTCTCTTTATGGTATTATTCGAAACAGAATTAGCTTGCTGTTCTGACTCAGAATTATATTCAAAATCTGTATTTCTTAATATTTCACTTATCTCTATTAAAAAAAAATAAAATGTTACTATTAATATATATATTAATAGTAATTTTTATATTTGGAAAAAATATAGGAAAAGTAAAATATTAAGAACTACAGATTTTGAATTTAACTCCGAGTCAGAACAGCAAGCTAATTTTGTATCAAAGAGTATAGTTATGAGAAAATATATGAGAAATATATATATATATATGAAAAAAAAAAAAAGATAAGTGGGTCAGGTGTTTAACAAAGAAGGCATCTCCTGACCACGAGCACATGTGCTTTTTAGATGGCAGAGCGCCATCTAGTGGAGAAAAAATAAACTAAACGTTTATTTAGCTTGCTCCGTGATATTTGGCCAACCCAATTTCTTGATAAATCAAGAAAAGCCATCCACGAACGCGTTTCGCGCTGTTGTTGGTGCTTCTAAAAAGCACATGTGCTCATGGTCAGGAGATGCCTTCTTTATTTTTAATATCAACACCTGACCCACTTATCTTTTATTTTTTTCTATTGTATTTTTTGGTGTTAAGCGTCTTTACGCAAATTTGGTCTTAAATACCCATTTCTCGATTTCTCAAGAAACCTCTGGGACCAAAAATATTTTTGGTCGCAGTGGTTACAGCCTACTCCACGCTGACGAGCGCTAACAGCGCGAAACGCGTTCGTGGATGGCTTTTCTTGCTTTATCAAGAAATGTGGTTTGGCCAAATATCACGGAGCAAGCTAAATAAACGCTTAGTTTATTTTTGCTCCACTAGATGGCGCTCTGTCATCTAAAAAGCACATGTGCTCGTGGTCAGGAGATGCCTTCTTTATTTTTCCTATATAGAAAAGTCCATGTGTTTAAATTAAAATGGAAAATATCTAAATTGAAATGAAAAATGTCTAAATTAAAATTGAAAATGTCTAAATATAAATCAAAATTGTCTAATTAAAAGTTAAAAACCTATATATCATGCAAATAATTCGCGAATTATTTTTATTATTTTAAATATATATTGGAATATATCGTAAAAACTAACATACTTTAAAAATGAAAATAAATATTTCTTACACAATAAGCCTATTTTAGCTATTTATATTTTGCAGACGAAAAATATAATGGCTATCAAAATATATTTGTTATTGTACAGATACTCGTATAACATTAGCAAAGACCGAAAACACCAACCCTGAATAAAATATTACAATAGATAAGAAATTAAAATTAAAAATATATGCTCATTTTAATAAAAAAATAAAACCAAATTATTTTGTAGGTTATATTATCCTTTTTATAAAAGAAAAAAAGAGTAGTCAAAATGTTTATAATATATATGTAGGGGCAAACTAACTAATATATCACAGCCTACCATAAAAATACCTTATAGAAAAGTATAAAATGCCATATTTGGATTTAAAAGTTTTAAAAAATATATATAAATTATTAACATTATAATCCCTTCAGTAAAATCATAAATAAAAGAAAATATTTCCCCTCAAAGCGAATTGTCTGCGTGTATTTATAATTTATAAATTGTATATATGTATATAAGTGAGTTTTTTAATTAAGCAGAAGATAAGTGGGCAAACAATGTTTGTGTTGTGCAGACGATCGAATTCTTCAGTTTTATTGGCGGATTCCTCGGCATCTGGTTGGGAATTTCCATCAAGGAAGTGTTGTCCATTCTAGGCATGTGCTATGGGTCCATGTTCGCCAGAAAACACTAGAATACACGGCACACAGTTCTTCTGTAGCACCAAAATATCTCCAAAATAAAATATTGAACGCTATTTCATCTTCAGTATCCCTTTCATACATATTTATGTGAAATTTAGTGTGAAATGTGAAGTATACTTCTGGTTGCTTCTGTTAAAGAGCATGTTAGACCGAAAGCTAAAGAAATAAATTATACAAGAAATATAGCACTGGAAATAGAACTGGATACTTTATTGATTTTATTAAATGATAAGTCATAGATTAAACTGGGAGGGTTCACCACTGATGACTCTCCCAATATTTTTGTATCATAGCAGTAAGAAAAGTAGAGAGTTGTTCTATTTGAAATAGAAGAAAATGTGTCGCAGTAAAATAGTTTCGTTATATATTAAAAACGAAGACGAACGAGAAGTGCTCCTCAGTGAAATAGGCCTTGAGGGAATCTCTTTGGAGCTCCTGTTGAATGAGGTGGTGAGAAGCAGAGCTGGAGCTTTTGAGTTGTTCAAATTTTGGAAGACGGCTGAAGAGAAGGGGAGGCTATATACATAATCTAATTGATATAAATAATTATATGCAAATAATCTATGTCAGGATTAGAATGACGAATCCTGTATGGGACTTTGATTCCAGTAAAAGGCTTGTTGCTGCTGTTGTATATAGTCACAGTGTAGAAAATACTATACTATACCTACTAATTATAGGTTTCTCTCTGTATTCTTAGTTCTCTTCTCTTAATCTGTAAACTGGCGAATCCTATATAGGACGAGAGTTCCTCAATAAAGGCTTTTTGTTGTTGTTTTGTTGTATATATTAAAAACGATTAGGAGATGTCTCTTTCTGAATTTGACCATCTGATCCAAGTAAATTTCACTTTTACAATTTAAACGTGTATATACTTAACTTGTATATTAGTCATGCTTATACTTTATGTTTAATATAATAGTTTTCGGCTCATGGTTTTACTCCAACTTTCATAGGGTTACCATGAAATGTGCAAAAATAGTCATTATCATCGATAATTGTTTTCTATTCAATTTTTTAACGGACAAATTTCTATAATGACTGAAGGAATACTATATCTCCAATAACTATTGTCTTCGAGCAACAACTCGAATACTTGTCCCGGCTGTCCTGAATCACAGTTTATCTTATTTGGTGGGCCGTTAGTTTGACAGCCCAGACTTCATATTGAGAATCTAAGGAATTGTTGTGTTCGAACCTGACTAAACTTACATGTCTTATTCAACTGATTTAACTTTAGCCGAATTTTTCCTGTTCCCCAGAATGGATAGGGACTTGAAAGTGCTCTGTCGACGACACATAAGACGCCATGTCACGCTATCGGATATTTTAGGACGGTTTTAAAAGTCGCTTTCACTACTCAAATAAACAATTGGATAAATGTATTAGTGCTTAGAAGAGTATATTAAAGGATTTTTATTCATTTGACATATCGGACGCCAGATCCCAGCTTACGTTACTTACGCCCAAGTACATTCAAGCAGCTTAATTTAATAAACATATCCAAAAAACCAAAATGAGTATATATCAAAACTAAAAGGCGAAACAAAAAAAAATCTAAAATGAATCTACAAAAATTATTGGAATATATATATATACGTGTCTTTGCTATATATACAAATTGAAGGATAATCAAGTTACAAACTTGGGGAAAACATGCATGCTTTTTAAAATATATTCCTTTTAATTCACACCTCCAGCCTCTTTTATATTTCCAATTTTATCATCTCATTATGCGATGGGTCAATGTTCCATTGTTTTATATAGTGCAAGACATCAGCCTCAAAATAGCTTTTTACAGATTTATGTAGATATGTGGGTACTTACAGTACAAGCATCTACAGCCTTCGACCTAAAATTAATATCATGGCTTTTTACGGAATGTGTATGGTAGATTAAATTGGCGAAACCACTGGAAGGATTCACCACTGATGAGCCAGGCCGTCCCATTATCATTTATTTTTTCATTGTAGTAAAGGCAGTAGAAAATTGTTTAATTTTTAAAAGAAACATACGGGTTTATAATAGTTTCGAATTATCATAACAGATGGCACGCTTAATGTATCAAACTTAATGTATTTACTTAGAGTACAAGTAGTCAAATGTCCTCCACCTACAATGAATATCATGGCTTTGTACAGAATGTATAGATATGTGGTGTACTTACAGTAAAATAAGTCGCAACTTACAAAATAGATCATGTCAGAGAACTAAAGAAGCGTACTATTATTGGAATTAGTAAAAAAGCATAATGCTGATTTACAATGAATACCTGTGTGTTAAGGAGACGTCCCAATCTATATAAAAAAAATTATGAGGTCTATGAATGGAATTTGCTAGAATTAAACATGACCTTAAAACTGTGCAGACGACAACCACGTGTGACCTTGAAGGAACGCTCAAATTTGTTGCTATGGTAACCCAGCTCCCCTATAGACTTATTGGAAAAGTTTATTTATTTTTTGTGTGTGTATGTGAATTCTCGGTTGTCTCGAGTAATTGAGATTGGCGTCTTCCCTAATTGTGGCTGGGTATTCTCCCTAACTATGCTGCATGATGTCATTTTATAAATTGTTCTATTTAACAATTCTCTCTAACATCGAAGGCGAATCAGACAATCTACGTTTTCTTCCTAGATAGGGAAATACGTGGTGTCTCTGGAGACCTGCTGGGGATTCTCCACCAAACTCTACAACAGTGGCAGAGACACCATGTACATATTCATCGTACATAGTATCATTTATATATCTTTTTTTATTTTATTTCGACTAAGAGCGCTATGTCCCCCTAAGGGACACTTGCACCTTAAAGATAAACAAAACATTGAAAGAAAAGATAGAAAGAAATTTGAAATATGTACAAAAATTAGTATGCAAGTTAGATGATCCTGGTTCAAATTCACATAAATAGGTACCGCTCAGCAAGAGCAACCTAGTTCATGATAATTGAACAATGAATAATATGTGAAGGTTATTCACATATTAAACAAAATTTTAACGCGGGATTCAATCCCGGTTCATGACTGTCGGGAATCGAGGGTGTTACCCACTCGTCCACTGACTTCGATTTTTTATCAAGTTAGATGAAAAGATAAAAAATATCAACACAATTGAAGTATGTACAAAGGATTGGTATGCAATCACGGTAAATCTACATTTTAATTCCTCTAAACACACTTTGTTTTTCATTTTCTTTTAACTTTAGTTTCTATTAGCGATTTAATGTAAAATGTGTTCTCCGGTATAAGGTATTTCTTGCCTGACAGCTAGAGATTTGTGAATTAAAATGTTTCAAGAAATTTATTCTCGGATGACTGATATTTTAACTTTAATAAATCTATTTATTTTAAAATATAACAGTGCACACTAGGCACATTTTTATGTATTGTCAATATATAAATACTATTATGTTATAAATTTCTTCTTCTTCTTTCTTATCTCCACTCAATCATTCAAGTTTTGACCCTTGATGGTGTCTGTTTGACAACTATTATGACTGGGTGAGGTAGAATGCGTCTGCCTTTGTCATTAAGACTGGGAGCACTAATTCAGTGACAGGCCGACTTAGCTCCAAAAGAAATGGCCGCCTCTGACGTTAGGAACAGACGCCATGTGCAGCTGCTCCTAACATGGAGTACAAACGCTGCTCATTCTGTATCGCTGGATCAGGAGCCCTTACGGAGTACTATCAGCCGGGCCAGCTGAACCCAGGTTTTTTAGCGAGCTTGTTACTACTCCCTCTCCTCCTTTTTCATCCGGGCTTGGGACCGGCAAAGGCGGAGTTTGTTATAAATTTAATTTCCATCTATCGATAAATTTGTAACATAAATTTACTGCAATATGTTTCTTTTCAATAATATCATCAAATACTATCTCTACAGATAAATGCAGTAAGGTCTGTAGAGATAATATGGGGAGGGGAATAATTTACTAAATTATGGCTATCTTGATTTGGAGTATGACAGAATTGGTATATTTTATTGATTCCCGACAAGCTTTGCTCTCAGATACAGGTAGCCAGGTTAGCTATCCGTTGATGGCCAAAATGCCATAAAACTCACTAAAATATAATCTTCTTCAATTAGCTTTGAACATCGTTGAATATTATTGTTTGAGTTATTGAAACATCATGTTTATTTGAGTCAAAAGGCGATCCATTAATTAAGTTTATATAAAAGGGCGTACCTTTTTTTTCCTTTTACAGATCCAGGTACGCCCTTATATATAAAATCATGTTTATTGCTGAAAATAAAATATTATTTTATTATGAATCAATGCGCCATTTTTTTATGAGTAATTTAAACTATTTTTGACGCATATTATTCTTTTTGAAATATAACAATTTCCTACTGTCTCTCCTACTCCATTGATAAATTAATAAGAGGGCCTGACTCATCAGTGGAGAACCCTCTTAGAGGTTTCGCCAGTTTAATCTACCGTAATCTATGATTATAGGAAGCCGGTGGAAGGATGGTCAAAACCGTTGGTTTTCGACCTCTACGACCCGGGATCAAATCCCGCATTGGGTACTTTTTTCTAATTAAAAAATATGCTCCAATGCTCCCCGATTCTTTCAAAAGTCCAACCCCACCAGCAAGTGCAAATAACCAAACGGGGCTCTGAAACATTTTTAAGTGAAAGAGTCAAACTGCTTTTCACATGTGTAGACTTGTGGTGTACATACATTAAAAGCAGTCGCCAAGAATCATCATGGCCTGTACCACGTGTACTAGGGATAATAATAATATTTGATTCAAAAAGGATAATATACGTCAAAAATATTATAAATAATATTATTCAAGTAAAATATATTGAAAAAAATATACATTTGTATTTAGTTATACTCCATTAGGTAAAAAAAAAAAATATATATGTAGTATATTTTGAGTTAGATAGTTCACAACCTTCTTCTGATATTAATTATATAACCCCATATCTATGTATAAAAATATGTATCGAACAATGGAAGTGACAAATAAAACAAAGAAGGAGGTAGACCAGACGACAAAGGCCAGACGAAAAACAACCCGGCGCCATAAAATGGCGTGATTACAGTAGCCAATCAGGAATCACCACATATGCGGGCGTCCAGAGTTATATAAAGGCCCCGAAATTAGACAAAGGCGCAGTTATTCAGTAGTTGTTTTCAGAGCGACGCCGTCATACGGTCGGGTCTCTCCCCCTTCTATCCGCGATGTAGGCATCCGTGACGCCCGTGGTTCGACTGCCTTCGTCCGTGGTCTACCTCTACCTTCTTGGAGCTACCATCTAGACCTGCCTCTGTCTCTTGCTGTCCCAGTGTGGGAATCCCATCACGCACCCACTACCACGACTGCCCAGCACATTCCACATCGGGTTTACTACAGAACCCGTTAAAGTCGACAGGATGACTGAGGACAGCAACATGCAGAGGATGACGGAGGCTGGAGACGAGTACTTCGCGGATTCCCTCACCAACATGCAACCCCACTGCGACGAACTAGTAAGCCGCCTAACAGACGCCATTCGGGGACTAGCCGTACCTCGTGCGGAGGAAGCCCTCATCTCCTTTTTCGATGGATCCCACGCAACAAGCAGCCTTCTTCCATACATCCATCTCCAGAGATCAACTCCAGCCAGCATCAGCCATTTCAAGGTACTTTATACTTTGTTTCTGCCATTTTCCCCATAAATTTTATTCTTATATTTTCACTTTAAGCATTTAAAATAAATTATAACCTTTTTATATCATTTTTATTCAATTTTTAAAACTTTCACACTCTCATTTATAATTTTTACTTTATTTTAATCAAATTATAAATGTTAATTCATCATTTTCAATTTTATTATTAAAAATATTCAATCACGCATTTTTGCCAATTTACTAATCTTACATGCCTTTCTTAAATACACCTAAAATGGCATTATCCAAATATGCAACTTTCAATTTTACATAAAAAAATCATATTATATTTTAATTACTCGAATCATATTTACTAAACTCATTTGTGTTATTTTTTTAATACCTTATTTATGGCCATAGTATTAATAATTAAATTTATTGCGCTCTTTATTTTACTTGACCTATTACTATTTCAATTGATATTTTCTCAATACTTAAAAGTTTTAAAAATTAGTCCTAGATTTGTATTTTTATAAATATCAATTTTAAATTATCTCATCTCAAAATGTGCCTCCCATTTTTCCCACAATTACAAATACAACTATAAATTACAATATTATAATGAAGAGGTCCTCTATATTTCACCACCCAAATTTTTTTTAGAACCCTAAAAATAAATAGAATAATAGATCCTTTCCGACATTTAGACCCCAACTTGTTTAGTCCAATAGAAAAAAGTATTCGCAATATTAACTCGATTAGAAAACATTTGGTACACAGGTGCCACTGAGTGGCAAACAATCCATGTTATATAAATAGCTATCATATTAACATAACGCCCGCCACAGCGGTGTCATCTCCTGTTTGTTTTTATTGCCGGCGCGCGGTACGTCATCCATAGCCCCCACAATGGCGGCCATATTGACTCCAGTTTCAGTACACCTGTACTTGAAACACGTGCTATTGGCACACCGGAATACTAGACTTTCGTGTCCACCAAATAACCTGCCAGATTAAAACGGATAGGAAAATTATATAAAATCCCTTTTATGGCAAATCTTATTTTTATAATGTTATAGAATAGTTTATTGTTTTGTCAACCCGTTTAAAAATTAGGTCCCCACCATCTCTAAAATCGATCCTGTACATGACACCATGTGAGACGCCATCTTGGCCTCCTGAAAGGACAATTAAATCCCCAAAATGGCGTCCATCGCCACGACACTATTCCAAACATCGTCTAATTTGCGTTTATAAGTATTGCATCACGTGGGGAACACACTAACCTAAATACTTAATATATTTTAAAATCTTATTCATTTATATTTTTACGATCCTTGATGTGTACCATTTTATATTTTAGAATCTATCCATATATTTTAGGATATTTCTTTTACATTAAGATATTTCTTCTCCTTCCATCCCTAAGGGGTTAAAACCATTAGCCAACCTATATAAACATCACCTGAAACCTTATATTCTTTGACATCATTTGTTTTAATTTTCCATGGCCTACGTCTAAGCTAATTTTAACTTAAAAATTTTGTTTTAACAGTGACGCCTTATACCAACTATCCCTTCTTATATCTTGATCCTTTCAACTCTGCCTTCCATACTTCTCTCGTCTCTTGATCATTTTCCATTGGCCTTCTATGCCTTCGTTCTAACCACCCCTCGTCCATCGCAAAGTTCCTGTTTGCCGATTTTTTTTTTATTGATTTGTCCCAGTGGACTACTCCTTCCTCGCCATCCCATCCTGATGGTGTGTTCAGGAAAATCCATGGCTTATTATTTTTTTATTTACACCCGGATCACCGTCACAGCATTCTTTATTTCATTCTTTTTTTCCTCAAACCCGGGTTCAATAAATCAATGGCATCAGTCGAGCCCTGTTTTCACAATCTACCTCCATCCTCTAACCTCTTCAACGGTTCCTGAGACTCCTGCTCGTCAACATTTTTTAATTTTTATTTTTTAATGATTCATCGACCTGGTACACTCTTCCTCCCCATTTTAACTCCACACGGAGAGCTTGGGTAACCAGCGATATATATTTTTTTCTCTAACGCTCGACTCAGGCCACCATCAGCACGATGCGCCCACTCATTTTTCGTTTAATTTTATTTTTTATCTGGTCGAGCTCAATCACCGACAGCAGCGCAGCTCTTGAGCCACCATCTCTTTTTAACCTCTCTCAGAAAAAATTTCTTTCCCATATTCTCCCATTACCAACCTCTCCTTCAATCTTCACGCCTTTTGCCCATCTGATCTAATGCTACTTACAGAACATCTTGAGATTGCTGAACCCTGAAAACAATACTTCGCTTCTAAGCTCGTATTGCAGGGCAGGACTCCTGAGATGTCCTTTTCAGAAACCAATTCAGACCTTCTTCCTTTATTCCTCACTGCGTCACTACCTTTCGCAAACCTTTTGCTTAAATCAATTTTCTTTTATATTTTATTTTACTTTTATTATCTCTACTTCTCCTCCTTCCTGTATTACATCCCTGAAACTATGTTGTAAATACTTAAGGCACCTTAAGTAACAAAAAACTGTAACTAGTATACCAACTTTCCCAAACATTTACTTTCGCTATTGTGTGTGTATACTTTAAATTTATCCTTCCTATGTACTCCTCTTATATATTTTTTATAGTTTTATAATATTATATCAGTGTGTCACCACTACTCCCCATTATCTTTATTTTTATTCTAGTAACTAATTTGTGCCCCAAATTATTTCCCATTTAATAGGTTTGCTAGCTTTTCTCTCATTAATTTGTAAATAGACTTACAGTTTTACTAGTTTTGTGGGGTTGGACTTTGTTTTTTAACTTACAGATGTAGATAAAACATTTCACTATTAATCGATAATATCATTTTGTTTATTAATGCCTTCAACTACCAATCAACCCTTTATATATTATTACCTTTAATATTTTTATTTTCTTTTTTATTCATCATGTTTAGACCTAGCATTTTACAACTTCAACTATTTTAGGCACCATTTAAAAAAAAACCTACACCTAACAATATTTATAATATTTCTTAAACAGATAAAACACTTATCATTTTATTTTTTTTAATAGATTTTCAAAATGTTATTTTCGACGCTTCCCTTACAACCTCTAACTCTATCCCATGAACCTTTCCTCCCAACTTTTTACATCCATCAAGAGATTATTGTTCGTCAGCCATTTTTTTTTTTTTTTTATTGATTAAACTAACTAGAAGACCCTTCCTCGCTGTACATTTCCCAACAGTGAGCTCAGGAGACCCTGTTAGATTTTTATTTTTTTTCCTCTCTTCGTCCGGCTCATCATTTTTTCATTTTTCAACTTTTTCTTTTCACCACACAAGCCGGACACAATCAAAATGACAGCAATAAATCTCTTACATCCACCTCCCCTTTTCCGCATCCTTCAAACCTCCAACTACCTTCCAAGGGATTCCAGTTCGCCGAACATTTTTGTTTTTTTTTCATTGATTAATCCGACTGGAACAATCCTTCCTCGTTATACCCATTCCCAATAATGAGTTCAGGATATCCAGCGCGATTTTTTTAAATTTTTTTTTCTCATCGCCTGACTCATCATACCAATTCACCATTTTTTCAACTTTTCACTTTTTTTTTCATAATTCAACCGGGCACAATCATTATGGACAACAGGGATCCCTCTTACCTCTACCTCTTCCTTTTACCTCCATCATTCTTCCCACCTCTTTTCACTGTCTGAGCTAATGATGCAGACGGAATATCTTGGGCCTTCTGTTAATGAAAACAATGCCTCACTTGAACAAGTTCGCATTACATTGCAGAATGCTTGGGATACTACTTTGCAGAAACATGCTCAGATACTCCCTTTCCCTTTTTCAACCTTAGCGTCACATTATACGTTCAATCAATAAACTAACTTTTTTTCCGCTCATCTTTTATGCAATAAGATATTATTTTCCTTGTACGATTCATTTTACCATATTTACCATTTTGTATTATATACTTTCTCAATCTTTTTCATTCATTTTGTGCGTTTTTATTTTTATAACCTTGATTTTTTTTTCATTGATACACCACCATTACAACATCTTTCTCGTTTTAACTTGTAGCTTAAATATAATTTTAACTAATTTGTATACAAATTATTTCTTTTATTTTTTTATAATAGGTTTGTTAGGTCATCATTCATTACATGTCATTCCCCCAACCAAACCTTCATCACCGGGGGCACATTCTGTAGTATATTTTGAGTTAGATAGTTCACAACCTTCTTCTGATATTAATTATATATAACCCCATATCTATGTATAAAAATATGTATCGAACAATGGAAGTGACAAATAAAACAAAGAAGGAGGTAGACCAGACGACAAAGGCCAGACGAAAAACAACCCGGCGCCATAAAATGGCGTGATTACAGTAGCCAATCAGGAATCACTACATATGCGGGCGTCCAGAGTTATATAAAGGCCCCGAAATTAGACAAAGGCAGTTATTCAGTAGTTGTTTTCAGAGCGACGCCGTCATACGGTCGGGTCTCTCCCCCTTCTATCCGCGATGTAGGCATCCGTGACGCCCGTGGTTCGACTGCCTTCGTCCGTGGTCTACCTCTACCTTCTTGGAGCTACCATCTAGACCTGCCTCTGTCTCTTGCTGTCCCAGTGTGGGAATCCCATCACGCACCCACTACCACGACTGCCCAGCACATTCCACATCGGGTTTACTACATATATATATATATAATACTAGCGGATGTACCCGGCTTCGCCCAGGTTTTTCTCGAGGGAATGTTTGTAGTCTAGTAATAAGAAAATATACTACACCTAAAAACTATCAGAGAAAAGAGAAACCACGGAAGGTGAACAGAAAAATGCTTACAATGGATGTTATGTTTACGATATCAAGTTGAATAAAAACAAAGATAAAATTTGCATATGTTGGTCACTATAAATTTGTATATTTGTTAGGCGAAATTAGAAACATGATAAAACAATTGGGTATTCAAAAACAAATGTAGAAATAAAAGTTGAAGTATAATAAACAATGTTAAAGATTAGTTTTAATTATTAATCAAGATTGTGTGTGAATATGTGAGAAAGATGTAATATCGTTGTTGTTTTCTTTGCCGACTGTTTTACATATGGTGTTATCTTAAAATTGCTTGTTTTGAATATTTTTTAGATTGAGATTATTAGCTAGTATGTAAAAAAATTGACTCTGTTGAAATTTAATTTTGTATTTATATATAAATAAAATTAACTCTGTTGATTTTTTTGTATTTAATCGATAACAGCGAAGTTACGCATGTTAATGTTAGGAAATATATTTTGATGTTAAGCAAAACCTGCTCCATCTCGTTTTACATAAATGTTGAAAATTTGGTTGAAATTGATGCATTGTAACGAAAGTTTTTAGTGATGTCCACTTATGAAATTTCCATTTTATTAATATAGATATATAAAGTTACATATACTGTTCTTGATTTATTTGCATACTTGCCGGCGTTTCATTGGCTCCTTTAAATAGGAATAAGGATTCCCATGGTGACTTTGAGCGGCCAAAACGTTTGGAAGTAATCAATGGAAAACAGTAACTATATCCTTTTTTTTTAAACAAACTACCAGTCGCCAAGTTATTATTTATTTTCGGAGCTCATTTTTATAGATTTTTATTAATATTAACCCGAGAAATATTGTTCATTAAAGGAATTTATTTATAAATATTTTTACATTCGCGCGTATCAATCAAGTAAGTTTTAATTTTTAAAATGGGATATTTTTGTATAATATATGGAAAGGAACTGAAAGAGTTTCTGATGGCTTGCGCCATCTATCGGAATAAATATCAAATATTCGTTGATTTTTAACTATTCCATATTTGTAGAACGACGTTTGACAATTTTACCGCAAAGGGTTTTTTTTTCGAACGAAAAATCGTAATTCAACGACCAAAAAACTGGTCATTCAGGCATCCTGAAAAATCAAGCCATCAGTAACTTTCAGTTGCCCGATAAGGAGATGCCTTTTTTTTTTTAACTTATGAACCTTATCCCAGTACAATATCACATTTGTGCTATTTTTTCATATTCAAAGGAGTTATAGATAAGTAAATTGGCATAGATGTATGATGTAGAATGTATGGTCTACCATATATATATATATATATACAGTATATTATATAAAAAAAAAAGATTTTATGCTTGATTTTTGAATATTTTGAAATATACATAATTATTAGCTGGTGCTTGATTTTGGTATTCATGTGTATTTTACGATATTGTTCTGCAGTCGTGGAAATGATGAAAATAAAAAATAATTCAGATCAGTAAATGCTTTAATTGAGCTGAAGGAATATATAAAAAACATGATTTGATAAAAAGTACTGCCTGGCTTAAGGCATAAGAATCTAAAAAATGAAAAACTTATTAACATAATGTACAAAAGGTTTGAGCCAGCCATCGGGAAACAACAACAATAAGTTTTTATAGGGGAAGCGTGACCTCTGGCGGTCGATTTAGCAGAGTATTTGAATCTATGAAATATAATTTTAAATAAAATAATATTTTAATATGACATATATATATATGTATTTATATATCCATTCTATACATTTAATTAATTTAGCTCTCTAACACTGTGTGTGTGAAAGTTATACGACAAAATTTGCATAAGGAGCTCCAATAGCAGCAACTACCTAATTAGTATATCGCCGCCAACACAAATTTACACATCGACTTCATAAAACTGTCAATTAACCCAATTTAATAACCTCTAATTATTTTGTCTGGTCAAATTTGGAAATTAATTTCTAAACTATTCATTCAGACTCTAATAAATTCCTCTTTAAGTAGTTAGAAAGGAAAATGATTCAAAGTGAATACAATATAATTAGATTTTAGCCATTATCGTCTTATTTTGTTCACTCATATTTTAATCATAATGAATGGAACCTCGCTAGACGGGTTCGTCAAACGCCAACTACCCATGAAAACTTACAAGGTTGTCCGAAAAATTCGTAAAACATACAAAAAATTGAAATACCAATATTATTCACCATAATTATATTCGCCGTTATGTATAATGTCTTTGTATTATGTATAAAGTAATTGTATTATTATGTATTCGTCGTAATAATATTATTCGCCAATTAATAAGAAAGCACATACATATATAGTGTAAGTTTTTTGGTTCATTTGGATGAGGAAAGCGAAGGCTAGAACACGGCTGATTCCACACTCGCATTTTCAGTGATACGTTAATTCATGTACGGTGTGGCCACTGGACATACGCCGGAACTGGAGGTTGTTGTTGGGTTCTGTGCTGCCTGGAGTATAGGAGTTCCTTCTATGATTCCTTCCTGTGGTGAATCTGTATAAGACCTGAGGTCTTAATAGAGTTCTCTGTGTGTTCATATAGTATACGTTTTTATATAGTTTTTCATAATTGGAAACTAATATAGACGCGTATGATTCTTTTTTAAAAATAAACAATTTCTACTGCCCTTACTGCAATTGGAAAATTAAAGGGAGGGTCAGGCTCATCAGTGGTGAACACTCCCAGCGGTTTCGCCAGTTTAATTTACCATACCGCTGTTATATTGCATTTTTCAATGGTTTTTCGTAGGAAAGCGGTTTTATTTTCATATTGCAGCCTTCTATATTTGTTGTAAACCTGGAACAATATATACAACACTATATAGCCATGAACAGTTTCCACACACAAGTGATTTAGTGGTTAGAAATACGAATCAAAAGATAACGACAGAGTTTAAATGCCAAGAGATACTTGATCATCGAGAGAATATTTTTGGCTTGTCGAGAGTCATCTGATCGAATGCTATAGAGAAATACGCTTTAAAATTGTTTGAGTCAAAAGACGATTCATTAAATAAGTTATATAAAAAAGGGCGTACTTGGATCTGTAAAGAAAAACAATTTCTTCTCAAAACATTTCGAGAGATTTCTCTCACAAGAATTTGTAAATTAAGTGGTAGTGATGTCTTGTCCATGGATCAGATCGGTCTGTACACCCTGATCACAATACCAGCCAACTGAGGTGCCTTGTCCGTATGGATGTCCTCTTCTATAAATGAAGTTTATTGTGCAATAAATTGATAAAGAGGGAGCAATCTCTCTCGAAATATTTTGAGAAAAAAAATGTTTTTTTTTCTTTACAGATCAAGATACGCCTTTTTTATATTAACGTTTTAAGATGTTTCGGAATCTTTTAGTTCGTATTGAGTATTGAGCGTGTTATAATATTTCCAACAGCGGCGCTGCCATGGTCACACAATAAATGAATCCCTCATAGATGAATGCAATCCTTATATGGGTCAATGGTCAATCTTTTAACGTCTATTTTGACGGGAGAGGTGACATTTGTTTTTATATATCAATATTCTCCCGGAAAAATTCCCATTCATATTTTAGTCATAGATTTGGCGTATCCAATTTTGACAGCTAAACATATCTTTGGCGGATTGTGAAGATTCCATTAGGTCCTTTGTGGAATAAAGTCCGCCCTAGGCTGACGAGGGCCATTAGCCCGAAACCATGGTCTCTAGATAGAAGCTTCTCAGTTTTCCAAAGTTGGTGTTGTGGCTTTGTAACCAACCCGAGGTCGCTAGTTTGCGGCGACGGTCAATAGATGGCGTCTAGCTTTGACGTCTATTTTGACGGAAGAGGCGACCTTTATTTTATAGATCAAATTCTTCCTGGAAAAAATCCATATATATATGTTATATTAAAATATTATTTTATTTAAAATTATATTTCATAGATTAAAATACTCTGCTAAATCGACCGTCAGAGGTCACGCTTCCCCTATAAACACTCATTGTTGTTGTTTTCCGATGGCAGGCTCAAACCTTCAGTACATTATGTAAATAAGTTTTTATTATTTTTATTTTTACGCCTTAAATCAGGCAATATTTTCTCAGATTATTAATTTTGTGTTTTATACGCTAAATTGAAACAATAATGATCTGAACTATTTTTAGTATTATTGCCACGACTTCAATGTCACATGCTCATGGATTCCGGGATCAAGCAAATGATCAATAAATCTATATAAAATCCTCTAAAATCAACAGAAATATTTTTATTTATAATATATAAATATATATATTATTCTTCTTTACGATGTATTAATATTTCTGGGGCCTTTCAACTAGATAGAGGGAGTTGTCAGTAGGTTTAGAGGAAGTGACCTGCTGTAGCACGTGTTGAAGATTAGCTGTCCGACCGACACTAATTAGAGGTATTAACCATATGTGTTCCCCCTCCTATAAACCTCATTAGATAGTCTCTCCTCATTTCACAATTAACTCTTTCAAATAACGCTACTTGTCTAATAAACTCAGTTCAAACACGTATTCTTCGTAGATCGCGAAATGCGTGGTGTCGCTGGAGACCCACTGGCGATTCTCCACCAAACTCTGCAGCGCTGGCAGAGGCGCCATATGCATTGTACATAGTGTGTATAATGCATATTATATTTTTTATATAGTGCAGACTGTGCACTTTGCATGTATTGACAAGATGTTAATTAATGTATTTTAATTGTCAATTGTCTAATAAACTCAGCGAGAAAGAAGTACAAACAAACAGAGCTATGGAACACCTATGGCGTCGAACTGACACTAAATTTTTGTTTGTGAACAACACGCAGCGCCATCTCTAGGTGAAAATAATAATCATCAAGTGCTGAGGGTTTTCACACAGATAATTATTTAATATCTAAATATAAATGTGGTCAGTGATGCTTCATTATTGTGAAAAATAATAACAAATGTGATATTATCTCGGGATAAGGTGCATACATTATGAAAAAATAAAAAGACATCTCCTTATCGTGCAACTGAAAGTTACTGATGGCTTGCGCCATCTATCGGAATAAATATCAACTATGCAACAGTAATATTTATTCCGATAGATGGCGCAAGCCATCAACAACTTTCAATTGCACGATAAGGAGATGCCTTTTTCTTTTTTCATGTTTCATCAAGCCATATAAAGGGCATGCTTTCATGCATATTACCTTTCAACCGGCCCTGACTAGTCAGGGTTCGTTGAAAAGCCGTTTGCTAGAAAGCCTGTCAATCATATTGTTTAATGGAATATATTTATCGCGCTAACCATCGATGTCTTATTAAAATTTCACACTGCTAGTTGTTTTGTTCTATTTTTAAAGATATTTCTCTGCAAACGAAAACATTAAGACGCGAATGTTTCTTTCACACAACAATCAAACTTTTACTGTCCTTACTGCGATGAAAAAATATTGGGAGGGCTTGACTCATCAGTGGTGAACCCTCCCAGCGGTTTCGCCAATTTAATCTAACAGACCGCTTCTTTAGAGCTCTAATACTGTATTGGATCATTCTGCTTATATGTGCTGTAATGAAGGGTGGTATCTTAGAAATGGTATTTAAGAACACTATGGACATAAGCTTTGATTGATGTTTGAAAGAAACATTCGTGCTTGAATCCTTTCATTATATATTTTTGCATCACATGGCTAATGAACCTATTTTATTTTAATTAGTAATATTATTTTTCATATATTTTAAATTCAAAATTATATTTTATTTTTATTTATTTTATTAAACAGAATATATGTATTATAAACAGAATATATATGTATTATATAATCATCATTTGTATTTAGGTACACGTGTGACTTCACTGCTCTCTTTGATGTGAGAAAATAAATAAATTATTCTGGAGGCTACTTAAAGTAGACTTATCTCATTATTCCCTTATATAAATTTGTAGGATGGTTGAAACACGCTCTGGTAAGATGCAAGACCCAGCACAGGAGAGAATCATGGCTGAAGAGTCTGCCAAGCCGCAACCTGGTGCAACAATTGGTAGAGATGCTAGTTCTGACCCAGTTGTCCTGAATCCCAAACATCGACATCCCCAAGTATGATGGAACAGAAGACCCTCGCCCATGGATTGAATCTCTTGAAGAAATTGGCTTCCTGTACCATTGGGCAGACTACATTATCTCCCGTTATGCTGCCATGAATATGATTGGTAGCGCCAAAACCTGGCTGAACCTACACAAGATAAGTTTCACCAGCTGGGAAAATTTCAAGAGCCGCCTAATTGAGGATTTTGCCTCAGACGCCAACAAAGAAGAAATGAGGATGAGATTAAACAGGATGCAACAGTGGAATGAACCTGCAATCAGGTTCGCAGAAGATATCCTTGTACTGTGCAACAAGGTCGACCCCCAAATGGAAGAAGAGACAAAATTAAACTGGGTTATTGGAGGGTTAAAGAAAGAATACTCTTTTGCCCTTCACCTAAACCCTCCTAAAAATACCAATGAACTTCTTGAAATTTGTAAAAAGCTGGATTTGTTCGAAAAGAATTACCAAGAACGTGTGGAAAAATCAAAAGCTCTTTATAATGGACCACGCTCTCCTCGTCCCCATCATCAAGAGCAATGGAAGAACGCTCCGTCGTTCAGAAGACCATACCAGGACACCTCCAAGCCCCAGGCCCCCGCTCCGAGGTACTACCAGAATACCTCCAAGCCCCAGGCCCCCACTCCGAGGTACTACCAGAACAAGCCTCTGCCCCAGGTATCTGCCCCTAGACGATCTTCCACTCCCAATCCTGAGCCAAAACCGGTCTACCCAAGTAAAACATACAATAAGAATTCAAATTCAAATAGGAATAGGTCAGAAGACGGGAGACCAATATGTTTCAAGTGTAACAAGCCAGGACACGTAGCGCGGTATTGCAGAGTCAGGTTTGTAAGAATTGTGGAAGAGGACCCCATAGTTACACAAAACAAGGTCGAAGAAGAAATCCGAATGGATAATGGAACTGAGAAGTTGAGACCTCTGCTCAACGCTGACGTAAGTAATAGCCCGTACTCGAGTATCCCTACAAGGAATAGATATGCCGCATTAGAAGATTTAAACTAAGCATCGCGCATGAGTCCGTCAATCAAAGCAAGTCGACCATAAATGGAATTAAAAAGTTGGACCCCAAATATAAAATGAACATTAACGTGGATAGAATCGGTATCTGCGAAGCTTTGATTGATGCAGGCGCCGATCTTTCAGTGGTCGACCTTAGTACAGCTCTTAACACAGGTCTTGAAATAATAAATCCTGATAAAATGTGCTCCGGACCCGATGGCAAAGAATTAGATATCGTAGGAAAGTTTATTTTAAATATAAAATTTGATGACAAAACAATTACACATCAATTTGTGATAATGAGAACACATTTGCGAATATTTATACTTGGACGTGATTTTCTTAAGAAAATGAAGGCAAAAATTGATTGTCAGCGTGAAATAATCAAATATGACTTGACAGAAAATCGTGACGTAATCAAATATCAACAGAAGAAAATAAAAAGTGCAAAAGGTGCCATTATACCAGAACTTTCTATTAAATTGATTAATGCATTTGTAGAAGCAGAGGATGGCGAATACATCATCGAGGAGAACCATAAAATGTTTCAAACAAATGGACTTCGACTAGCGAGAAGCTTAATAAATGTTGTGAATAAGGAAACATATATCTGGATAACAAACCCTTACCCTCGACCATTAAAAATATTAAAAAACCAAACATTGTGCTTTGGAAGCCAGCCAGCCGAAGTGAATCTTATAGAAGAAAGTGAACAAAAAGAGCATGAAGAACCCCAATTTCATATAAACGAAAAATTAGCATATAAGGAAAAGGAGCAATTGAAACAAGTTTTGGAAAAGTACGAGGATTTGTTTTCGTCGGGATTAGGAAGATCCAACTTAGCGAAACATCGGATCGATACAGAAGGCGCGAAACCGATCAAACACAAGCCGTATAGGATGAGCGCGAAAGAGCGAGAAATCATAAAAGAACAAATTGATGAAATGCTCAGAGACGGCATAATTAGACCATCCTCGAGTCCATGGTCCTTCCCTGTAATCTTGGTCAAGAAGCGAGATGGTAAGTACAGATTTTGCGTTGACTACAGAAAATTGAATGATGTAACAGTGAAGGATGTTTACCCAATTCCCAGAATTGATGAAGTATTGGATACACTTCAAGGATCCAAATACTTTTCAGCGATTGGCCTTAAATCAGGATATTGGCAAGTAGAGGTTGAGGAGAAAGATAAAGAAAAGACAGCCTTTACTACAGCACATGGTCTATATGAGTTCAACGTAATGCCCTTTGGTCTATGCAATGCCCCTGCTACATTTGAGAGGAACATGGAAAATATGCTTGGTAATCTTAGATGGCAAATTTGCTTATGTTATCTAGATGACGTAATCATTTATAGCTCGGATTTTTCAACACATCTCAAAAGAATATAAGTTGTTTTAAAATGTTTTCGCGAGGCTAATTTAAAATTTAACAACAAAAAATGCCAATTTGCTTTCGAAGAACTGGAGATTCTTGGCCATATAACTAATCAACATGGTATAAAACCAGCGGAGCATAATATCAAGGCTATTAGAGATTTTCCTCGGCCCAAAAAGATAAAAGAAGTTCAATCATTTTTAGGAATGTGCTCATATTATAGAAAATTTATCAAAGGTTTTTCAAAAATTGCCGATCCATTAACCAGTCTTATAAAAAAGAATGTACCTTTTACCTGGACAGAAAATCAAGAAAAAGCATTTCAAACCCTTAAAGTAGCATTGATAAATCCTCCAATATTAGGGCACTTTGATCCGAATGCAATTACTTACATTCATACTGAGGAATCTAACATCGGCCTGGGTGCAACATTAGTCCAAAAGTTCGGCAATAAAGAAAAAGTTATCTCATATTTAAGTCGAACACTGAGCAAACCTGAACAAAATTATTCGACTACCGAAAAAGAATGTCTAGCTGTTGTGTGGTCAATGTCCAAGTTACGACCCTACCTATATGGAAGGCACTTCAAAATCGTAACTGATCACCACGCACTATGCTGGCTTAAGAATCTGAAAGATCCGACCGGCCGATTAGCACGATGGGCACTGAAGATTCAGGAATATAATTTCGAAATTATACACAAATCGGGTAAAAAACATCTGGACGCTGATGGTCTATCTAGAGGACCCTTACCTGAAAACGAATGGGACGAAGATTATGAAAGACTATTTCTGAATCAAATAATAGACGAAAAGGATGATTTTATTGAGAATATTAAGGAGAACCTTAGTGGAAACAAGCGTTCAATTACACAGAACTTCAAAGAAGAAAATGGGTGTCTCTACAAGAAAAATCCAAATCCTGAAGGTAGGGCATGGTTGCTGGTAGTGCCAAAGAAGAGAAGGAAGGAAGTCATGAGTGAATACCACAACCATATGCTGAATGGCCATCTGGGCGTCGCCAGAACCACTTACCGATTGAAGAATAAATACTATTGGCTTTCCATGTTGAAAGATGTTTCAGAATTTGTAAAGACGTGCCATCTTTGCCAAAGTCGGAAAGGTTCAAATCACTTGCCTTCTGGACTTTTACAACCTATTCCCCCAGCTAACTACCCTTTTGAAAGAATCGGAATTGACTTTGTTGGCCCCTTGCCATCAACGAAAAGAAGAAGGAAGTGGATAATTGTGTTGACTGATTATTATACCAAGTATGCTGAAACAAAGGCAGTATCAGAAGCAACCGTGAAAGAAGTCTCTACATTTTTAATCGAACATATTATTTTACGTCACGGGGCCCCAAGATTTCTTATTAGCGATAGAGGTTCACAATTCACTAGCAATTTGATGAAGGAGGTAATGAAAATGTGCAAAGTGAAACACTGCTTCACATCGAGCTACCACCCCCAGACTAACGGAACGGCTGAATAGAACTTTAATCAATATGATCAGCATGTATGTGAACACAGACCAAAAGAACTGGGATGAAATCCTCCCTTTTATCACCCACGCCTATAATACCACGATTCAAGAAACCACAGGCTACTCTCCATTTTTCCTGTTGTTTGGAAGGGAACCCATGTCCCTCTTAGACGACGAGAATATCCCAACGGACAGTAACATGGACGATTACGACGAATATATAGAAAACTACTTAGATAAAATAGCAAGGACGAGACAGGTAGTCATTAACAACACAGAGAAGACTCAGGAAAGAATGAAGAGAAACTATGACAAAAAACACAATGAGAAAATCTATGAATCAGGACATTTAGTGGCAGTTTGGACACCAGTCAGGAAAATCGGAAAATGTGAAAAACTATTGAGAAAATATTTTGGCAAATATCGAATATTAAAGAAGCTGTCTAACGTAAATTACTTAATTGAGCCGAAAGATAATCCTGGCCAAGACCCATTGATTGTCCATGTCTCAAGACTCAAACCCTATTTTGAGAGAATTGATGAGGTAACTCACGAGGACGTGACGACCTCTGGAGAGGGAGAAGTGTTGCATCATGGCTAATGAACCTATTTTATTTCAATTAGTAATATTATTTTTCATATATTTTAAATTCAAAATTATATTTTATTTTTAATTATTTTATTAAACAGAATATATGTATTATAAACAGAATATATATGTATTATATAATCATCATTTGTATTTAGGTACACGTGTGACTTCACTGCTCTCTTTGATGTGAGAAAATAAATAAATTATTCTGGAGGCTACTTAAAGTAGACTTATCTCATTATTCCCTTATATAAATTTGTAGGATGGTTGAAACACGCTCTGGTAAGATGCAAGACCCAGCACAGGAGAGAATCATGGCTGAAGAGTCTGCCAAGCCGCAACCTGGTGCAACAATATAGATGGGGCGTTATTGATTAGTAAAGACAATTCTCTACCACTGCCAATGAAATGAAGCGGTCTGTAAGAGTAAAGTGGTGAAACCGCTGGGAGGGTTTCATTGCTGGTGAGCTATTTCTCCACATATTAAAGTCAGTGTATATGTAAATAAAAATATATTTATTCCTTTAAGGAATATCTAATATAATCTGGATGATAACTCATAACAGAAACTTGGGTCAGGAATACCTGTCATAGTTTCTATGTCGGAATATTCAAATTGGTGGAATAAAGGGAAAAAAGATGCATGTTTTGGGTCAACAAGTATAATGACAGAGATTACAATAATATATTGTTCTTCTCACTATTAGTATTAGAGTAGTAACTCTCTTTTTTTTTAAAGATACAGGGGTTACATTGGTAATTTAGGAGATGGAAACTGTGCTTTGTTGGGTAGGCCAACGTAATTTTGCGCCGAATTTTCCAAGCAATGTCTTGCGCGGCCTATCCTGGCTGCGCGAACCGTGGAAATGTCCCACTTCATCTCCTGGGCCGAATTTCTTCTCGGGGCACGACGCAGATGTCGTCTTACGACTGAACCTTCACGCCCTACCACATCCTGACTCGAGGCGTGCCACCTGTGCCGCCTGTGAGATATTGGAGTTGCCGAGCCGTGCGACCCCTGCTCCAGGAGGTGCTCGTCTCCTGCGATGTGACCCTGGATCTTCGGCGTCGGCCTCCATCCCGAAGGCTAACATCTACAAGTACCATCTTGGTCTTGAGTTGGGCAATGCTTACCACATTGACCTGCCCACTTTGTCGGAAAGAACTCTGGCGGGCTATCGCGGGCGGATCTTTCCCGCGGTGGGCGCCACCAATGACTTTCTATATATTAGATGTATGTATAATCATCAATTATTTTATATATATTATAGTTTTATACTCATATATTATATAAAAACATTTTATTTATATTTTGTATTTAACCTTATATAACCTCATATGAACGATGAAATAAAGAAGTTTCAATCTGAATTTATAAACAAGGAAGAATTTCTATAAGAAGAAATGACAGGAGAAAAGTATTTTGATGTTAAATGCGGTGTTTCACTGCGCTATAGAAATGTATTGAGATTGAAACAGTGAAACCACGAGATGGTTTGATTATAATAGGAAAACATATGTGAACAACCCATCTGATAAGCAACCACCACAAAAATGAAAAAAAAAGTAACCAAACCTCCAATAAGAGACCACCTAAGGATAAACCGTCCATGTTTATAGGACACAGTCTCCCATGAGATGTCCAACTGTATTTAATAGAAGTAATCCCCAACGATCAATTGTACACAAGCTGAACCATTATACACACATAGCTCATTAAGACCACCGGTCTTATACAGATTCACTACAGGAGGGAAGCATAAATAGAGCCTCTATATTCCAGACAGCACAGAACCCAACAACAGCCTCCAGGTCCGACACATGCCCATTGGCCACACCGTGCATAAGTTATCGCATCATTGAATTATCCCATCCCCATATCTCTGTCTTATCAGCATTCGATAAAATTTCAAAATAAACATTCCACATCTGGCGATCAAATCTGTCAACACCTCCAATGCTAAACACAAAGCTACCAGGATCCCCCTAGCGGTGAGACCATGAGTGATTATCATCAAACAAGATATAAAACTTTGAATTTTCCCCCATCTCTACAATTTTAATTATATTTTCAAGGTCACGTTTTATCTTTTTTTCAAAACTTGTTTGACATTTTTTTCTTAATCTTGTGCAAAGAAAGGATTTGTGCCAATATATTTTATAAAATCTAAGAAATATTAATAGTTTTTTGATCAAAGTTCCGTTTGTTATGATTACAAACTATGCAGAAAATAATTTTCTTTGTTTTAGTTTAGCGTAAAATTTCAATTCTTTTCCCATTTTAAAATTCTTTTACAAAAAAAAAAAAATTGAAAATTTGCAGAAAATTGTATATTTTTTTTTTTTGTAGTGTATATGAACAGAGGTAAAACGTTTATTAAGGGACACGTACAACATGATTTTAAATATATAAAAAATAAACAATATCTACTTAATTTCCCTATGTATGATTCTTTTTTTCCTACTCTGTGTTTTAAAGATAAACACCTTAAAACAAGAGGTCATAATCTGCAAAGGCAGAGCGCCATCTAGTGGAACAAAAATAAACTAAACGTTGATTTAGGCTTGTCCGTGATATTTGGTCAACCCAATTTCTTAATATATCAAGAAAAGCCAAGGCGTTTCGGGCTATTGGCCCTCGTCAGCGTGGTTCAAGCTGTACCTCAAGAACCAAAAATTGATCCTAGAGGCTTCCTGAGAAATCAAGAAATGGGTATTTAAGGCCAAATTTGCGTAATTACGCTTAACATGTGGAAAAAAAATAATATTTCAACTATCAAAACCTGATCTTTTTAGAGCCTATATATATAATTCTTTTAAAGAGGTAAAGATATTATAGGAGTTTGTAGCCAGAGAAATCTTCACAAGACGGAGCTGATTAAATAGTAAAAAATGCGGATATTATACGTAAATCTACAAGAAAATACATTCATGAACAAACCTAAGGAAGTGGAAAGTCTTTGATGTCTCCCTTTGTCTGTTTTTGAAGGAGACAGAGGCAATTTTGTTCACACTTGGTTATCTCGTGTGTCTTCAATAAAGGTCACTGTGTATCAAATATCTTTCAGAGTTATTGTCTGAATCCCGATATTCATGCTGAAATGTACAGCTTCCTCAAGTTTTTGTCTATGAGTGTAAATCTATATAAAATTTTAAAATGGCCTGTACTCACATATGAATTTGAAAATGTGATTTTAATCCTCATCAATAACAGATATATGAAACTACTTCACCCAAATGTGTTCGCAGTCTAACCAATACCCACATCCTCTCAGACTATATAGAATCAAGAATAATTAAAAAATTCAGCAGAATTTTAAATGGACAATAAAATACATTTTGACCATATATCCAAGTTTTTAAAATAACAGATACCTCGACCAAAGGAGTTACCTCTAGCATAACTGAATCGTTTAAGTGTACAAAAATGGATGTATAATACAAATGTACCTTTTCATAATTTCGACATACTAACATCATCCGTCCAAATATGGCCAATATGCATTTCATATTATGATACATTAGCGCACCATCTGTTATGAAAATTGGAAATTATTATAGGCGCGTATGATTCTTTTAAAACTTAAACATTTTTCTCTAATGCCCTTACTGGAATAGAAAATTAATGGGAGAGCCTGGCCTCTTCATTGCAGTAAGGGCAGTAGAAAATTGTTTAATTTTTAAAAGAATCATACGCGTCTATATGAGTTTCGAATTTTCATTCATTTCATAACAGACGATGGTAAGTTGTAATATATTTTGGCATATATCATCTTTATAGCACATTGGAGGTTCCAAGGTTGTAACTGTGTTATAAAAAAACACAAGGTTTTACAGAAAACAGAAATGTAATCACATCGAAGAATTGTCTATAAATTTGTAGATTGAAGGCTTTAACTTATTATGTGAAATTCTTGATTTTATTTTGTATGTTTGATTTAATTGTACATAAATCAGAACGAAACACTACAAAGGAATGACAATACATCCAGATGGCACAAGAACCTACAGGATATGCAACAAATTTCCTGGTGTGGAACTAACACCTACCCACATATTCTCATGCCCAGCAATGGCCGCAGCCTTGCAGAAAATTGACATAGACCCAGAGCAGTAGCTTCACACACCCAAGATAGAGGACATTTCGACTGCTGTGATAGAGATGCAGAGGACATCTCAGGCTCTTTATTGGACATGATAACAACAACAGAAAATTGACATGGGCCCAGAGCAGCAGCTTTACACACCCAAGATAGTGGACATTGCTGTGATAGAGATGTATGGATATATCTGAGGTTCTTCATTGGACATGACAACAACAACATTGTATATAATTGCACTATATAATCGCATATTGACACATAACAAGGATATGACCCTTCACAGTTGAATAAAAAACTTGGTACCAATTATAACTGGAATCTACTTGTTCTTGAAGAGACACTTCGGCCAGTCGTGATTTTATAAACAATAATAGAAGATTATACTGGCCAAAGTGTTCTTACTTCAAGAACAATGAATGCTTGCCAGAAAACCTGCATCTTCAAGAAAATATATGTAAACTAGTTAATTAGTTAATAATAGTGGTTTCACAATAGACATTTTCAAGGAATATTCTGTCTATTTGTTAAGCGGAAAAAACGGAATATATGATTGAGTTGTTTAGGATAAAAGAATAGAGGCCACCGAATCCAAACAAACCAGCGTAGTCAATGTAAATAAATGAAATAAACACCCACGCCATTTCCGACACGTCATCAATTTCCTTGCTAGCAATATCGCGTTAGATCTTTCGTCTGCTTTTTATATCCACGATTTTTATTGACTTTTCTCTTTTTTTGTTTTATAATTATTCTTTGATAATATAAAAAGAATGTTTTTAAAACTAATGATCGTATGATGTGGTATTTTAAGAATATACAATTTCAAAAAGCATGAAAAATAGTCTAATCATTGAATTTTAAAATGTGCGAAAAGATGCAAATATTTAATATTATTAACGGATCAGGTTATCAGAAGATTAAATTCGTTTTAACTATATTGAATAATGTATACAGACATGAAACCAGCATTTGTCGATCTTTCATATACACTGGTGTCCAAAAAATAAGAAACTTTTGTTTTTTAATGATATGTTTTAAAATATACAACGCTAAAAGCTAAAAAGTAATTTAATTAGGTATTTTAAGTCGTAGAATTTATTTATCGCAACCATTCGATTCGTTAAAATTGAAAATATGCAAATTTTTGCTTTTCTTTATAAGTGTGCTATTTGACGTGTCGTTTACCCCATCTAAGAATTGTCCAATTCTAATTTTATTTAATCCTTAGTTAATTATGAGTTTACGAAAAATTTTAGCAGATGATTTAAAATGGAGAGCTGTTGGAAGAATGGAGGCAGGGCAATCACAAGTTGAAGTAGCAAAATGGCTATATGTGAATAAATCTGTGGTCAGCAAAATATGGAAACAGTTCATTGAGACAGGAACCATAAAAAGAAAAGAAGGTTCTGGTAGAAAAATAAAAACAGCTACCTCTGAAGACCGTTATCTGGTCGTAACTGCCAAGCGCCATAGGGAGATGACAGCTATTCAACTCTCTAATGAACTCTCAAGTGCTACTGGAACGAGAATTTCAAGACAAACTGTTTACCGAAGGCTTCACGAAGGTGCTCTTTATGCAAGACGACCAATGGTCTGTATCCCTTTAACTTCTGCTCACTGGAGAGCCCGCTTGAATTGGTGCTTGGAACATCACGCCTGGACTCATGATCAGTAGGCCAATGTTCTCTTCAGTGACGAGTCAAGATTTAGTTTAAACACAGATTCTCGACGAGTTTTCATCTGGAGGGAGCCTGGAACCCGCTATCATCCCAGTAACATCAGGGAAATAGACAGTTTTAGAGGGGGCAGCCTCTTAGTCTGGGCTGGCATCAGTTCTAGCAGTCGCACACCCCTCCACATCTTTTCTGGGGGCACTTTAACTGCCCAAAAGTTACAGGGACGAGATCCTTGAGCCCTATCTAAGACCTTATAGAGATCAAATTGGTCACAATTTAATTTTAATGGACGATAATGCTCGTCCGCATAGGGCTAGGCTAGTCAATGAATATCTTCAGAGTGAGAATATTCGAAGGATGGATTGTCCAGCCAGATCTCCGGACCTGAATCCAATAGAGCATGTGTGGGATGCTCTAGGGAGGCGTATTGGAGCTCGTCACCCCTCTCCCAGAACCCTCGTTGAGCTAAGAACTGCTCTATTGGAGGAGTGGGGTTTACTACCCCTGGACCTCCTCCAAAGCCTGGTAAACAGTATGAGGGCTCGCTGTGAGACCTTGATAGCTGTTAGAGGTGATCATACTCCCTATTGATATCTTATTTCTTTAAGATCTGGAACCTTAGCTTTGGGTATGTTGGTAATAATTAGCATATTTCATAATTTCAAATATTTTTTAAATTTTCACATATAGCTAGTCAAATTCTCCATAGTTTAAACTATTTGTATACTAAATTTTATATTTGTTAATAAATTATCTTTTGAGAAATTTCAATATTGGTTAAGTTTCTTATTTTTTGGACACCAGTGTATTATATTTCAATTTATCTTTAAAATTGTTATCTATGATTTTTTAAACTTATAATTGATAATAATTTGACAATAATTTTTTAAAATATCCACATTAGAGCATTAGGCAGACTAGACAAGAAGTACACTCTGTTCGTCTGAAAAATCAGATTTAAAAATTTAGAATGCAAATACAATCAAAATGTGCAAGACTCAAAATATTCTACAAAAAATTAAAACGTCTGCATAGTAAAGCACTCTT
Source organism: Cordylochernes scorpioides (assembly GCA_030710605.1). Classification (NCBI taxonomy): domain Eukaryota; kingdom Metazoa; phylum Arthropoda; class Arachnida; order Pseudoscorpiones; family Chernetidae; genus Cordylochernes; species Cordylochernes scorpioides. The sequence continues at coordinate 53,814,288 of CP092869.1, read as the reverse complement.
ATAAATAATTCAAGAGAAAAATAATTTGAAAACAGAATAATTTTATAGATATATGGCGCTTGCATGAAAATATTCCAATAATTATTGAAAACTGATAACATTCTCAGAATATTATTTCGAGAGAAATGATTTTTAGTTTGAATTTGGTGCAAATTGGTATCAAAATATAATATGTGAAGCAATTTCAATTTTTCATAGCAAAAAAAATATTACATATTTTATATAAAGTCCTCACTTTGTTATTGTAATTTTAAGTTATTCTTTTTAGAATTAGAATTCAGAATATTTTGTTTTTAAAAGTGTATAATCTAAATTAAATAATATTCGAATGAACTGAAAATATTTTTATATATGCCCTCTAATATCATTTGAAATTTATTTAATTTTAAAATTTATTGTTAAAGATAAAAAAATGTAATTTAAAATTACTATATAAAATATGTATGCGATATTTTTAATATTTTGTTTATATAAAATATATTTTTCTATAATATATGTAAACATTTGCCTGGGATCCAATATCAATAAAGGTTATAGAGAGATAAAATTGAACCAGGTGTATAAATGTTATTAATTTATAAAGTTGCCCCACACAAATATTTACAAAACTTCTTGATAACTTATCTGTGTGTTCAATATATCTAATAAATTATTTTCAAAATATATTTTTTCTTTATGTTTGAGTTTTTAAAATTATTTTTGAAAATTGTCCAGAAAATTCATTTGTTTTAAAAGAATATTCTTTTTATAAAATACATATTTTAAATATTTAACCAAAATAGCATTTGTTTTTTAGGTATTAGAATTTATAATATACTTTATATTTGAAAAATATTTAGCATTCATTCAATGAATTATTCACTCAGACGACCTATATTTCTTTCAATCTGCTTCTTGAAGATTAAACGTCAACATTGATCTTGACAGATGGGTCGAAAAGTGATCACGAATTTGTATTTGTCTACACTACCCAAGAACACCAACATACCTGTTCCTTCCAGGCTGTACAACCTTCCAAGATGAACACCTATAATATCGATGGGCCGTTTTCCTTGCCAGTAACCTAACGGCAAACACTGGAGTAACTATGGCTTCAGATCCACTTCACAACAATCGCAAACTCTGGTCCAGCAAAATCATTCTCAATTGAGAATTATGTCACGGTAGATAAGACAAGTATTCAAAAAGTTTAATTGAAAATAATTTCTTAATTAGATCTATATAATACAAAATGTGTCATTTAATTTTACAAGTGATAATCTACAAGCATGGTAAGAGGTAATGATGACTAGGCAAATATTTATGATGATAAACTGACAACAGAGTATTCAAAATAATTATTCTGTGACAATATTATCTAAGCACTAGACAGTGCTCTATCAACCTATGTTGGCTACGTGGCCATGGGGCAGATAGCAACAAACGAGTGGACAATCCGGCAAAGAATGCCTCTGCCTTAAGAATCGTCATATTCCACCCTGCAACGAAGTCTTGCTCGCAATTGTTCACGTGCGGCAGCCCAAGTGACCGAACGGAAGTGTATACCCAGGATTACTTAGCTTCTCTCAAGAGATTATCATTCACTTCAAGTTGTCTTCTCAAATTACCCCCCAAGATAGGTAATGGGGAGGTCACCATCCTCACGGGTCACAGACACGTCCTGATAGATCTTGTTTCCTGGCATCCTGAAACTGATACCAATTTGTCCTCACCTTTTGGAAGCCCCACATATCGCCTTCTATTCAACTGTCCAGCTTTTCTGAGGCACGGAATGCTGCGACAGCTTTACTATTTGGACTGCCTTATCTCTATTCAGCGTAGTTGGCCGCCTCCCAGACTGACTGTCAGCAACTGGCTTACAACCTGCCGTGTCTCGAACTTTCCACTAGAATAGGGGTCGCGGGAAAAACATTTTAGTCAGAAGAGTTTTTTTTTTCTTATCCCTAGGACACGTAGTACAGGCCATGATAATCATGGTGGGTAGAGGTAGGCGACTGCTTTTACTGTAAGTGCACCATATGTCTACACATGTGAAAAGCAGTTCGACTTTTCAACTTAAAAATATGCCAGAGCCATTTGGTTACTTGCACTCGTTGGTGGAGTTGGACTTTTGCAAGAATCGGCGGTCATTGGGGCATTTAGTCAGAAGAGTCATACATTACAATTTACAAAATTTCTAAGTTTTCAAAAATCCACAAAATATTTTCTTGTCAACAATAAATAGAACTAACATTAAAATAAAGTTTTAAATGAAGTTTTTATATATGCGAGTACTACACACAGCTCAAAGAGCCATATGTGGCTCGCGAGCCGCAAGTTGCCGACCCCTGTACTAGACTACTGAACTGTTCACTAGCGTTCGACGCTCCTGGAACCTAGATTTTTATCTATTTTCTCTATATTTAGTAATATTTCAAGATTAATATCGAAACTATCATTTTTTAAATACTCAAATTTGATATACCATTTATACTCTGCATCACAACAGCTAAAAACTTAATTGATCAAACACAAGGTTCCAATTTTCCCAGTTGGAAAGTGAACAAATTCCCGGGCCGACAGGAATCTCTCAGACAAGCAGAAAATCCTCACCATTCCTAATTACGTTCCACCCGGTTCATGGAATCCTTATAGGCCTTGTGTCCTACGGTAAGTACATTTAGGTGACGATATTATGTTGGTGTGTAACCGTACAACATTCTACAACAAAGGTCATACAAAGGCTATACTACTATTTGAAATAACACAGCTTTATGAATTAAAATCAAGCTCTCTTATAATTTAGGTTCTCGGTTTGTATTAAGTTTACACTCATGACAAAACTTAAGGAAGATATACCTTTTAGCATGTATATCGGGATTCAGACAATAACTCTAAGATATTACAGTGACCTTTATTGGAGACACATGAGATAACCAAGTGTATATGCACACTATGGACAAACATTAAGGAATTTGTACCTTTCCACATGTATATCGGATTTAGACAATAACTCTGAAAGATATTTGATACACAGCGACCTTTATTGAAGCCACACAAGATAAACAAATGTGAACGAAATTACCTTAGGTATCTTAAAAAAAAAAAAAAATAAATAGACAACCGGCGACATCAAAGACTTACCATTTTCTTATGTTTTGCCCATGAGTGTATTTAATTCGATGATTTCTTTATGATTTTCGTATTCAATAATCTCTACAGATGATGTTTGAATTTCATTTATGGACTCCCAAAAATCGAGCAATCGCTCTTCCGCAAATATCAAATCGAGTATTTTTCCATTGCAGTAAGGGCATTAAAATTGTTTAATTTTAAAAGAATCTTACGCGTCTATAATAGTTTCGAATTTCATAACAGATGGCGCGCTAAAGCATCATAATATAAATGTTCTAATAAAAGACTCAATTTGATGTTTGCGAAGAGCGATTGCTCGAAGCATATTATATATTTATAATTGTAATTCTACTGTCCTCAAAGCTTATGTCCATAGTTAATCTAAAATACCCATTCCAAGAGTCTAGCATCAGTATCAGTATAAAAGGAAAATCGAAAAAGGCAATATAACAATGGTATGGTAGATTAAACTGGCAAAATCGCTGGGAGGGCTAACCACTGATTAGCCAGGCCCTCCCATTATTTTTTTTTTTCATTGCAGAAAGGACATTAGAAATTGTTTAATTTTTCAAAAGAATCATACGCGTCTATAATAGTTTCGAATTTTCATAACAGATGGCGCGCTAATGCATCGTAACATATGTCTATATATAGGTATAACAGCTATGAAATTTTAAAAGGGTATTGCTTTGAAGCTGAATTTTTTAAATGTAGATTTCTATATATACTTTTTAATCTCTGTACAAACCCTCCCCATTGTTCAATGATATTTTCTGTTAAAAAAATTCATCCCACTCATTTATCTCTGAAAATATAAATAATCCCTCCATTAAAATTTCTTTGTTGGATTTTTTTTTCTAAATTTTAATAAAGAGTTGAAATATACCTTTTGGATTATTTTTAAAAGGCATTTTTGATTTCATTAAGGATTTTATTTTATTTAAGAAGGGGAATTTCTTATTTTTCTCTCCCTCTCATGCATTCTATATATAACAAAATTGAAAGACCTAAATTTGATCTTCATAGAATATTTCGTCAGAGATTTCTTTTTAAAACTGATATACATTCAGGGTTTATATAATTCAATATTTCTTCATGGCTGCTTTGGTCTGTTGTATCTTAGTCCTTACCTTGTAAAGGTATAAAACAGACAATTTCAGAGTTATATTATGTCCATGAGTGTATATACACTTGGTTATCTCGTGTGTCTTCAATAAAGGTCACTGTAATATATTTCTGAGTTATTATCTGAATCCCCGATATACATGCTAAAAGGTACAACTTCCTAAAGTTTTGTCCATGAGTGTATATACACTTGGTTATTCTATGATCTTGACAGTCCTACTCTATGCGGCTCCAATCTGGGCACATGATCAAGCCTTAATCTTAGATAGAATCCAGGATACCTTTCTCAGACGTTTTCTGTGCCTTCCAAGCTATACTCCGGGCTATATTTTGAGGGCCGAAACAGGAAGAAACTCTCTTGATATCACAGTGAAAAAACTAACTGGACTAGAATTCTGAAAATGGACGGCAGCAGGCTACCTTCAATTTGTTTGGCACATTTGTGGGACATTTCAATTTCTTCAAAACAGAATATCGGACTGGTAAAAAGTATAACAGAGCTACTTAATAACACCGGCTTCTCATGGCTTGTTGGATGTACAGACTTCAATATTCTACAAAGATACATCCCTCTAATTATTAGAACGGCAACCGGATCAGTCCTTGCAGCTGGATTATGTAAGAATAAGAAAATCAATACTCTACTCTCACTATAAATACTTTCATTCATCACCTACAATGGAATGCTATCTGAACGACAATATCCCCCTAACCTTAAAGAGAATCATTGTACAAGTAAGAACCCTTTTTGTAGTACAGAGAATTAATCATGTTTCACTATTGAAAACTAAGACCATAAAATGCACCTTATGCAACGGTGAATTTAGTCTCGATTTTCCATACTACATGTTCTACTGTACGGAAAATGGAAGAAGAAAGAGAAATTCTTTGTCAAGAGGCCGGCTATAATAGCAATTCGCCTTATGTTTTAATGGCAAAAGTCGTAAAATCCAGACCCTTTGCATTCGCTTTTTATAAATACTGGAAATCAGCTCAATCAAAATATTTAGCACAGACACCGGATCCAACTCGATAATTGGTCGAGGTCAATACCCAATATTTGTATATAACTATGATGCTAATTTGTTATTTATTTATTTGTTCTACAGGGAGAATACTGTATGGCACGTGTGCTCAATAAAGGCTATTGTTGTTGTATATACACTTGGCTATCTCGTGTGTCTTCAATAAAGATCACTGTAAAATCTTTCAGAATTATTGTCTGAATCTCCCGATATACATGCTAAAAGGTACAACTTCCTTAAGTTTTTTCCATGAGTGTATATAAACCCTGGTTATATCTCGTGTGTCTTCAATAAAGATCACTGTAATATCTTTCAGAGTTATTGTCTGAATCCGATATACATGCTAAAAAGTACAACTTCCTTAAGTTTTTTCCATGAGTGTATACAAACTCGGTTATCTCGTGTGTCTTCAATAAAGATCACTGTAATATCTTTCAGAGTTATTTGTCTGAATCCCGATATACGAGGTGTGTTCAGAAAGTATCGCGACTTTTGAATTTTCGCGGGTTACGTATATTCGAATTTCGATCTTTTTGTGGCTTTATGTTGGTACCCATGTCTCTCACTTATGCCGACAAGCTCGGCCATTTTGAATGTTCACTTAATTGTTGACAGCTGCTTTGCTTGCAGGTGTTTTGGATCGTCTTCGATTTTTACCTATTAAAAAAATGAATCAAAGAACCTGTATCAAATTTTGTGTGAAAAACGAAATTAAGTGCGCGGATGCATTCCGAATGTTGACTGTGGCATACGGAGAAGCTACATTGGACCGAAGAAACGTTTATCGGTGGTACAAAATGTTCTCAGAAGGCCGAGAAGATGTGAACGACGAAGAGCGTGCCGGACGCCCGAGCACTAAAACAACAGAAGAAAAAATTAATGAAGTGGAGAAAATGATATTGGCCAATGGTCGAATCACCGTTAGAGAAGTTGCTGAGGACCTAAACATATCGATTGGCTCGTGCCATTCGATTTTTATCAATGATTTGGGAATGAGACGGGTCGCCGCGAAATTCGTACCAAAATTGCTCAATTGCGACCAAAAACAGCATCGCATGAACATTGCTAATGAGATGTTGGACTCTGTCCGCGACGACCCAAATTTGCTCCAGAGGGTCATAACTGGTGACGAAGCTTGGGTTTATGGTTATGACGTGGAAACCAAAGCTCAATCATCTCAATGGAAGCTGCCGCACGAACCAAGACCTAAAAAAGCGCGCCAAGTTAGGTCGAATGTGAAAGTTTTGCTGACAGTTTTCTTCGATTGCAGGGGCGTGGTGCATCATGAGTTCTTGTCACAGGGTAGAACGGTCAATAAGGAATATTACCTGCAAGTTATGCGCAATTTGCGCGAAGCAATCCGCCAGAAACGCCCGGATTTGTGGAAGAACAAAAATTGGCTTTTGCACCACGATAACGCCCCTGCTCACACATCGTTGCTTGTGCGCGACTTTTTGGCCAAAAACAACACACTAATGATGCCGCAGCCACCGTATTCCCCAGATCTGGCCCCCTGTGACTTTTTCTTGTTCCCTAAACTGAAGAGGCCCATGAAAGGACGACGTTACGCTACGCTTGACGAGATAAAGACGGCATCGAAGGAGGAGCTGAAAAATATTTTTAAAAATGATTTTTTGAAGTGCTTCGAAGATTGGAAAAACCGTTGGCACAAGTGTATAATATCTCATGGGGATTACTTTGAAGGGGACAAAATAAATAAATAATTTTTGAAAAAAACACAAAAGTCGCGATACTTTTTGAACACACCTCGTACATACAAAAAGGTACAACTTCCTTTAAGTTTTGTCCATCAATGTATAATTTCTTTTGTTAAATATAGAAGTTTGAAAAATAAATAATTTTTTGGTATTGACAGGACATCACAACTCTCTAAAAGTTCTAAGGTGAATTATGTTAAAGGTACTGGGGACAACTTTGAATTTCTAAAAGGAATATGCGATAAATTAGCTCGTTAAGTTAATATTTTCTTGTCCAATTATTTTTCACAGAGTTTATGATGATAATCGTATATATGTTATGAATATAATGTTTTGTTGAAAAGATAGAGAATTGAAGTTGCAGTCGTGAAAATGGGAAAGATAGGTATTTACTTATCAAGTAGTTTTTATTTTCAATTACTTGAAGCAAATTGTACATTAAATATTTATCACAATTATATAGAATTTATAAAATGAATCCTATATTAGTAAATTAAAAAATGGGGGGGGGGTCGATGGAAACCGTTGGTTTTCGACCGCTACGACCCGAGTTCGATTCCCGCATTGGACACTTTTTCTTATAAAAAAATAAAAAATAAAAAAAATGCTCCAATGGGCCCCGATTCTTGTAAAATAAAATATTGGCATTTTAGATTATATAATATATATATATATTAATTGAATAGCATATTTTGGATCAAAAATAAAATAAACATTTTATTTAATATAAATGCCAATATTTCAATAGGCTATACGCCTAACTTCGTCAGGGCTTTTCTTGTTTTTGAACTGCTTTGGTTCATCACGTGATATATATGGTGTTCGTGTTTATAGACTAGGTTTATTTCAGTTGTAGAATTGCGTTAAATAGGTATGTTGTTCACGTTACAAATACATAAACTTTTCAAGTTTTCTCATCAGACTATATTACAGTATCAAAGAGTGCAAGATTAAATAAAGATATATTAGGAGAGCTGGAAATAAATATTTAAAGTGTAAACAAATTTCCCTTAATCATGAGATAAGAACACCCGGGTGAGAAAAGAAATGTAAATAAAGGAAAGAGCAAACTCTGTTATTTACCTTGAGATAAGAAATTTCTAAAGTTTTAAAGAAATTTAAGAACGAGAGAGAAAAAATACGTTCAGAATATTTAGTTAAAATAAATAACGTTTTATTAAATAAACCATTTTTTCGAAGAAATAAAGAAAATTATAATTATTAATTGTAATATATATTTTTCCAACGATACCATTATATCCATTGTTGACAATTTCTTTAAGAAGGGCTCCAGTATATTTTAAAGAAATAATTTAACTCTATTTATTTCTTACATTGTTTATAGATATCGACTCGCCACTGGGACTGAGCTATAGTCAGGCCGTGGAGTATCTTGTTTTGGACGTTTTCTAACAAAGTGCAGCTTGTGCAGAGTTCGGTTGATCGTATCTTTGGATGGTCCAAGCTGGCTGACATTTCACACGTAGATTGTTGTGGGTTGTCCATCACCAGATATCGTAGGGTCTCAATATCCGTCACATGTGGTCGTCCCATTCGAGTTTGTCTTCAAGTCTGATGTCTCCTTCTCTAAATCTCTTGAACCATTTTAAAGCTGTTCTTCTATCCAGCTCGCATATTTCTTAGGCCGACATACACTGCGTGACATTGAAAATGGAACACCAAGAAATAGTGGCCAGAAAGTGATGAAACTCGGCAGACAGAGAGAGACAGGACGAACAATAAGTGATCTTTATTTCAAAATGATAGTCATAATACAGAGCGAGAACGGCGTCGGCTTAGTAGCAAGTAGGACCACCGCGGACGGCGATGCACGCAGCAACACGTCTAGGCAGAGAGTCAATCAGAGTACGGATGGCGTCCTGAGGGATGGCTCTCCATTCCCTCTCAACCATTTGCCACAGTTCGTCTTCTGAACGCGGCTGTGGCAAGGCATGCAAACGTCGTCCAATGATGTCCCAGACGTGCTCGATTGGTGAGAGATCAGGAGAGTACGGTGGCCAGGGAAGCATCTGTACATCTTTCAGAGCTTGTTGGCTAATGCGAGCAGTGTGCGGTCGGGCGTTATCCTGCTGATAAAGGGCATTGGGTACCCCCTGAAGGTAGGGGAGTGTCACCGGTCGCAGCACATCATCAACGTATCGTTGGGCCGTCATAGTGCCCTGAATACGAAGTAAAGGTGACCTGGAATCATACGCGATTGCGCCCCAAACCATGATTCCACGTTGTCGCACGGTGGGGCGTTCCACAATTGCTGCCGGATTGGACCTTTCTCCACGTCGACGCCACACGCGTACACGGCGACTATCACTGGACAAGCAGAAACGCGACTCATCTGAGAACACGACCCTGTGCCATTCCGTCATCCACGTCGATCTAGCCCGGCACCATTCCAAACGTTGGCGACTATTCGGTGGGGTCAATGGCAGTCTTCTTAGCGGACGGCATGAGTGCAAGCCATTAGCAACCAATCGACGGGAAATGGTTCTGGTCGAGATAGAATGATCTAGGGTGTCTTGCACATGTTGCAGGATGGCGGTACAAGTGGCTTGTGGGGCCGCCACTGCTTGTCGAAGGATACGCCGATCCACACGTGCTGACGTCACTCTGGTTGCACCGACATTCCTATAAATTGCCACATTTGCTTGTTCCAACCATCTTCTCCACAGTCGGTGCACCGTGAACGCACCAAGGTGTGTATCAGCTGCGATTTGACGTATGGACCAACCTGCCCTTTTCAGTCCGATCACCATGCCCCTCGTAAAAGCGTCTGTCTGCTTGAACTGCCTCCGTTTACGATGACCTGGCATTCTTTGTTATTACACGTGTCTTTTGACACAAGAACAAAATTTCTACAATGATTTTCCTTGAAGAAATAACGACATGAATACTGTCCTTTCTGCAAGTTCCTTCCCTTATATCTTACTCCATGTGCGCACGAGAGCTGCGCATTTTACATCATTTGCATAACTCGGTTAGGCGCGTCTACCCTGAAATTTGCATAATTTTCTGGCCACTATTTCTTGGTGTTCCATTTTCAATGTCACGCAGTGAATATACATTTAGTCTTTTTCCCCAAAAGAAGCGCAATAGTACTCTGATCGTTATTTTTTGCTCACACATTCTTTAGCTCCCTACTAGAATATTGATTGTTGCTCTATATCCTATTACGTTATTTCAATCACGTGGGTACGCTCATCGACCGAACCGAACCTTCATTTATATTGGTATATTTTAAAATAATTTTATTTTATATATTAGGCTTCCTCCCACTTTTTGTGAACGAACATTTGATTTAGCCTTGTATATATATATACCCATGTGAGCACGGTCAGGATATGCCTTTTTGTTTTTTTAATATATATGTCATAATTTGTAAATAGCTGTATGCAACCCCGACCCAATATGTATGCAATGTATGTTTCAAAGACTTAATAAAGAATAAGGTAACTGGAGGATAGAACGACTTAGAGAAACGAGGCCTAGAAAGAAGGCTTAAAAGTCAGCAGCACCATTAGCAAAATAACAGCCGATTTTATGATCGCGGAAATAATAAAAGTTGAGTTCAACGACACAGTATTTCCTGGTCGTGTCAGAACAAGTCCAAAAGACAAAGAAATGAGCAAGGACCAATGAGGGAACACTTTCCCAAAGGTCAACCAATAGAAAAAGGCGACGTCACAGCTTTCCTCCAATGGGAAAGGAGATAGGTCTTCGTGTTAAATCGAGAAGCAAGGATTGACAGTAGTCGCTTCGCTCCCAACGAGGTAACACCTGCTCTAGAGATCTCTCTCTCTACGCTCATCCCATAGCTAAGTCCAATCATCGCCATGTGAATCGATAGGCCAATAGTCAAAACCCGCTCCGCCTTCTCAAGCCTTTCTTTCCTCCGACCAGTTGCCTTTTATTTCCCAACCCCAAAAACGTGTCCTGGCTTATTTCCCTTGTGTGTAAACCTTTCTTACTCAGCCACCACGACTGCGCCACCACTTCAACAATCATCAACACCAAGAGTAAGGTTTCCCAGCATAGCATATTACGATAGCTATATTGAAAGTCGACAGGATATATTACGATAGCTATTGAAAGTCGACAGGATATATTACGATATATATTGAAAGTTGACAGGATATATTACGATAGCTATATTGAAAGTCGACAGGATCATGGTGGAAAGTAACCAAGACACAAGCAAAACAAACGGCAATGACAAACCGAGAAGGAAGAAACTGGCGACGAGCGGAAAGAAGCTAGCAAGAAGCGAGGCGACCAGACGCCTTCTAGCGGCCATTATATGGCAGATGACAGTGGCCCTCCGACGAGTCAACGCCACGCAAGGTGAGACGGAGTTCCGGAGCGCCATCCCCCGGGGAGGACGACGGACACAACCCCCGCCAACCCCAGGCAAGTGTCAACGTGGCCGGACACCGACCACCGAGGAGTCATCCACCGCCATGCCGTATCCGTACACCGCACCCGAAAGTAATCCACGCGACCCGGGACAGTGCAAACAGTCCCAAAAACGATATCCCAGTACCGGACTTCCCTTCAATTCCGCGGACCGTGCAAGCAGTCCCGATTCCCAAGCCAGCGATCCCACGCCAAGACGTCCCAGAGGAGGCCTGTTGAACTGAGGTAGGCACCCTATGACGTCAAGAAATTGGCTTTGGACTTATATCTAACCCTACCTACCCCTTTTAATCATGTATCCAACCTTGTACCCAATGAATGCACGCACGGGCTAGGCCAAACCTGTCCGAAAGGACTTGCACTGCAACCAAATTTGTCACACAGGACAACCCTTGCCTGCATTCATTGACCCCACCACAACTCTTTATATGCCACCATTCTAATCTCACACCACGCAACTTTTTACTCAACCCAATTGCCAGTACTATATGCCCTCAACTCACAAGCCACAACGGCTTCAACAATCACCATGCCAAAAAAAAAAAAAAACGTGTCCATACAACCGCACAGCTCACACAATCACTACACAAAATCCATACGTGACCGTACGTCGTCACGCAACAATCTCACACAAATGTACCTCAGAACAAAACACAGACGACATCCATCCAACAGGACGGGTTTTCACGCTAACAACATGCCTCACGCTAACAACACACGCACCCATACGTCATCACGCAACAAACACGCACAACCCGCCCAACAAGCGCGACACTCGCGCCAAAAGACAACAACAACCAGTAAGCGCATGCACAACCGTTAGTAACAACAATCTCGTCTACCCAAAACACTAAAATTTTTCACATTAAAAAGTGCCATATACACTAATAATAAAAATTTCAATATATGTTCGTACAACCAGCACCCATGACTTTAATAAATTTGTTGTTCATAGTGAGAACAAGTTAGATTCTGTACAAACAAAGGCTTCACGTGACACCTTCTCATTTACAATTTTTTTTTTCGATTCGTGTCACAGGTCACACCACAAAATTTTTCACTTCAGGCCAAAGACGCCTTCACCACGCCTGTGACGCTTCTCAACTCAAAACGTGTCCACGTTGAAAGCCTCACTTTCACTTAATTCCACTCTAATATCACTGAATAGCATTTTTACTAAAGTCACAACGACCATTCGATTTAATAAATGGATACAATATCCGGATTTTCAAAATACAAATAATGCCGAAACTACACCAACTCATCTCTTCACAATGTTATTGGCAGAACATAACACACGACAATACAAAAACAGGTAAAAACCTGTCCCACCTGCCGATTCTATAGAAGAATCGATGAATCCAACCAACCTCCACGTAAAAATACCGACACAACCCACAAAATAAAACAATTCGTACACAAAACACAGCGTACACACAACACAAACAATACCGAAATTACATCACCTACGACAAACAAAAACGATTTACAGATAGAAGTAACTGAAAGGTAACAAATCAGGGCCGAAAGAAAGAAAAAATCCTAGTTGAACAAAACCAATTAGCACAAAGACAATTAGACAGCAGATAGGAAGTAAGAGGCCCGCGAGGTAATAAAAGTCGAGCAGCCAGCCGTATGCAAACAAAGGGAGCTTAGTTCCCCATTTCCGGATCCAATTACCACCCCGGATCCCTCGACCAGCAGTTAAATGGAGGTCAAGCTGACGATTTCTACATGTCGCCAGCTTGGGGACCCCTCTCTTGGCCAACACATAAAAATAGGTCACCAATCTTTCATTCCCTATTCCACCTACACGTAGATATCACAGACCTTAGGATCTCGACAACACATAGAATTCGCTCACACATTTCTTACACAAAAAACTTCTAACATTTTTCACAATACACACAAAGACAAAAGAAATCCTATAGGGCATAATTATGCAATTAAGACATCTAGATCAGGGCATGTAGATACAAAAAAGGGTTCAAACCAATACACCTTATTGTTTATATATTAACCATTTTTCACTATTTTTTATCAAATTAAAATTAAAATATTTAACCAATTTAGCAAATTATTCAATTTATTATCACTTTTAACCATTAATTACTATGTTATGTACCACTTAGTTATATTATCGTAGCTTCATTTATCAACGAAAACTCATTGGTTTTCGGTTAAACTTAAGACATTAAGTCATCCTTTATTTTTGAAACCTTTTTCATTTTTTTTTTATTTCTCAACCAAGCATTCAACTTTGATTTCGCTCAACATTTCTTTTATTTTTATTTTTGATACCTCATGAAATTTCCTCGTTTTCCTTTCCCGAACTCGAGCAAAAAGTAATTAGGCATTTTTCTTTTACCAAAGCATTTTTTTTTTACTTTTTCAACCAAGCATTCAACTTTGATTTCGCTTAACATCTCTTTTATTTTATTTTGATTTCAAAACACCTTATGAAATTTCCTCGATTTCTTTCCCAAAATTCGAGCAAAAAGTAATTAGGCATTTTTCTTTTACCAAAGCATTTTTTTTTCACTTTTTCAACCAAGCATTCAACTTTGATTTCGCTCAACATTTCTTTTATTTTTATTTTTGATACCTCATGAAATTTCCTCGTTTTCCTTTCCCGAACTCGAGCAAAAAGTAATTAGGCATTTTTCTTTTACCAAAGCATTTTTTTTTTCACTTTTTCAACCAAGCATTCAACTTTGATTTCGCTCAAAATCTCTTTTATTTTATTTTGATTTCTATTAACTAACAACCAACTATAGCATTAACACTGAATTTTTATCTTTTATATCCTTATCAATATTGTATATAACCTCCCTATAATCAATTAATTTTCGCCAAAATTATTTTCTTTGATGTAAAGAACTTATTCAGACTAAAACCCCTTCATAAATTCTTCACATGTAGAGGGCGCATCTGTCATAATTTGTAAATAGCTGTATGCAACCCCGACCCAATATGTATGCAATGTATGTTTCAAAGACTTAATAAAGAATAAGATAACTGGAGGATAGAACGACTTAGAGAAACGAGGCCTAGAAAGAAGGCTTAAAAGTCAGCAGCACCATTAGCAAAATTACAGCCGATTTTATGATCGCGGAAATAATAAAAGTTGAGTTCAACGACACAGTATTTCCTGGTCGTGTCAGAACAAGTCCAAAAGACAAAGAAATGAGCAAGGACCAATGAGGGAACACTTTCCCAAAGGTCAACCAATAGAAAAAGGCGACGTCACAGCTTTCCTCCAATGGGAAAGGAGATAGGTCTTCGTGTTAAATCGAGAAGCAAGGATTGTCAGTAGTCGCTTCGCTCCCAACGAGGTAACACCTGCTCTAGAGATCTCTCTCTCTACGCTCATCCCATAGCTAAGTCCAATCATCGCCATGTGAATCGATAGGCCAATAGTCAAAACCCGCTCCGCCTTCTCAAGCCTTTCTTTCCTCCGACCAGTTGCCTTTTATTTCCCAACCCCAAAAACGTGTCCTGGCTTATTTCCCTTGTGTGTAAACCTTTCTTACTCAGCCACCACGACTGCGCCACCACTTCAACAATCATCAACACCAAGAGTAAGGTTTCCCAGCATAGCATATTACGATAGCTATATTGAAAGTCGACAGGATATATTACGATAGCTATTGAAAGTCGACGGGATATATTACGATATATATATATATTGAAACGTGGAAAATTAGGAAAGACAAACTCCAGGATGAGACAGCAATTTATTTAAGGCTATAACAACTACCAATAATAAACAAAAGATAAGCGATGAGGAAAGGTTACAGAGTAATAAATATAAACATAAAAAAATGATATTCTGTTAATAAAATAACAAATACTTTGCTACATAGTTCCTTCCCTATGGGAGTTGTGACCCACAGCTCGCAATTATTGTAGTTACTGACATGGATCTGACGTGCTTCTGCTAAGGAATCCATCGAAGACATTGAGAATTGTCCCAAGTACCTTTGCGTCCTTTTTCTTGCGGTGTGAAGAACGGCTTTGTCGTCGTATCGTCTATAGGGACATCGTCATCTTGGAGGGAATGTCGTCATCTTGGCTTTGACACGTTGGTAGAATCCTGGAGTCAGTCTCGGAAAATGTAGATCACAGCACACATAGCCTCTAGATCTTCTCGGCGATCTTCAGTTTGTCTTCCTTAATCTAACAGCTCCACCAATATGTCACCCGGAAAATTAGAAAATGAGGTAACCCGGATTCCTGAAGCGTACTAAATTCGGAGGACACGGCAATTTATTTAAGGCAAGAACACACTATGAATTATAAACAAAAGATAAACAATGAGGTAGGTTTAAAGTAGCAAAATATAAACATCAAAAATGATACTTTGTTATTAAAATAGTATCCTGCTATACAATATATATTTATATTTTATTATCCCCAGTACACATGGTACAGGCCATGATAATCATGGTGGGTAGAATTAGGCGACTGCTTTTACTGTAAGTACACCACATGTCTACATATGTGAAAAGCAGTTCGACTTTTTCACTTACAAATGTGCCAGAGTCCCGTTTGGTTACTTACACTCGCTGGTGGGGTTGGACCTTTGCAAGAATCGAGGCCATTTTATGGAGCATCTTTTTGAAAGAAAAATAAAATAAAATAAATTTAAGAAAATAAAATATATGATCCAAAATAAGCGCATTTGAAATATATATATATTAAAATCAAAAAAGGCATATCCTGACCACATTCACATTAAATTTTTTAGATGGCATTGCGCCATTTAGTGGAACAGAAATAAACTTAACGTTGATTTAGCTTGGTCCCTGATATTTGGCCAACCCATTTTCTCGTCAGCGTGTTGCAGGACCTACAGCCTGAAACGCGTTGGTGGATGGCTTTTCTTGATTTATGAAGAAATTGCGTTGGCCAAATATTATGGAACAGGCTATATCAACGTTTAGTTGTTTTTAGTTCCACTAGATGGCGCTCTGCAAACTAAAATGCTCAGGTGAGCGGTCAGGATTTTTCTTTTTTATTTTTAATATGAAAATCTATTTTAAATATAAAAAAGGGACCTTGAACGCTCATATATATTCTGAGTATAGAGCAATCTATATTTAAATATTTAGATAATAAAAAAGTATATATTGGATTGAATAAAATATTTATTTGTCTATATATTTCTCAATATTCAAAACGATGTTAACCAGTTTTGGTACCGACGTGCTTCGCCTAACAGGCAAATAAATCTTTTATTCAATCCAATATATGCTTTTTATTATCATATATATATCTTATGATGCATTAGTGCGCCATCTGTTATCAAAATTCGAAACTATTATAAAGGCGTATGATTCTTTCGTAAAAATAAACAATTTATACTGCCCTTACTGCAATGGAAAAATTAATGGGAGGGCTGGCTCATCAGTGGTGAACCCTCCCAGCGGTTTCGTCAGTTTAATCTTTCATCGAAACCGCTGAGAGGGTTCACCACTGATAAGCTAGGCCCTCCCATATTTTTTCCATTGCAGTAAGGGCAGTATAAATTGTTATTTTTAAGAAAAGAATCATACGCGTTTATAATAGTTTCGAATTTTGTTATATATATCTTATATTTAATAAATATTTTTTTCTGTTTCGACATTAATTACTTGTAGAGGAATTATTGGTCATTTGCTTGCTTTTGGTATGCAGTCGTGGAAGAGATTATAATAAAATTAGTTATCAAAAATAGCTTTAATTGCGCTAAAGGAATATATAAAATACATAATTTGGTAAAAGTACTGCCTGGCTTAAGGCGAGTTGAATAAGAAAAACAAAAGTTATTTACATAATGTACAAAAGATTTGAGCCGGCCATTGGGATAAAACAACAATGAGTGTTTATAGGGGAAGAGTGACCTCTGGCGGTCGATTTAACAGAGTATTTGTATTTATGAGACATAATTTTAAATAGCACACACACACACACACATAAGCCTTTTTTATTGGGGCATCCAGCCCTATACATGTTCCCCTCTACAGGATTTAGCAAAGGAAGATATTTCAAAAGTAAAAACTAGAATACAAGGGGTAATAAGGAAAAAGAAAAGAGAGAAGAAAGAAAAAAAACAAACAAAAGAAATATAACCATATATACAAAAAAATAAACATACAGAGCAAAAGGAACCATACATGATTAAATATTTAAATTAAAGTACCAATGTTTAGGATATGTCAAGGTTAGGATATCATTGAGAGGGCTAGTATGGAATCAGCCGCGTTCAATTTTCGCCTTCTTCCTCCAAGCAAACCACGACATTCGGCGAATCCATTATTCTCCAACGGCCATTGACTGCGGCCTTGTAGAATTTATATAAACCGAGGGAAAGACCCTGATCAACCATCAGTGTGTTCATCCAGCTACAAATTTGTTGGCAGTCAGGTTGAGACCAGGGTAAGTCACCCAAAATTTCTTTCCTCTGTTTCTCTAAGCAAGAGCATCCAAATATTATATACATAATTTCGTCTTGGATTCTGTTTTTACACAGATCGCAAGTTAGAGTCAAATCAATCTTCCAGCGCTTTGAACGATTTTCTGGGAAGATCTTCCATAGGAGTCTCAGTTGTGCAAAAAATCTTTTAATTGCTAGAGGAATAGTTGTGAATAAATATCGTTCTGCTGTTATTGAATTTTTTAGGTATTTGAAGTGACTGTAATGTGAAGTATTTAGGATTTTCGCCATGTCGCTTTGGATGCTTTGTTCGGTTGCTATTCGAATAATAGCAGGGATTTCAGTCAGTATTGCAGTGTAATCCGGACAACCCTTCAGGAACGAAAAACCGTTTGAGTCTAAAATGGTTGACAGGTTTTCGACAAAGGTTAAACCAGCCCTTTGATTGCTGTGTAATGTCCAGAGGTGTGACAAACATGCCCGGGGCAACTTACTCTCCTCCATTTTCATAATCCTCACCCAAAATCTCAGGACCTGTTTAATTATGGTAACTTCCTGTGATACTCGTCCACACTCCATTCTTAGCATAAAGCCCGGAGTATACTTTGGTAAATTTAGGCAGCGTATTAGGAAAATATTCTGAACATCGTCAACAACCTTTACTTGGTTGAGTGCCCAGCAGGGTGCGGCGTATAGCATGTGAGGCAAGACCGTCGAATCAAGTAATCTCATTGCCGCATTTAGAGAGTTCATCTTGGATTTTGTGAGAACTTGCCACACAGCGCCAATTGCTGCCAGGGCTTTGCCCTTGTAGTGTGACGCTACCTTGTTTAGTGAATTTGCACTTGTAAGCGGATATCCCAAGTATAAATATTTCGTGGTAACAGACAGTTGCCGCTCACCCCCAAACCATTTGTCATTTTGTGCTAATCGACCGCCGTTTCTGAAAACTACTATTTTTGACTTATTTTCATTCAGGGTTAATAAATTTGTTTCAAAATATTTTCTTAACATATTGATTTTTATTTGAAGGTTATTTTTGCATTCTCCAATCAAGACAATATCGTCTGCGTATATTAGAATATGAACATATCCATAATTTGGGAGATATATTCCCGGTAAATCTGAATTATTGTAGAGACCGATTAAATCATTTATAAAAAGTATAAATAAATAAGATGACATCGGCTCCCCTTGTAAAACTCCCGAACGCACCTTTATTGGCGCAGTGAATGAATTGTTCCATCGCACTACCGCTGTCATATTTGTGTAATAATCTTTAATTAAGTTAACAAAGCGGTGGTTGAGACCTGCATCAACCAGTTTTCTCCATAATAATGAGTGGGGCACTGTGTCGAAGGCTTTTTTCAAATCCACGAAGAACATGTAGCATTTCCTTCTCTTTCGGCTTAGAGTCATTTGAATCAGGGATAATAGAGTGAATATATGGTCTTGACAAGAGTGGCCGGCCCTGAATCCCGCCTGGTTCTCAGGAACTATATTTCTCCTTTCGATCCAACTGCCTAGACGAGATTTGAGTATTGATGTAAATAATTTTGCTATATTGCTAAAGAGCACTATGCCTCAATAGTTAGAGGGGTCGTCTGGCTCACCATTCTTAAAAATTGGTTGAATAACTGATTTCAACCATGTTGTCGGAAATTCAGACGTTCTCAAAATTCTATTGAATATATCCTTTAAGGAAATTAGATAATCTTTTGGGAGGGCCTTTATTGCTTCATTCATTATGTCGTCAAAACCAGTCGCCTTGCCATGCCTTATTCGAGAAATTTCTTTGCTTATTTCATTAAGAGTTATGCATTTAGTTAGCTCATTATCTGTATTTAGGAAGGTCATAGTAACGGGTTCGTAATCTGGTATTGATTCTGTATCCAGGAGTTTATTGTAAAATTGCTGCCAGTCCGATATTGAGATATTGCCCTGTGTATAGTTTATTTTTCTGAAGAGAGCTATTGTTTTCCAGAATTCACTTGAATCGTATGTATTATTTAATTTTTCTTGTATTTCACAAAAGTATTTTTTCTTTTTATTGTTAATAATCGATGTATATTTGTTCCTTGTTTTAACATATTCCAAACGATCTAGATCCTTATTAGATTTAATATATTTTGTCAGAGTTGCTTTCATAATCTTTTTCGCTATGTAGCACTCATGATCAAACCAGGGCTTCGACAGTGAGTTATTCGCTTTTATTTCAATTTGCATACCATTTTGTACCATTGCGCTTTTGATCTGATTAACCAGATCTGATTATTCTATTTTAAATAGAATAATATTTTAATATAACATATATATATTTTGTTATATATGTATATATCAATAATTTTTTTTCATCGCAGTAAGGGCAGTAGAAGTTTGTATTATGTATAAAAGAAACATTCGTGCTTTTAAATCCTTTCATTTTATATGTATATATCTGTTAACAAATGTCAAAGAAAATTCGGCTACACATCTCCATTAATATTTTTTTCCACATCAAAAGTGTTGATATTAAATTCATTTAGAAATGTGAGATGTTTCACCAGAAATTCCAATTACAACTTTTTCACAGATTATATTTACAAATGTAATAATTTTGATACGGTTTGCAAAATTAATGACTTTTGATCTAATGTTTGTTTCAATATTTTAAAAAAGTTTCATTCCATCTACCTAAGGCTATTTACTAGATTCTAAGTAAAAATACTTGGATCAAATGAGTTTTTACAAAACCTCTTGAATTATTTTTGTAAATTATTAATTGATTTTATATGTTTATTGAATTGAAATTTTGCAGGTGTGGATTGTATTTACTGAAATAAGATCAACTCTCTCTATACAACTCGCATATATATCGTGAAACGCGTTCGTGGATGGCTTTTCTTGATTTATCAAGAAATTGGGTTGGCCAAATATCAGGGAACAGGCTAAATCAATGTTTAGTTGATTTCTGTTCCACCAGATGGCGCTCTGCCTTCTGAAAAGTACATGTGCTCCTGGTCAGGATCTGCCTTTTTTATTTTTAATATCAACACCTGACCTTTTTATTTTTCTATTATTTTTTCACATATATATATTTTAATATAGAGCAATCCATATGTAAAGCATAAAATAATAAAAAGGCATATATATACCAAAAGTGGCAATTCTCCATTTAAAAACGCATTAAAATAATGACTTTAGGGGTTACCATTAATTATTAATAACTTTATCAACATCGTATAAAACGCGATATCCTAAACTCAGGGATATTTGCGTCAATACATTTCTTTACATCATAACAAATTGGCTATATACAAGGAGAAAGATCAAGGAGAAAAAAAGACAAACATACAAAAGTAATTCTCTCAAAATATCCTTCCCTCTCTTTCCCAGTTCAAAAGATAGGTGTATATATATCTACAAAATTTATTAAAGTTTTTATATGTTCTTTTTTCATCTACAGATTCATATAGCTGTCCGATGCTACCAAATTTTAGATCATCATCCCAGTACAAAATTAAAGTTAGTGATAATGAATGAGATTACAACACCAGTTATGGCACAAATTCAGACAAAAACCATTTTTTGGGGATTTTTCCCTTATCAGTACAGGGGCGTCTTCGATTCCATAACATCCTACGGAAGAAGTTGTGAAAAAAGTCGAATTGGCCAAAATGGTATTTAAGATTATGAATTAGCAGGGCTTACAAGGTGTGTCCAATAAATAATGAGACTGGTCAAAAATGAAGAAAAAATAGAATGATTTAAAAAAATTATTAGTATTTTTCAAAATAGTCCCCTCTCGCATCTACTTATATAATTGCCTTACTCTGTCTGAAGCTCACGGATAGAATGCGCGCCCATTGGCTGCCGGCGAACACGTGTCCTCCCTGCCCCCCTCTAGACAACCCTGTTATCAGCAGTGTGTTACATCCACCTGTCTATACAGACCACCCTGACTATAGCGGTCACTGTATAGGTCCCTATAGTGGTCCCTGTCTATAGCGGCCACTCTAGACAACCCTGTTATCAGCAGTGTGTTACATCCACCTGTCTATACAGACCACCCTGTCTATAGCGGTCACCTTAGGCAACCCTGTTATCAGCAGTGTGATACATACACCTGTCTATACAAACCACCCTGTCTATAGCGACCACTCTAGACAACCCTGTTATCAGCTGTGTGATACATCCACCTGTCTATACAGACCACCCTGTCTATAGCGGCCACTCTAGGCAACCCTGTTATCAGCTGTGTGATACATACACCTGTCTATAGCGGCCACTCTAGACAACCCTGTTATCAGCTGTGTGATACATCCACCTGTCTATACAGACCACCCTGTCTACAGCGGCCACTCTAGGCAACCCTTTTATCAGCTGTGTGTAACATCCACCTGTCTATACAGACCACCCTGTCTATAGCGGTCACCTTAGGCAACCCTGTTATCAGCAGTGTGATACATACACCTGTCTATACAAACCACCCTGTCTATAGCGACCACTCTAGACAACCCTGTTATCAGCTGTGTGATACATCCACCTGTCTATACAGACCACCCTGTCTATGGCGGCCACTCTAGGCAACCCTGTTATCAGCTGTGTGATACATACACCTGTCTATAGCGGCCACTCTAGACAACCCTGTTATCAGCTGTGTGATACATCCACCTGTCTATACAGACCACCCTGTCTACAGCGGCCACTCTAGGCAACCCTGTTATCAGCTGTGTGTAACATCCACCTGTCTATACAGACCACCCTGTCTATAGCGGTCACCTTAGGCAACCCTGTTATCAGCAGTGTGATACATACACCTGTCTATACAAACCACCCTGTCTATAGCGACCACTCTAGACAACCCTGTTATCAGCTGTGTGATACATCCACCTGTCTATACAGACCACCCTGTCTATAGCGGCCACTCTAGGCAACCCTGTTGTCAGCTGTGTGATACATACACCTGTCTATAGCGGCCACTCTAGACAACCCTGTTATCAGCTGTGTGATACATCCACTTGTCTATACAGACCACCCTGTCTATAGCGGCCACTATAGGCAACCCTGTTATCAGCTGTGTGTAACATCCACCTGTCTATACAGACCACCCTGTCTATAGCGGCCACTCTAGGCAACCCTAGGAAGCAAGATGTATACAAGGTGTAGACAAGATGAAGATCTAGATGAAGAATAAAACGTTTTTAAAATATATTCGCACTCGGGTAAAACCCGGGCGTTGCCCGGGCCATTCGTCTAGTCTATACATAATTTCCATCTCTTCTCCCATGATTTAAAACATTTAGAAAAGGCATCTTTCGGGATGTTCTTAAAGACCTTTTTCGAATCCGCTATGATGGACTCTCTAGTGTCAAATCTCCTCCCTTTTAGAGCCATTTTGAGTTTTAGAAAGAGAAAAAAAATCATTTGGAGCTAGGTCTGGGGAATAGGGAGGTTGTTGAAGTATTTGGATGCCGTGTTTAGCCAAATAAGTCAGTACAGATGTAGCGGTGTGTGGTGGTGCATTATCATGATGGATAATCCAATATTTGGAACTTCACATTTCACTTCTTTTCAGACGAATTGATTCACGTACACCTCTCAATGTTTAAATAAGACTCCTTATTGATTTTTTTACCTTCCTCTAGATATTCATAATGCACAATTCCCTTTATGTCAAGGAACGTGACCAATAAGACTTTGTTTTTTGACTTGCAAAGTCGGGATTTCTTCGTTCTTGGTTCATCTTTTCCTTTCCACTCCATGGATTGGCGTTTTGTTTCCGGGTCATACCCGTAAACCCATGTCTCGTCTCCAGTTATTACCTTTTCCTTCCAATTAGGGTTTTCTTCCACCATTTCAAGCATTTTTTGGCAACTTCAAGGCGATTCTCTTTTTTTTTTTTTTTGGATTGTGAGCATTTTAGGGACAAATTTTGAAGGTGTCTTCTTTAACTGCAAGTCTTCTTTAATTATCGATCCAACTAATGATTTTGATATCCCTGTTTCTTCCTCAATGTCCCGTAACCCTATTCGTGGATTTTCTTTTATCAAATTTGAAATTTGGCCTACCTTTTCAGGATTCCTGTGCAGAATTGGACTTCCAACACGCTTCTCATCTTTCACCGATTCTATTCCATTTTTAAATCGTGAAAACCATCTAAATGTGGTGGGCTTATTTACATTTACATTTCCAAATGCCAATATCAACAAATCTAAAGTTTCTGAAGCCGATTTCCCAATTTTGTAGCAAAAAATAGAGAGGTGCCCATATATTGGTTGATGAATATCATCCTCTCGCAACTTTATGTTGATGTATTTCGTATTTTATATGTTGTATACGCATACAATGTTATATATATACACAGAAACATCAATCATGATGTAACTTGAAAATGTCATCAAATAAAAGTATCACAAGAAAAGGGCGACACTCAAGAAAGATCGTATAACAGGTCGTTGACATTGTCCAAGCAACTCAGAAGGGATGTAAACATATTGGCCATGCCAGTCTGTAAAAACACGGATGCTCAAAGATGTCCGCCCTCTCTGATCTCACCATCAGCATATAAACTGTTTTGTTTTTCCTGAAACCACGACAGAGTAGTACAGGAGCCAATTCGAATAGCCAGGAGTCAGGTGTAATTAGGTCGTTTTGCTGCCCGATTGAACAGCAATTCCAGGACTCCCTATAGTCCACTCACACATTACCGGGTGCTGCCCCCTATGAACCGAGGTAACCATGTTCTACGCGTGTGGTCTTCATTTATCTTCAGGCTAGTGAACTTTGGCCCATGACTGCATATTGGATGAGGGACCTACTACGACGATTTCGGCTCAACATTTTAAACATATATATATACTAGCGGATGTGTACCCGGCTTCGCCCGGGTTTTATCCGAGTGAAAGTTTGCCTAACGAATATTATATATTATGAAGTATAATAAACAATGCTAAAGATTAGTTTTAATTATTAATCAAGATTGTGTGTGAATATGTGAGAAAGATGTAATATCGTTGTTGTTTTCTTGGCCGACTGTTTTACATATGGTGTTATCTTAAAATTGCTTGTTTTGAATATTTTTTTAGATTGAGTTGAATGAATTGCTGAATTTTTTTTTGTATTTATATATAAATAAAATTAACTCTGTTGAATTTTTTTTTTTGTATTTTATCGATAACAGCAAAGTTATGTATTTTAAAGTTAGGAAAAATATTTTGATGTTAAGCAAAACCTGCTCCATCTCGTTTTACATAAATGTTGAAAATTTGGTCGAAATTGATGCATTGTAACGAAAGTCTTTAGCGAACACCACTTATGAAATTTCCATTTATATAGAAGATATAATATAAATGAGTTTTAAAAATTGTTTTAAAAAAAATGCATCGGCCGGGAATCGAACCCTGGCCGCCCGCGTGGCAGGCGAGCATTCTACCACTGAACCACCGATGCTTTAAAAAAATCAAATTCATTTATCGTCGCGACCAGTGCTGCGCCCTAGCGGTAAAAGACTGGAACTAACGCTGTTTGGTTTTTTATTTTTTAAAAAGAGCACATTAACTTTTTTAGTTTTTTGAATAGCCTATATGTTAAACGAAATCTTCAGCTACCTACATGCGAAATTCCATAATGATTGAGTCAGTAGATTTTGCGTGATGCGATAACAAACATCGATTTTGCATTTCATTTTTATATATATAAGGATATATCAAAAATAAAGAAGGCATCTCCTGACCACGAGCACATGTGCTTTTTAGATGGCAGAGCGCCATCTAGTGGAGCAAGAATAAACTAAACGTTTATTTAGCTTGCTCCGTGATATTTGGCCAACCCAATTTCTTGATAAATCAAGAAAAGCCATCCACGAACAAGCAGTTTAGTTTATTCTTGCTCCACTAGATGGCGCTCTGCCATCTAAAAAGCACATGTGCTCGTGGTCAGGAGATGCCTTCTTTATTTTTGATATCAACACCTGACCCACTTATCTTTTATTTTTTTCAATTGTTTTTTCATATATATATATATATATATATATATATGTGTGAATATATAT
This sequence comes from Cordylochernes scorpioides, assembly GCA_030710605.1. Lineage (NCBI taxonomy): Eukaryota > Metazoa > Arthropoda > Arachnida > Pseudoscorpiones > Chernetidae > Cordylochernes > Cordylochernes scorpioides. The sequence goes on along the minus strand of CP092869.1, from coordinate 53,788,428 downwards.
TATAATAAAAAGATGAGATTTCTGTTGATTTTGGAATATTATTTTCTAATTATTTTTTGGATACATGAGTATATTACGGTATTGTTCTGCAGTCGTGGCAATAATCTTCGAAGTATAATTATAAAAATAGTTTTAATTGAGCTAAAGGAATCTATTTTTGAAAACATAATTTGGTAAAAGTACTGCCTGGCTTAAGGCGCAAGAATTAAAAAAAAAAACTTATTTACATAATGTACAAAAGGTTTGAGCCGGCCATCGAGAAACAACAACAATGAGTTTTTATAGGAGAAGCGTGACCTCTGGTGGTCGATTAAACAGAAAATTTTAATCTATGAAATATTATTTTAAATAAAATAATATTTTAATATAACATATATATATATATATATATAATGAATAAATAACAAAAGATTATTCATTAAGAAGCTACGAACAAAAAAAACTAACAAAAATAATTAAAATATATATGTCGTAAACCCGGGTAAGACAACAAGTGAGTTGGAAGCAGTCGGGGTTGAGTCGCAAGGCGTACAGAGTGGGAAGTCCGCACGGGACAGTAAAAAAAATTTGGGATCAAAAGACGCTCTCCCAGTACGTCTCAAGTGGCACCAGAACCAGGGGGAAGTTGAGGATTAACAGAGAAAAAGCTCGGCGTCTAGCCTGAAGCCGCGGGGACCGTCGTGAGATGATAATGGCCTAGAACTGAGCGGCCTGTCCGAAAATATCCACTGTAACCTAACTAACTGTCAACATCCCGACCAACGCCCCTTTTTTTGTTCCTCCCTGGATCCCCCGGGTGTCCGGTGGCAAGCTGGTGTTACTTTGAGACGACTAGAAAAGACGTCATACTTTATTACTTACATATCACATTGTTTAAATCACGATATATATTTTTTTAAAGTCTAGCTAATCTCCTAGGTCTCTAAATTCCGCATTCAGTTTTTTACTTGATCAATGGATTAAAATAGCGTAATTCTAGGGTGTAGCTAGAGTTTATTTTTCAACGGGGTAGGCAGGAGGCTCTTCACTTGCTACGGCCTTAGTATTACGTATATTTAACTGAAATGTAATTTATTTTAGAAATTTGAGCTTCTACACTAAACCTAATACCATATTTGAGTTCAGGGCATCAAATTCATATAAAATACTCTCCAAATACCCCGGCACCAAAACAGCTGTTCCCCAATGTAATACTTTTTTTTTTGTGTATTATTTAATTTGTTTTATATATAGTAAAAATATATAAATTTTTAAAATTGTCTTATTTTTAGGCGTACCGGCTTTTTATACACCCTTTCCATTGAATCTCGACGAAAATTATATAAATGTGGAAGATTTAAAAAAGGTCAAATAAAAAAATTCTTGATTGAATTCTTAAAATTTAAAACTGGATAAGACAACAAGATAACAAAAGAGACAGACGCTATATGTACACTACAATTCGAATATTTTGATCATTTCAAAAGTAAAAAAAAAATATTTTAGATTCAACTAACATACAATAAAACGTTTGAAACAGACGAATTCGAATATTCTAATCCTTTTAGAAAGTCAAATTACCTAAGATACAAATAATAAACAATACAACATTTAAAACAGATGATGCCATTTTCTTGTTAGCAGAAAATCGAATGTAAAATATTGAAAAAAGTAACGAGTCAAAAGATAATTTTGAAGGTAATTGATGAAAGTGACAGACCATCGGCACTCAATCAATCAGACGAAAGATTGCAATCGTTTTTATTGACTTCTCCGATGTCTCGTCTGTCTTGATTAGCCAGAGGCTGGGTTGGATTATAGGTCTTCTGTTACGTCACCTGCTGTTTGTGGGGAGGTTTCTTGCTGGTCTCTTTACAGAAAGTCATGTAACTCAAGATGTACACTTAGGTATATATATATCTTATATATAAAAAAGTATGATTTTCTGTTTGAATTTTAAATCATGTTGAGGATTATGGTAATGCAGTTATTTGTTGGTTCTTTTTAGTACTATATGGTATTGTTAATGCAGTCGTGGCTAGAATCTTGAAAAGTAAAATAATGAAAATAGTTTTGATATGAGATTGTTTTAATTGAGCTTTGGGATTATATAATAAACATAATTTGGTAAAAGCACCGCCTGGCTTAAGGCGAGTAGAACAAAGAAAATAAAAGATTATTTACATAATGTACAAAGGTTTTAGCTGGCCATTGGGATAGAACAACAACGAGTTTTTATAGGGGAAGTGTGACCTCTGGCGGTCGATTTAGCAGAGTATTTAAATCTATGAAATATAATTTTAAATAGAATAATATTTTAATATAACATATATATAGTTAAACCTGTCTATAGCGCCCCCTCTGAATAGCGCCTCCCTCTCTATATCGCACGATTTTAAATACGTAGTACGATGCGATTTACATTAAAAGTGACCTGTCTATAGCACCCCCTCTCTAGAGCACCCTATTTTGGTGAGTCCCAAGAGGGGACGCTATAGACCGGGTTAACTGTATATATAATACAATATAATGCGGCTATAATTATAGAACCACGTTTACCAAGTTTTACCGCACATTTTACAGAACGAAAACTCGATTTAAAATTATTTCAAGAAGAAATAACGACTATTCCTATTCTTAGGGATGAAGTATGAACGGATTAATTGTGAAGAATAATGATGAACGGAAAAAGGATAGGAATAATCGTTATATTTCCTTAAATAATTAAAATTACGATTTTTCGTTCTGTAAAAAGAAACATTTGCGGTAAAATTTGTTAAACGTCTTTCAATAGGTATATATATCATATGGTATATGTTATATGAAATTTATCACCCAAGATATTGGACGTTGCTGCTGCTGTGATAAAGATGTACGGAGACATCTGAGGCTCTTCTTTGGACACGACAACAACAAAAGCAACATAGGAAATTTATATTTTAATATCAAATTATATTGTTCTAGAACAAGCTACTCTGTAATATCAACCGCCAGATGTCGCGGCTTTCCCTATATAAACCTATTGTTGTTGTTTCCCGTTGGCCGGCTCAAATCTTTTTGTACATATGTAAATATGTAATCCTTTATTTTCTTCTTTAAGTCTCAAACAGGTATTTCTTCCTTAATTATGTTTATCCATTAAAGTAAATTGTGATTATTTATTATATTTTATTATTTTTACCACGAAATAAATATCATAAAATACTGATGTATTCCAATCCTCAAAACAAGCAAATAATAAATTCTCTAGCATTTCAAATTCATTGATATATATTTTTTAAATTAGAAAGGCATATATTGGATCAAAATATAATTTATTTGCTAATAATTCAGTTGGCTGAACGCCAACGTTTTTTAAGGTATTATAACATATTAATGTGTGTCAACAACAAACTCAGCGCCACATAACGTCAATAGAATTAAATTGAAAAAATATTTTTTTTATATATTCAATGATGAGAGAAAAAATTGACATATGTATATATGATGAAAAAAATAAATTTTGTAAAAATATTTATATATTATAAAAATATTACTAGCATAAATAAAGTTTTTTAATACGAATACTACACGCAGCTTCACATTCAAAGAGCCGCATGTCGCTCACGAGCTGTATAGTGCTGATCCCTGGTCTAGGAAAATACGCGTTAACACGACCCGAGAATTGAGATTCCTCCTTGGTGGAAGGAGTTTGTTTGACACCTAAATCCGACGGTCTTTAACAAGTCCCCAGGCTCTTCTTATATCCTGTGTGTTGTCTACCGGGGTCAAACTTTAAATGTCTCCACTATGTAAGGTCATATTGGCCCAGGGCAGGAGAGGGCATATTGCGGCCGCGAGTCACATGCGGCTCTTTGGATGTGAAACTGCGGCTATTTATATAGTTCCATACGTAAATATTATTCATGCGAGTGGTATTTATTGTTGGCAAGAAAACCATTTTGTGGCTCTTTAAAAATTCAAAATTTAGTAAATTGTATTTTTTTACTCTTTCGACTCAAAGGTTTGCTGACCCCTGGTCCAAGATGCCACGTCTATTTCCGGAATGGACAACCTTTCTTTAACTTTATTGTTTTCATACAAGTTACATACATCTACATATAGGAGGTGAATCTATATCTATTTGCGCGAAGATAGCACATTGTATCTCCCTCACTGAATATTTTGGTATGGTTGTCCTTAGAAAAAAAAAACGAATGAAGTATTCTATGTTGTACAATATAGCGTTTTAATAGAAATGGAAGGTCGCTAAGTGAATAGCTTTCAGTTATATATGAACTATGTAAGTATTTATAATGAGGAAAGAAATTTTAATAAAATAATTTATATCAGTTTTGATCCAAAATAAACAGTTTGATATATATTGTAACATAGTATTTATTAATTTTATTTAAGTAACATAGTATTTATTAATTTTTTTATTAACAGAGTGGTCATTTTTATGTTTATATCTGGAGACTCTGTAAATTTTCCTCGTGGCTTATCTTTTGTTTACCATTCATAGTTTGTCCTTGCCTGAAATAAATTTTGTTTCCTCCTGAAGTTTTTGTCTTCCCTAATTTTCCACGTGGCAATATGGTAGAACTATCTAACAACCCATCAGTATAGTATACATATATGCAAAGTATTGATTAACTACTGGATATATTTTATAAGTTGCCAAAATTAATTTGAAAAAAGAAACTGAGTTTAAATATAAAGGTATAACTTCCTTAAGTTTTGTCTACGGGTGTATTATCATTTTGAAAATAGACAAAACATAAAGAAATATTTATTTAAAAAGCTATATATAGGAAGAAAAATGATGTATTTATTTATCAATATTTCAGTTGGCTGAACGAACAACCTTTATCAAGGTAAAACAAAGTGTTTTTTTTTAGGTAAAAAACAAGCTCAGCGCCATATAAGGTCAATAAATAATAATTTTAAAATAGTTTTCGTCTAGTCTTCATTTTACCTAAGCAAAAGGTATTTTAAAACTATTATCTAATAACGTTATGTGGCGTATAGCTTTTGTTATGACAAATGATACTTTGTACGGGTTAACAAACAAAATGTGATTTACTAGGGCCTGAATTAATTAACTTAACACAGAGAAAACGCGTACACACTGAAATATAACAAAATAAAAAATGAACGATGTAAATAAAACCACTCGATTAGTTTTAACAAAACATATACTTATCTTTTATTTGCAGCGTTGATAAGAAGCAGACTGGGTTTACACAAATATGCGAGGAGATCACCAGACAAGCACACAGAGAACGCTTTAAATGTCCCCACACGATCACCACTCCACGACTCCTCACATCGCGTTTCAACCCTATTTTATGTACAAACATGACCACATTCGTCCAATGACGTGGGAGATCAGTTCACTCAATAAATAAACAACATTGTTCCCACATAACTGGGAAGATTAAAACTGCTTATGTTTGTCAAATAATTTGACAGTTACGTGAAATACAAGTTGTAAATACAGTATGTAAATACGTTGTTGAATCTTGATAAATAAATGATTTATTGATCCAATATAATGCCCCTTTTGATATGAATATATTAGTATATTTTACTATATTATCTATTTCTCATATTACTATAAAAATTAAAATATTTCTTTCTAAATTCCAATGTTTTCAAAATAACTGGTTCTATGAATATTTTCATTAATCTCATCCTTCCATCTGGTCACACTGATGAGTAATCACTAGCCCAGGGGGACCAGATATTTACAGAGAAAACAACAACATAGCTGTTGGTTTAGCCACGCTGCCTGTCCACCTTCTCTAGCGCCAATAAAAACAAAGTTCCCCAGGATGACAAAATAATACCAACCAAATTATAATATATTCAGTGATAAATTTATTTTTCATAGATCTCTCATTCAGGAAAATATCTCTCCTGTAATATATATTCCCTATCTTTCTAAAATATTATTTTCCTTTATATATATTTATTAAAATAATGACATATTTAAGTTCAATATAATTTATTTAAAAATATTTCCAATATAAAATATTTCAATGAGGCATTGGCCTATCTTTCTTTAGAAATTTAAACTCTTTCTAAGCCCATCATCCGTGTTTTTTTTTTTTTGTTTTTTTTTTGGCTTAGAAGGAGTTTGAATTCCTAAAGGAAGATAGGCGAACAGCCTCATCGAAATATCGGAAATATCTTTTAAAAAATTATATTGATCCAAAAAATATATTATTATTTTAATGTTCTTAAAAATGGATTGCAAATTTTTAACATTAATATCTATTAAAAACAAAGAAGGCATATCCTGACCAGAAGCACATGTGCTTTTTAGATGGCAGAGCGCCATCTAGTGGAACATAAATCAACTAAACATTGATATAGCCTGTTCCCTGATATTTGGCCAAACCATTTTCTTAATAAATCAAGAAAAGCCATCCACGAACGCGTTTCGCGCTGTTGGTGCTCGTCAGCGTGGAGTAAGCTATTTTATATATTTTTTCTATTGTTTTTTCTAATGTTAAGGGTTTTTACGCAATTTTGGCCTAAAATACCCTTTTCTTGGTTTCTCAAGAAGCTTCTGGGACCAAAATTCTTTTTGGTCGCAGTGGTACAGCCTACTTCACACTGACGAGCAACAACAGCGCGAAACGCGTTCGTGGATGGCTTTTCTTGATTTATCAAGAAATTGGATTGGCCAAATATCAGGCTAAATCAATTGTTAGTTGATTTCTGTTCCACTAGATGGCGCTCTGCCATCTACAGAGCACATGTACTTCTGGTCATAATTCCTTTTTATTTTTAATATTAACACCTGACCTTTTTATTTTTTCTATTGTTGTTTCATTAATATCTATTTAAATTTATTTTTTATTTATTTAACAGTTGGGAGAGACACGCCATATCCACAATTTGGATAAATGCGTGTATATTTTAAATTATATACAATTAATACAATTGAACATTGGAAATCATTAAAATTAAACGTTCGCGATGTCAAATTTTACATATAGTAATTATAAGTAGTAGCTTGAAATATGTACAGTCAACACTTTCGCCTCAAAATATACATCCTGCAGAATCTATTTAAATAATCTCCATTTATCCAATTGACAAATATTACAGAGAGAAGAGATTTATTATATTTTTCCTTCAAAATTTATAGATAATTTCGTATATAAAACCCACATTTTACACCATGTTATTAATGATAAGACAATTTGGGTTATAGATTAGAATCATAATATAATAATAAGATATTAGGTAACTATTATTAGGTTACTATCTTTACTTTTATTATTTTGTATAAAATAATAACATAGTTTTTTTTTTGGTCTTATTCCCTTGTGTTACTAATCATATGTTATTAATATGGATAGTTTCTCGCATATCCATAAAGATTGATATTTTCAGTAATATTTATGGTTATTTTCTTTAATCTATATATTAATATAAAACATTTATCTATACAAAATAAATTAGTTTAAGGTTTTCAGATTACTCTTTTACTTTATTCGTTTTGATTGAAAATTATCAAGTTCGTTAACCCTAGTTGGGACAAGTGTATGACGTGTAAAAGCCGATTTATATAAGCCTGGTTCCGTTGTTATATCTTGCCGTTAAATATTTTAAATATGTTTTTTAATACATTCAGAACATTTGACTCTATTATTATTTTCTATATAAATGAATTTTTAATTTCAATATTTTTATTGAGTTTGATTTAAAATTCATAGAAGTACGTTTTCAATTTAGAAAAAAAAAATCACAGAATTGAGTCAATATTCAAAATTCACAGAATATTAAATGTAATTCAGAGTGTTAGTTTAATATTTAGAAGTTTGTTTAAAATCTCTATATAGAATTTACTTAGCGCGGGGTCAAAGTTCTACGATGTTTAGATTTACGAAATTTCAACAAATATCTTCCCATCTCTGAATGCTTCGTTGATTTAGAACCATCTCGAGACATCTCTATGCAAATTAAGGAGCTCTGGAGAACTGCCAATATACATATGGAGAAATATTCTAACACAGAGTAAAATATGGTTACGCTGGAATGATAATTTATTGATTGGTACCAGCATGGAGTCTTTTAGAGACTGTTGTTTGCTATTTATTTATTTAAAAACTATTCCTACAAGATGTATACGATTAATTAATCATTTTTATTTTTCATTTCAACACACAAAACACGATATCCCGGCTAGAGATAATAGCGTCGATTTACATTTTTAAACAGAAACAGTTATAAACATATTATACAAGAAAATAAATAGAGGAATAAAGAAAAACAATAAGATATATTAGGAACCTGATCTTTTCAGGTTAGAAAGATAATTACAAGTATATTTACAAAAATGGTTAAATCTGTTATAATTATCTCTAGTATTTACAAATTGATATACAACATTATTTACTGTCTGTAGTCAAGCGATAATGAAATGTGGTCATTCCAGCAGTAGGTCTCTCGAGTCTTGGATTTCCTTGTCACATTGACAGCTAGAGTCCTCAACCGCTCCAATTGTTGCTAAAAATCCCTTAAAATTTCCGTGGTTCGTTGTAAACTGGGTATTATAAAAGTTAGAACGGAAAAATGATGGAATTCCAAACGGAAAAAAGCTTTGGAAAGTTTCATTTATTTTTACAAATAATTCATCCATTTTTACACTTTAAAATGATCTAATTATACTTGGAGCATGTGGTTTAAAAGCATTTTGATCCTCTATAGAAAGTTGAGCCAATTCATAAATTAATATAAAGCAATAACCCGCCATCTATATACATCAAATGAAAATATTAAGACGGGAATGTTCTTCTCTTTCAAATATAAATAAAACTTATTTAATATTTTTTCATCGCAGTGAGAACAAGTTTTATTTATTTGTCAAAGTAACATTCTCATCTTAATGCTTTAATTTGCTGAGAAATTAAATATTAAAGTATAAATTATATATATTGATAAATTCGTTAAATATTTTCAGAACATTTTTTCAGAATGTTGTAATTTACATAACATGAAAATGAAAAGGTATATTAGGTAAATTTTAGATTGAGAAATTCGTTTAGAATTATCAGAACATTTCTTCAGAATGTAGTAATTTACATAACATGAAAATGAAAAGGTATAATAGGTAAATTTAGATTGAGAAATTCGTTTAGAATTTTCAGAACATTTCTTTAGAATGTTGTAATTTGCATACCATGAAAAGGTATATTAGGTAAATTTTATATTGAGAAATTCGTTTAGAATTTTCAGAACATTTCTTCAGAATTTTATAATTTTCATAAGATGAAAATGAAAAGGTATACGGATTAGGTGAATTTTATATTGAGAAATTCGTTTAGAATTTCCAGAACATTTCTTCAGAATGTTGTAATTTACATAACATGAAAATCTAAAGGCATAAAACGATCAACTAGATATTAATAAAAGAAAATAATATTTTTGTAGGTTGAGGAATATTATTTAGATAGAATTAAACAGATCAGTTTTGGTATGGGTCATCCAAACGTCAGATTAAAGAGTAAACATATGAGATATGTTAAATTCCATTCAAAAATAAATCCAAATACTAAACGAGAGGGTTTTCAAATAAACAGATAAACAATATCTAATCAAACAATACCAGAGGTTTCTAAAGATGAGTTTCTTTTAATATTATTAACGTAGTCTCAAGTATTCAGGCATCTCTGATGTTCTGCCTAATCAGGCGGTGTTTTATTTGTTTATTTGTGTTCTCCTGTAGAAGAGAGGGCAGAGATGCCCAAAATCTTGAGAATACGTTGATAAAATGAAAAGAAACTCATTTACAGAAACCTGTTTTATTCTTTAATTTATGTACAGAAGATTTAAATAAATTTAGATCAACATTTGCGCCATTACAGAACTCTCAAAGAAGCCGGCGATAAAACGTAGCAGACAATTTGCACATCAACTATGGACCCATATACAGTAGAATCTCCCTGTAAAGGACACTTAATTGCACGTGTCCATGTTGCAAATTTCCTTTAGGAAGAGATGTTCTCTTACCGGAGAGTTGCTAAATTGTAAAAATGGTAATTTTGCAAATGAAAACTGTCCTTTGTGGAGAGGTGTCCACTAAAGAGAGGTTCTACTGTATATACCACTGAGCAACGATACCTAAGAAAAATCTCACCCACTCTGGGCCAACTTAAAAAGAACCTCAGAAAAAAAAACTAGGAACACATCAACCGCAGCCCTATTATCAAGACATGGATATGTTCAAGCCGACATGGCCAGAATAAAACAAGTCCCTGATCCAACCTGTCCACACTGTCAAGAGGAAGAACAAACCGTAAAACATGTCTTTTACAATTGTCCAACATTCTAACTACAGCGATTCCAGACGGCAACACTCCTTGGACTGCACTAATTCAGCAGCACTGTCCTTTTGAATCTACTAATAAACAACCCGGCCTGGAAACACTTGGTGAACTGGTTCACTAAGGCTTCCAAAACAGATTACTAAACTACAGGACAGCCTGGGTAGTTGGCTATCTATGGATACGCTCCAGGAGCCTTGGTTACAATTATGTCATTACTGCAAGGTTGTCCCAAAAGTTCGTAAACACTTGCAAAAATTGAAATACCAATATTATTCGCCGTTATGTATAATGTCTTTGTATTATGTATGAAGTAATTGTATTATGTATTCGCCGTAATAATATTATTCGCCAAGTAATAAGAAAAACATGAACTTTTGGGAAAGCCTTATATTACTATTTTTGGCATAGCTGTGTAAATATTATTATTTATCAATAACATTTGTTTATCTTGACTAAACACCAACCGGTCCACACTGCCGTGACAATATATTTACATAATAAGACATATACATGGCAGTGAACTTACTTCAATTATATATTAACTTTAGAATTGTATTTTTGAAAGTGTTTTTAAAATTTACGATGAAAATAACAATTCACTTCTTGAGTAAATTCAATCAGGGCGCTCGTGCCCAAAAGCTAGAGAATAAAAATATTTTGAAAAATACTTTTTCCAGGAGGCCTGATATATTTTTACTCAATATTGACACAAGGGATTATTATTATTTTTTTTTTATTTATTACCAGTTGCAAACAAGACACGCTATATCCGATCTGGATAATTGCGCGTTAAACTATTTACAATATTTCATATTGTAGTAGAGTACCAAGATGAAGACCAAACCGTAGACCACCTCCTCTTCACTTGCCCAACCTTCCAATACCAAAGATTCCAGACAGCCACTCTCCTAGGTATCACCAACATATGTCCAGCATCCCTAGAAAATCTCCCAAGAAAGAAATCTGCCTGGCGACACCTCATTAATTGGACTTCCACTGGCATTGTATATAAATCCAAGAAGACTTAGGTCAGAAGGACATCCCGGGTAGTTGGCGACTTCTGTACGCTCCAGGAACCTGGGTTACTTAAATAAATAATAATAAATAGTAGAGTAGGTAACAGAATTATCAAAAAGAAAATAAACAATTAATAAAAAGAGCATTGAATAAGCATATACATTAAACAAATAAGCAACAATATAAGCAGATAGAAGAAATCGCAAGGTAGTTATTTACAGTATGTTAAGCAATGATGGAAGTTGATTTAATGAAGTTATCTGTAATAATTAGTATCGTGGAGAGAGAATTTAAAAAAATATATATCATCAAGCTAAAGTCTAATCGTATCTCATACAGCCTATCTATTTGGCCCGAGCGTTGATCTGTCATATATTGGAACCTAGTTTTGTCGGGAACTCTGGTTAGAGGTTACTTATACTGGAATGGACAGCACTGGTGTTATATGTTTCATAGCGTTGTAAATGTTATAAGTAGAATCTTTATAGTTCTCCAAAGTTAATACACCTTAACACACAAACTTTACGAAGTTGGTGGAAGGATGGTCTAAACTGTTGGTTTTCGACCCCTACTACCCGGGATCGAATCCCGCATTGGATACTTTTTTCTATTTGAAAAAAAAAATATCCAATGGCCCCCGACTCTTTAAAAAGTCCAACCCCACCAGCGAGTTCAAGTTACCAAACGGAGCTGTGACACATTTGTAAATGCAAAAGTCAAACTGCTTTTAACATGTATAGTAGACATGTGGTACACTTACAGTAAAAACAGTCGCAAAATAGCCATCATGATTATCATGACCTGCACTACGTGTACTGGGGATAATAAAAAAAATATACATCTCCATAAATTTAACACAAAGATAGGGCGAAATGATCATTAAGGTTACACCATAAACACCTTAGCAATCATTGTAACTCTAGCCATAATTCAATGAACTTCAGCCAAAGGTGAGTACTAAAACGGTCAATTATATTGAAGCTCCACCATAAACACCTCAACAAATAAATAAATAAATGTTTAAAATATTTGTTCGAAAAGTACAAATTTGAGGTAAAAAAAATGAACACCCTGTATATTGATGTTTTAAAATAAGTTTTTAAAAAGTGTGCTAACAAAGAAGGCTTTATAAAAACGGGGAATAAAGGAATTTTGAGAGGATCGATATGACAGGTGTGACAAGTTTGATGATGGATCATGTTTTGTAAGGTGGGTTCTCAAACGTCCTTTCTTCTGGTGAGTACCTATACAAGTTTTTCTAGCGAGAGCATGTGAATAAATATCATTTTTTGGTTGTCGCAAATTAGAATTATATTGTATAAATATAAATTCAATTTTAAATCTTTTGGGTGTTCGGAATTTAAATTCCTAATTCGTATATATTCCAAGAGAATACAAAATATGCTTCTAGACAATGACAATTAAAATAATTTTATTGACATCTTGTCAATATATGCAAAAGTGCACAGTCTGTACTATTTAAAAAATATGATTATATATATATATATATGGTAATTTAAACCAACAACCTCATATTGTATATAATATAACAAGATTTTCATGTTGTATAATAAACACTTCTGTAAATAATTATACACATGATTGACATGTGTCATTACATCATCATATGTAATGTACTTTGTACAAACTGAGGATAAATAAATAAAACTTTGTAATAGATTAAGAGTTGAACTAGAGCAAAAATCGAGATGTAGAAGTCCAAACGAGGCCTAGAATATGTCAGGGCGTTGCCAGTGTACAATGATCAAAGATATATAAGCCTCCAAGAGGGCCAGATATAAAGTCAAAAATGTGTCAGCACCGCCGTCTGCAATACAAGTTGGAAAGATGTGCCAAGAGTGTGTATCCATCAACTTGGCTCCTTTATCCGAGAAAATGCAAACCCATCAACCATCACCTAAAACAAAACTTCTACCGAAATTGAAAGTGCACGCGACTCGATGTTTCCAAAAGTTTTACGGAGTTCACGGCCCGGTGCAGGATCGGCTCAAGGAGGCCCAGGTCTGGAGGGTTTGGAAAGAGAGCTTCAAAACAAGACAATGGGAAACCGTCAGAAGAAAGGAAATTTCCCGAGCCTATCTGGAAGTCTAACAAAGACAAATACGTGTTGGCCTTCCATGATATGGTCAGCGTGGATCAGGCGGACGCATTCACTGTAGCGATCGACGTGGGAGGAAGCGACAAAAGCGCAATACAAAAGATAACAACCCTTTGGAAATGTATATCACTGCTCCTTGTGAACACTCTGTAGCTATCAAAATCTCCCATGAAGGTATCGTAGGTAGTGAAATATAGCCACCATCAATTAGAGAACCACCGCCCTGTGCTTGACAGCAAGACCAATCAATAGGTTTGGCACTGATTGAAGGTGGTAGGAAAACCACAGTTGGGATGTGGTTCTGCAAACAAGGGTTGACAATCCTGCAGCTACGCTTCCGGGAGGCTGACGAGCCTCATGTGGCCCGATACGTCAGGGAGATCAGAGGACCACCTTACGACAGGAGAGAAGCCTTGCTGTTTGGGGACAAACAGGAATTGAGGAAGGAGCAATGTGACATCTGGCTCTATCTTCACAAGAGTCCGTGGGTGGTGGACGAGAAAGTACGATTGGTGTCACAGGGAACGTGGCAGAAGACTGGTTAGTTGACAAAGAGAATAGCGGTGAGAAAAGACGGTTTGGTGAAATCTGCGGTGGGAGAAGACGCAGCAAGTTGTCTCCGCAAGTGCAGCTGTGTGGATGATCCTGGAAGACGATGCCAGAGAAGCTTGCCCGACCTGGACGGGAGCCGGCTGTTGGCGAGGAAGATATTCTGGTGACGGACATTGGAGACAATTGTATCTAATATGCTACTGGTAATAAAGAGCGTCGCGCTAAGCTGTATCTACATAGAACCCCCCTTGTTATTTTGAAGAAGCCTTGTACGCAAACAGCGACGGCTGAAAAACGCCGTAACAGTACCTTATAAGGATTCGGAGCTGTCATTGTTAACATGTATTCTCTAGTGATATTGGTCTTTGCAAGAATTTGGAGAGTTTAAAGATTAAAGGTCAATTTTGAAGATATAGTATGAAAATAAAATTTTGAAGTATAAGTGTGTGTGAACAAAAAATGGATACAAATATTTATATCGTTGTTAAATAAATGAAATGGGTTTTATTTAAATCCTTTAAAAATCAATGTTTTTGCTCTAAAATGCAAATTGGTTCTATAAATCATTGTAAAATACGGTATTTCACAAGCACTTTGAAAGAAGCAATTATAATTAAATGCTCAGATAAAATAATTGTGGTCCAAAACATAATTATATTGCCTAACAAATTGCCAATTAATGCTTTTGGCTCTAACACAAACTAAAAATACCCAATTAACAAATACTTATGTAGTTTTCCAAATATTTCAATTTCTATATTTGCGTGTTTCAACGTTGTTCCACTTTCACAAGCCTAGATATGAAGAAAAATATACACTTAACACATTCTAAAACATTTTTATTTTTTATTAAAAACAATGGTCTTAAAGACAATTTTTTCCCCTTTAATCCGCGTTCGCAGACATTAATTTTTTAGGCTTTATTTACGACAGTTTGACCATAATAAACTCTCTGAAATATTAATATCGGTCAATATAAAGATGAAATTTTATCTAAAAACGTCTCCTACAGAAATATATATTCATTTAAATTAACGGCGAATACAATTTCATATTGAGATTTAAGTCTGTTTTATATATTCAATTATAGTTATATAGATGTTTTAATATATTAAAAAGGTACATTCGCGTTTTATTTTAAGATTTGATACATGTAATTAAAATTACATATAGTGCCCATAATTAAGTTTTCAAATGCAATTAAATTAAAATTCGACATGTTGGGAATCTCTTATGGTTCAGACAATGAAACAACAAATAACAAGTTTACTTACAGCTGAAGTGGTTTTAAAGAATTAGGCAATTTTACCTTTTAAGAAAGTATTTTAAATTTATTATTTTCAAAGAGAGAGAGAAAATAACATTTAACAATTTACATTACAATTGCTAATTTTGTAAAAAAAACAAAACAAAACACTCCTTTGTTCTCGTTTTTATATTACAGTGTTGTCAGTCTAAAAGTATTTCAAGATCATTGATTTACTATTCTTCTTTTTTTCCAAAATTCCCTCTTAAATCAGTGATCTTATCACATTCAACAGTTTCTTCACTTGACTTATGTTTTAAATGGTTGTCATAAGAAGGAATTTGAATATGTCAAACTTTGGTCTGGCTAGAGGTTTTGTTAGGATGTCTGCAATTTGGTGTTCTGTTGGACAATATATCAGGTTAAACTTTTGAGCTTGATCTTTCACAAAATGATATTTGACATCAATATGTTTAGTTTTAGTTGTGAATTGGCCTGATTTTATAATTTTTATAGTGCTTTGGTTATCAACATAGAGATTTATATGAAAATTATCTGGAATTAATTATTCTAATAGGAATCTTATGTATGACACTTCTTTGCATGCATCTGCTGCAGCAATGAACTCTGCTTCAGTGCTGGAAAGGGCAATTACAGGTTGCTTTCTGGAGCACCAACTTATGGGACCTCCACATAAGTAAACTACATATCCTGTGGTACCTTTTCTAGTTTTAATATATCCAGCAAAGTCAGAATCACAATACACATTCAATTCAAATGGCATCTCTCCATCATATGATATGCCTAAATTGGTGGTGTTATTTAAATACGAGGTGTGTTCAAAAAGTATCGCGACTTTTGAATTTTCGCGGGTTACGTATATTCGAATTTCGATCTTTTTGTGGCTTTATGTTGGTACTCATGTCTCTCACTTATGCCGACAAGCTCGGCCATTTTGAATGTTCACTTAATTGTTGACAGCTGCTTTGCTTGCAGGTGTTTTGGATCGTCTTCGATCTTTACCTATTTAAAAAAATGGATCAAAGAACCTTATCAAATTTTGTGTGATAAACGAAATTAAGTGCGCGGATGCATTCCGAATGTTGACTGTGGCATACGGAGAAGCTACCTTGGACCGAAGCAACGTTTATCGGTGGTACAAAATGTTCTCAGAAGGCCGAGAAGATGTGAACGACGAAGAGCGTGCCGGACGCCCGAGCACTTCAACAACAGACGAAAAAATTAATGAAGTGGAGAAAATGATATTGGCCAATCGTCGAATCACCGTTAGAGAAGTTGCTGAGGACTTAAACATATCGATTGGCTCGTGCCATTCGATTTTTATCAATGATTTGGGCATGAGAAGGGTCGCCGCGAAATTCGTACCAAAATTGCTCAATTGCGACCAAAAACAGCATCGCATGAACATTGCTAATGAGATGTTGGACTCTGTCCGCGACGACCCAAATTTGCTCCAGAGGGTCATAACTGGTGACGAAGCGTGGGTTTATGGTTATGACGTGGAAACCAAGGCTCAATCATCTCAATGGAAGCTGCCGCACGAACCAAGACCGAAAAAAGCGCGCCAAGTTCGGTCGAATGTGAAAGATTTGCTGACAGTTTTCTTCGATTGCAGGGGCGTGGTGCATCATGAGTTCTTGCCACAGGGTAGAACGGTCAATAAGGAATATTACCTGCAAGTTATGCGCAATTTGCACGAAGCAATCCGCCAGAAACGCCCGGATTTGTGGAAGAACAAAAATTGGCTTTTGCACCACGATAACGCCCCTGCTCACACATCGTTGCTTGTGCGCGACTTTTTGGCCAAAACCAACACACTAATGATGCCGCAGCCACCGTATTCCCCAGATCTGGCCCCCTGTAACTTTTACTTGTTCCCTAAACTAAAGAGGCCCATGAAAGGACGACGTTACGCTACGCTTGACGAGATAAAGACGGCATCGAAGGAGGAGCTGAAAAAGATTTAAAAAAATGATTTTTTGAACTGCTTCGAAGATTGGAAAAACCGTTGGCACAAGTGTATAATATCTAATGGGGATTACTTTGAAGGGGACAAAATAGGTATTCATGAATAAATGAATAATTTTTGAAAAAACACAAAAGTCGCGATACTTTTTGAACATACCTCGTATCTTAGGGTTCTTTTGATGTTTATAATATCTTGAGTTGTTGGATCATGCATTGACCTGCTTTCAAAATTTGTGGCAAAGGTCATGTCTGGTCTAGTTTTGTTTGTGAAATATAAAAGGCTTCCAATTGCTTGTCTGTAGGGAAAACAAAACAAAACACTCCTTTGTTCTCGTTTTTATATTACAGTGTTTTCAGTCTAAAAGTATTTCAAGATCATTGATTTACTATTCTTCTTTTTTTCCAACACGACACACAATAATAATTCTTAATGAATGTATTTTCATATATATATTAATTATTTTAAAAGGTATATGCATGTGTTTGTGTGTGTAAATATATATAAGATAGAATAAATTATACAATATTTTTTCATTTTAAATCGGATTATCTATATATATATATTTATATTAAAATATATTTATTTAAAACATTTTAATGAGAGCTTAATTTTAGAATCAAATTTAAATTTTAACAATTACCAATGGTTTCCATGAAAAAACATAGATCAAATAAAATATTTACAAAAAGAAACAACGGAGAAAATTATATGGTATTTAATATAAATTTAATTAAAGTCTAAAATTAGTGTTTTGAATTTTTAATTAGTTGATGTTGTAGAGGTATTTATTTGTATATATTCTTTAAAAAATCGTTTGATGTACCTTTATCCCGCAAAAAATCAAAGTTTGGAAATTTCGAGGAGCATGTAAATGTAATTTTGTGTGTATTAAACATATTTTATTAGAAAATAATAAAATATATATACAAAAAAAGTTTAGTTTAAAATATTACGACAAATAATTTTTTATTGCATGTATAATTTTCGTAACACAAGGAGAAAGTGTGATAATTGAAAAATAAACTATAATTAAAAAAAAAAGTATCATCAATATTTTAAACGCGTGTTTTTAAATTACTATAATATATTTAATATACTCGTATACCACAAACATTTCGTTAAAAACTATTGATAAATGTGTTTGCAACTAAATATCAATAATTTACAAAATTTGGTCAATATTTATTAATAAATTTCTATTCAAATTTTCATTATCAATATGGGAAACAAACATGTAGATCTGAATTATATTATAAATTGATCCAATGTATGTGTTTCAACCAAACTGCAAACCCTATGAGATCAAAATAAATTGGTTCGCGCAATGGATGCCATGTTGTCATACGCCTGTCGTATAAATATCTCACTTGGTCGTTTGGGAAGGAAAGGCGTATTGTATGCCCAAGCTCATTACCTAGCAACCCTTCAATGCGACGCAATATTGTATCTTATATTAAGCCTAATAAATTAATTATTCTCTAACTCTTTACACATATAATTAAATTAGAAGTTTGTTGGAAACTATAAAACTTGAATCTAAAATAGTAATAAATTTTGTTGATTTTTAGAAATTAGACGATTCACTTCCTTTAGTTGATTCTAAATACGCTTGTTTGACTTAAAATTGATCGTTATATATAAAGAATATAATGAATTACGATTATGAATTTTTTTCTTGATTAATCAAGAATGGGTATTTGGCCAATTCCGGAATAATTAAAAATCAACGAGAATAGTTGATATTTATTCCGATAGATGGCGCCTGCCATTAGCAACTTTCAGTTGCACGATAAGGAGATGCCCTTTTTCTTAAATAATTTATTATTGTGTTAAACATTTAATTTTAGAAGATATGTATTGAGTTTTAGTGGCGCAATTTTTATTTGCAAAATGCAAAAGGGGTAATATATTGTCAAAATATATATAGTAAAACATACCTGAGAGTTCCCTTCATTTTCTACGTTGAGGATTGGAAATTAGCAGTTCTATTTGTCTAGAATTATTAATGCACGAAGAAAAATTAAACAAAATATATTAAACAAAAATATATTATGTAAATGTAATATGATGCAATTGTTATTACACTATAATATTTGATGTATTACACTGTTGTAGAATCCTGTCGACTTAACCGTTCTGTGGCAATATCGTTGCGGAATTTCTTGTTGTTCGATTTGAATGGTGAGGATTGGTTGAAACGCAGTCGTTGAGTGGTAAGTGAAGCACACAGTTAGGAATAATCAGGACACGTGATTGGGTTTGAAAAATAAAAGGCAACTGGGTTGGAGGGAAGAAAGCTTGAGAAGAGTTGAGCGATTTGACTTATTAATTAGTTGATCACATGGCGATGATGGGATTTAGATGAAATGAGCGGAGAGAGAGAGATCTCTAGAGTAGATGTTACCTTGTTGGAAGCG
The DNA here is from genome assembly GCA_030710605.1 of Cordylochernes scorpioides. Classification (NCBI taxonomy): domain Eukaryota; kingdom Metazoa; phylum Arthropoda; class Arachnida; order Pseudoscorpiones; family Chernetidae; genus Cordylochernes; species Cordylochernes scorpioides. The sequence continues at coordinate 53,768,783 of CP092869.1, read as the reverse complement.
AAGGAGCAACTGTCCGAACTCGGCGAGAGCCACTGAACAACTGTAGGTGTTGTTCCTATGAGAGCGAAAACGTTACTGACCATTCTTGCTTTTCGATTTAACACCAAGACTCAGTTTCTCTCTGATTGGTCGAGAGATGTCACATGATCTTTTCCTATTGGTTGACCTACTTAAGGTGCTGTCTTCTGATTGGTCGAGAGATGTCACATGATCTTTTCCTATTGGTTGATCTACTTAAGGTGCTGTCTTCTGATTGGCCCGCGGCTCTCCTTGATGAAAAATATGGCCTGCCTGACAGGAAGTGTCGAGTGCTATTTCCGCTTTATTTACTTCCGCGTTATCAAAATACGTCCTGCTTTGTCAGGAAGTATTGAGTGCTAGCTTTAACATTTATAACTTCTGGTCACTAGATACGTCCTGTTTTTCCAGGAAGTGTCGGTTTAAACTTAGCTCGCAGGGACCCGGGGTCAGAAGGTTAACTGCGACGTTATTAATAAATATGTTCTCCTCTAGATTTACTTCCTATGTCTTTTGTTACTTTCTTTCCTCCAGTTACCTTATTCTTTTATTAAATCTTTGAAAATCATACATGGTACATACATAGTGGGTCGGGGTTGCATTTAATTATATACAAATTATGACAGATGCGCCCCCTACATGTGAAGAATTCAAGAAGGGGTTAGCCTGAGAGAATTCTGTAAAATGAAAAATAATTTTGTGGGAAAATTAGTTGTGGGTATTGAGTCTATATACAAGCATTGGTGGCGATATAATAAGTAAAATAGAATGGTGTTGATGATATAGGTTGAGTATAATTAATAGAAATCAAAAATTTTTAATTGTAAGAAATCAATGAATGCTATGGTACATAGTGGGCTAAAAAAGGAAAATGTGCCTAAACGAATTCTACTCGAGATAAGAAAGGAGATCGAGGGAGTTCTATTAAAGTTTTTGAAATCAAAATAAAAACAATATAAAAATAGTTGAATGAAATCAAAATTGAATGTTTTTGGTTGAAAAAGAAAAATTGTTTTGTTGCATGGTGATAAGGGAAAATGCCTAGTTACTTTTTTTGCTCGAATTTGGAAAAGAATTCGAGGGAATTTCATAAGGTCTTTTGAAATCAAAATAAAATAAAATAAAAGTTTTTTGAGCGAAATCAAAGTTGAGTGCTTGGTTGAATGGTGAAAAAAAAAGGAAAAATGCCTAACCATATTCTATTCGAGATTGGGAATGAAATCGAAGGAATTCTATTAGGTCTTTTGAGAAATCAAAAATAAAAATAAAATAAAAGTTTTTTGAGCGAAATCAAAGTTGAGTGCTTGGTTGAATGGTGGAGAAAAAAAAAGGAAAAATGCCTAACCATTATTCTAGCTCGAGATTGGGAATGGAAACCGAGGGAATTTTATTAGGGCTTGTGAGAAATCAAAATAAAAATAAAAATAAAATTTCATAAGGTATTTTGAAATCAATTAAAAATAAAAGTGGTTGAGCGAAATCAAAGTTGAGTGTTTGGAAAAAAAGAAAAATGAACAATAAAAAGGTTTCAACAATAAAGGGTGATTTAATGTTTTTAGTTTAATCGAAAACCAATGAGTTTTCGTTGATAATTGAGTTGTGGCAGTTTAAGCTAAGTGGTAAATAGAATGATAATTGATAAATAAAAATGATAATATAAACTAATTGGAAAATAAATGATAATTAATGATTAAAAGTGGTAATAAGTTGAATAAATTGATAAATTGATTAAATATTTAAATTTTAATTGAGAGAAAATAATGAAAATGATTGATATGAAAAATAAGGTGTATTGGTTGGAACCCTTTGGTATCTACATGCCCTGATCTACATGTATTGGTTGCTCCATTTTGCCCTATAAATGTTTTACTTGCTCAATTATGCCCTATAAATTTTTTGTCTCATCTGTAGTGACACTTAGGTGAAAAACGTGATTCTAGCCCTCAAGTGCGTTTATGCTGTGTGTACAGGAGATATGGAAATCTATATAACCTTTATGTGTAATTTTTTGTCTTTGTGTGTGTGTTGTGAAAAATGTTAGAAGTCTGTTGTGTAAGAAATGTGTGAGCTAGTTCTATGTGTTGTCTTGCGGATGTGGAATTGGGTGGTAAAAATCGATATGTAGACTCGAACTGGAATCAAAAATCGGTGGCATAGCGAGGTTCCCAGTTGACCTCAATAGGGGATCTTCTCATTGTAATTAGAGATACGGAAGTGGGGTGTGTCGGGCAAACGAGAGGGAATGAAATTGGAGATCGGACGAAGGCGCTCCGCTTTGTTTACAGAGGCCGAATTTATCGCTGCGGACTACACTTCCTGTCGTGGTGTCTCAAAATTCTCATTTCCTGCCGTCTATTTATTTTTGGTGCGGCTCAGATCTTGTTTTTGGAGCGTGATTTCTCCGACACTGGTTGGTCATCTTTCAGTTACTGCTATCTTTTCGGAGTTTATTTAGATTTTCTGCAAAAATGGTTCCTAAAATTATGAGAAGTTTTATAAATGTTTGTCCCAAATTAAAAACTACCTCTTGTAGTTCGAAGATTTTCTGCGCGGGCATGGCATAGATAAACAAGTAATTAATGAATAAAATTGGGATACAGTTGTACGGTAGAACTAATAAACCAAGGGTAAAAATCAGATGAAAGATAGGATATTGTCCCATGTTCGTCCATATTTTTGTAACTGGGGACTCTGAAATATTTGCTTGAACCTTATTAATTGTAGAATTTGAATGATTGGTAGGTTCGCAGTTCTCCTGTTTGATATCTTTAGGGGGTGGTGTGATATGATTGAGCTGGTTGTCAGGTTTGCAGTTTTTAACATCGGGGAAGAGTGATGTAAATCGTCTTGTTGCAAAAATGGCAGGGTCTAAATGCCTGAAAGGTTCGCTGCTGGTGGGTTTGAACCTTAATGACTCTGTTGGGAATAATTCGGGTGTTAAATGTTTGAAAGGGAACGTGTAATTGGGGTTGTGCTTTATATGATAGGTGCTAACGGCGGGTGGTGATATATAATGGATTTTTTCTGTATACAGTTTAAGTTTGTTAACGTGGATTGTGTCAGTGTCTCTTTGAAGTGGTTGATTTGGTCGATCTATGCGGACCACATTTGGTGAAATAATTTCTAATATTGTGTGAGGCCCTGTGAAATATGGCGCAAGTTTCCCTGTATTTGGGTGGTGATATAATTTTACTAATACTAGATTACCTACTTCGAAATGTGGTTGCTTGTGTCGTTGGTCATAAGTGTTTTTGTCTTGTAAATGTTTGTTTTGTGTGCGTGTGTGTGCAATTTTTCTAGCTTTGTCGATATCTGGGTACGGTGTGTTATGATTAGAGATTTCTGGGGGTAGGATACCAAACATTAAGTATATGGGTGGAAAACCTGTGGTAGAGTGGGGTGTCTTGTTATATATAAGTGTAACCTTCTTGACCAACTTGGTCCATGCGACCTTAGGATTTTCTAGGTGTAATAACCTAAGTTTTCCCGTGAGGGTGGCGTTCAGGCGTTCACATAGACCGTTGGCCTGTGGATTGTTGCTGGTTGTGAGCAATGGGTGAATATTTCTATTAAGTAGGAAACTACGAAATTTGGGTGAAGTGAAGGCAGGGGCTCTATCCGTAAGAAGGCGTTTTGGAGAACCATCCTGGAATACTCGCTTAAGTACCTGTTGGTAGGTGGTGGTACTGGTGGATTTAGATGGAAAAGCCCACGCGTAGCGTGAAAAATGATCGACTACCACATGGAGGTATATCTTGGTGTTGCCATATTTGGCAAATCCTGCTATGGTGTCCAGAGATAAAAGGTCGAAGGGTTCTTTAGATTCCGGAGGTTGACTTAATTCTCCGTAAGTGGGTCCTACTGGACGTTTTGTTAATTGGCAGGTGGGACAGGTCTTAACTTTTTTTTAATATCTTTTGACATACCTTGCCAGTAATATTGTGTGGAGATAATTCGTGACATTTGGGAAATACCGGGGTGATTGTATTGTGTGTGTACTGTTTGTAAGAGTTGTTGTATGAGTGGTTTTGGAAGTATAATCTTGGTTACACCTTTTCGGGAAACTGTATGTAATCCATTATGATCAATGGTCAAACTAGACTCTTTCGATGGAGGAGGTTGGTGGGTCTTGATAAGGGTGGCGTCCAAGAATCCACAAAACGGGTTACGGGACAAGAGATCTGCTTCATATTGTAGTTTTCCCTTTATGTAGCGGACCTCATATTCGTAACTCGATAGTCGTAAACTCCATCGAAACAGTCTACCGGACGGGTTCTTGATGGTTTTCAACCACTGCAATGCGTGATGGTCAGAAAATATTGTAAACTTTCTGCCCATAAGATAGATGCGAAACTTCTCCACACTCTCAACGATTGCTAAGCACTCAAGTTCAGAGATGGAGTAGTTTTTCTCGTGTGGGCGCAATGTTCGGCTGAAATATTGAACTGGATATACGTTTCCGTCAGGGTGAACTTGTTTGAGAATGCCTGCTATACCGAGGGTGGATGCATCGCAATACACTTGGCATGGCAGACCTTCTTTGTAAAGGTGTAAAATGGGGTGTTGTGTGAGGTTTCCTTTCAGGTCAATGAACGCCTCTTGACAAGCTTCATTCCAGTTCCACACGATATCCTTTTTGAGGAGGTTATTGAGTGGTGCTCGCAAGCGAGCGTATTCCGGAATGAATTTGTTATAGACGTTCACAGCGCCTAAGAAGGATTGTAGTGTTTTTCGGTTGTGTGGTTGTTTAATGGCGTGGATGATGTCGGTATTGCGTGTAAGTGGTGTAATTGTACCAGCTGTGATGGTGTAACCTAGAAAATTTATGGATTGCTTAAAAAATTCGCATTTCGCGAAGTTAAGTTGTAACTTCTCCGCTTCGCAAAAGGCGAAAAATTGTCGCAGGTGGTTTTGATGTTCCTCCAATGTGTTGGAGTAAATGATGAAATCATCAAAGTAATGTGCCACACAGTCAAGTCCGTGTCTCTGTAGGACCTGACTTATGGCTCGTTCGTAAATCTGAGGACTGGTTTTTAACCCGAAAGGTAATCGAGTGGGTTGGTATAATCCTTCAAAGGTGGCAAATGCTAACAGTGGTCGAGAATCGGGGTGTATTGGGACTTGCCAATACGCAGAGGATATGTCGGCCGTGGAGAAATATTTGGCCTGTGCGAGGCGGTCTAGGATATCCTCGATTCTCGGGAGGGGATGGACATCAGAGCTGATTAGCTCATTCACCTTCCTATAATCGATACAAAACCGTTTGGTCTTGTCGCGCTTAGTGACGAGGGTGACAGGGCTCGAGAAAGGTGAAAAAGATTGCTCTATGATGCCGTTCTCCAGCATTTGTTGTATTTGGTTACGGATTTCTTGTTGGTCACATATCGGAACACGATATGGACGTATGGTGATTATTTTTTCGGAATTCGTGGGTATTTTTACTGGTGGAATACGTAAGCATGGTACGTTGAATTTGTCCTGTGAAAAAATGTGAGTGTACCTTTGTAGAAGTGTTGTGAACTGTGGTGTATAATGAGTGTTAGGTGTTGTGTTGTAGTATGCATGTGGTAAAGGGTTTTGTTGTGTATTAGTGTGAGTGTCGAGTTCGTTGTGTGGGTTGGTCATGTGAGAGTTGTGCAACGGTGTGTGATCACCTATGTTTTTGGTATGCGAGTTATCCCGCTGTGTGGGTGCGTTTTGGACAGGTTCATAAGTTGAAGTTGTTGTGGTTTGATTATTTGAGGGCATGTAAAAAGGGCAATTGGCTTTAGTGAAAAAGGGGCATGTAGATAAGTGGGTTTTTTTCAATGAATGCACGCAATGGTTGTCATAGGCGGAAAGTTGGGATGCGGGGAAAATTTTTTGTGACATCGCCTGACACTGCCAGTACGTGCATACATTGGACACATGATTAAAATGGTAGGAGAGAGTAGACAATGGGGCGCCCAGCTGGAGTATAGTGCATTTATTAAAATCTATGGTTAATCTGAATTTATGGAGGCTATTGATACTAAGAATTCCGAATGGCAATGGTGCATTCACTACATGGAAATACTCCTTTCGTGATATTTGTCCTATTGTCAGTGGGATAGATAGTTTACCCATGGTTTTTGCAAATCCGTTTAGGGTTTGGAGGTGTAGTGAATGTCCCTCAAGGGTTAAATTAGGCAGGTGGGTTTTTAGCATATGATAAATATTATATGGCACTATACTCAGGCTGGCGCCTGTATCAATTAAAAAGGGGCATGATACATTAGGGGTTAGAAAAAGTTTGACAGTCAGTTGGTTTAGGGATCCTACCTCAGTCTCGAAAGGGCTGCTCGGCTGGGGTGTCCCTGGCTTGACTTGGTTGTTGTGGAATCGTGGCTGGTTGTTTTGGGACTGTTTGCACCGTCCGCACTTTTTCGTGGATCGTCGGGACTGGTCGACGTCGGCATTCGCTGTGCCAGTGTCTCGCGCCGCAGAACTTGCAGTTGGACGGTGGAAGAGGTGCATTCCATGCACCTGGGCGTCGGGGTGTGCTGTGGTACGGACCCGACATTGTGGGTGGTTGATCTTCTCTGGATCGCGTTGCCGGTACACTGGGCCCGTGGATCCGCTGTACCAGTCGGAACCACTCTCCTAGGTTCTCGTGAGGCACTACGCGGACTAGGCGCTGGTCGTTGAATGGCAGTCCTTCTGTCAGCGTCTCGAGGATCACCTCTTGTGGAAGTCCTAGTTGCAATCCCATGGCGGTTTTCTCCCGGTAGTAGGTCTCTAAGTTGGCTTGTCCAGTGAGTTTCATGGCGAAATATTTCGCAAAGGACGCTTCGCTTGACTCAGGGTAGAGATCTAGGAGGATTTGTCTCACCTGGAAATAACTCCGGTCGGCCAGCCGAAGTTTCCTGAAGAGTTCCAGGGGTTGTCGCACCAGGTAGTTTGGTAGGCGCAGTAATTTTTCTTGTTCTCCCATGGATGCGTCTTCCATTTTTCGGTCGAACGTCTGGAAAAACTGTGTCGCGCTGTATGCGCCGTCGAAAGGCGGGATCGCCGATTCCGCTCCATCAGAAATTTTTACTCGCGTCAGGAGCGTTGACAGCTGGTTGACGGCGTCCGCTAGGGGCGCAGTTGTCTCTCGGCCGGTCATCTCCTGTCTTTCTCTTGCCGGTTCGTTCTCTCTTACTTCTTGCCTTCTTTCCATTGTTTCCGTCGGACCGTCTGACTTTACGCCTATGGGATCCTGATTTAATTCCATCTCAGTATCCTGTCGACTCTGTGTAATATGATGCAATTGTTATTACACTATAATATTTGATGTATTACACTGTTGTAGAATCCTGTCGACTTAACCGTTCTGTGGCAATATCGTTGCGGAATTTCTTGTTGTTCGATTTGAATGGTGAGGATTGGTTGAAACGCAGTCGTTGAGTGGTAAGTGAAGCACACAGTTAGGAATAATCAGGACACGTGATTGGGTTTGAAAAATAAAAGGCAACTGGGTTGGAGGGAAGAAAGCTTGAGAAGAGTTGAGCGATTTGACTTATTAATTAGTTGATCACATGGCGATGATGGGATTTAGATGAAATGAGCGGAGAGAGAGAGATCTCTAGAGTAGATGTTACCTTGTTGGAAGCGAAGGAGCAACTGTCCGAACTCGGCGAGAGCCACTGAACAACTGTAGGTGTTGTTCCTATGAGAGCGAAAACGTTACTGACCATTCTTGCTTTTCGATTTAACACCAAGACTCAGTTTCTCTCTGATTGGTCGAGAGATGTCACATGATCTTTTCCTATTGGTTGACCTACTTAAGGTGCTGTCTTCTGATTGGTCGAGAGATGTCACATGATCTTTTCCTATTGGTTGATCTACTTAAGGTGCTGTCTTCTGATTGGCCCGCGGCTCTCCTTGATGAAAAATATGGCCTGCCTGACAGGAAGTGTCGAGTGCTATTTCCGCTTTATTTACTTCCGCGTTATCAAAATACGTCCTGCTTTGTCAGGAAGTATTGAGTGCTAGCTTTAACATTTATAACTTCTGGTCACTAGATACGTCCTGTTTTTCCAGGAAGTGTCGGTTTAAACTTAGCTCGCAGGGACCCGGGGTCAGAAGGTTAACTGCGACGTTATTAATAAATATGTTCTCCTCTAGATTTACTTCCTATGTCTTTTGTTACTTTCTTTCCTCCAGTTACCTTATTCTTTTATTAAATCTTTGAAAATCATACATGGTACATACATAGTGGGTCGGGGTTGCATTTAATTATATACAAATTATGACATAAATATATTTCATATATAATATCAATAATCATAAATATTAAACTACTTATTGGAAAAACATATTTAAAGGAATAATTCCTTTTCGTATAGGAGATCGAGATTTAAAGGTCATAGATTAATATTTAGTGAAATTTGGAAGAGGCGTTCGTCAAACTTCTCCACATTAATTATAAATGACCAATTAGGGCAAAATATATAACTTTGCAGCATTCTAGAATATATATAAAGTACCTTTGTATAGAAATATTTTAACTATTTCACAAAGATTTTATCCGTGATATACAGTTTTGGGTCTGGGGAATTAAGTGTGTATGTTTGCATGTGTCTTAGTGGTGAGTGGAAGCAATTGAAACTATCATTTAACACTGTCCTTCAAAACAATTTTCTATGAGTGGTCGGTGGAAGAATGGTCTAAACCGTTGGTTTTCGACCTCTACGACCTGGAATCGAATCCCGCAATGGGAACTTTTTTTCTTATTTAAAAATAAAATGCTCCAATGGCCCCCGAATCTTGCAAAAGTTCAACCCCACCAGCGAGTGCTGCAAACGGGGCTCTGGAACATTTGTGAGTGCAAAGTCGAACTGCTTTTCAAATGTGTAGACTTGTGGTGCACTTACAGTAAAATCAGTCGCCTTCTTTTACCCACCATGATTATCATGGCCTGTGCCACGTGTACTAGGAATAAGCAAAATAAAAACAATTTTCTATTATCGTTACCTTAAAGATAAAAGAGCCTTATGAAATCTCCCTTTCTTTTTTCTCTAGTATAATCTTTCATATTTCATTGATAAAACAGCGCAAACATATGGTGTTGTCTACTTAGAGAGCTATCAGATGCAATCCTCTTGTTGGAAAAGAAGGAGTTTGAAGCAGCCAATAGGAGGCCGACGGAGGGGGCTACGGGGATACAGCGGCTGAAATGATAAAAACAATAACAGAAGAATCTGTAAACAACTTTCGAACGGGAAGATTTGCCCTGATCCCCGATTCTTTTAGTGTAAATATTTAAATATATAATTAATTAAATAATAATTTACTAATTTTCCTAATTTATAATAAATATAATTTTCCCTCCTGCTTTTGTCGTTTATTTTAAAAGTGCTATAAGCAGCGACACCACAATTTTGAACCTTCAACCCCGCCGACCAAGAATAGAGGTGAGCGACTACCTCTATAGAACTTAGATCGTCGTCACAACACAGAGTGGCGGTGAAATCGCAATACCTCTAAACACCATTATTATCATGGCCAGGTAGTATGTGTATGCGTTTAAAACGTACATGTGTAGGCGTGTTTAGTTATAGTACTAACAGTAACAACCCTCTACACCCCCCATGATTATCATGGCCTGGTTGTACATGTAATAGACATGCTGTAACTTACAGCACAAGCAGTCACAACACTCCACCTACAATGAATATCATGGCCTGGTAATATATGTTTAGACATGTTGTAACTTACAGTACAAGCAGTCACAACACTCCACTTACAATGAATATCATGGCCTGGTAATACATGTTTAGACATGTTGTAACTTACAGTACAAGTAGGCACCACCCTCTACCTATCATGATTATCAAGGCCTGGTATTAAATATTTGTACAGAAAATACATTTTTAAACTTTTAACCCCAGCCCCCCCCCCCCCCTTAATCCTTTTATAAACGAAATTATCAAAATATCAACGTAAGATTTCAAGCATAGGGGACCTCTTCCTCAGATATTTGTCTACAAAACATTCAAATGTCTGAAATAGCTTCCAACTCTAACAGCAAAAAAAAAAATAGATGACAATTTTTTTATTGAAGATTGAAGTTGCCTGGCCGGCGCATTCATAGTAATTCAAAATAAAAGACACACTTCGGCCGAGAAAATAAAAACAGCCGAAGTGTCTTTTATTTAAAAAAAAACAATAACTTTGCAACATGCAACAACTGTCCTGGTGTGGAACTAACACTACACACATATTCTCAGGTCAAGCATTGGCCGCAGCCTTTCAGAAAATTGAAATGGACCCAGAGCAGCAGATTTACACACCCAAGATAGAGGACACTGCGACTGCTGTGAAAGAGATGTACGGAGACATTTAAAGCTCTTAACTGGACACGACAACAACAACAGAAAACTGAAATGGATCCAGAACAGCAACTTTACACACCCAAGATAGAGGACATTGCGACTGTTGTGATAGAGATGCATGGAGACATCTCTTCATTGGACACGGCAACAACAATAATAATTTTGTAGATAACCATCTGAGAAATATAGTTCCTAAGCTTGAATGCAAATTTCAATATTTTGATAATCTGAAAAAAAAAAACAAACATTGCGTTGATTTTTTTTTCTCTTTTAATAATAATATGATATATGAACAATTTTAATGTAAATATTTGATGACAATGCTTTTTATTTTTTCTCTTTCACCTTGTTTATATTATATGACTATTCTTTATGGCCTGAAATGATTGTAAATATGTATCTACTTATATATTTGCCTTATTCTGTCTGAAGCTTTGTCTGAAGCATTGTCTGTTTGTCTGAAGCTTTGTCTGAAGCTCACGGATAGAATGCGCGCTCATTGGCTGTAGATACGATGTACTAGAGCGCCATCTGTTATCAAATTATAAAACTATTTTAGAGGCGTAATATTCTTTTTATTTTATTTTTATTTATTTATTGTTTTTTATTATTATTTTTATTTATTTATTTATTTTTTTTATTTTTATTTTATTTTTTTATTTTTTTTTAATTTTTTTTTTATTTTTATTTTTTTTTCATTTTTTGATTTTTTTTTATTTATTTTTTTTTTATTTTTTTTTATTTATTTTTTTTAATTTTTTTTTTATTTTTTTTTTATTTTTTTTATTTATTTTTTTTTATTTTATTTTATTTATTTTTTTTATTTTTTTTAATGTAAGTTTGCCTCTCTCATAAACCTGTCTATACAGACCACCCTGACTATAGCGACCACGCTAGACAACCCTGTTATCAGCTGCCTGTCTATACAGACCACCCTGTCTATAGCAGTCACCTTAGGCAACCCTGTTATCAGCAGTGTGATACATCCACCTGTCTATACAGACCACCCTGTCTATAGCGACCACTCTAGACAACCCTGTTATCAGCTGTGTGATACATCCACCTGTCTATACAGACCACCCTGTTAATAGCGACCACCCAAGTCAACGTTTTTAAAATATATTCGCACTCGGGTAAACCCCGGGCGTTGCCCGGGCCATTCGTCTAGTATAAAATAAAAGGATTTAAAAGCGCGAATGTTTCTTTTATACATACGTAAAACAAACTTTGTGTAAAATATGTATAAACAAATGTAAAGACATACATGTATGACAGCGCAAGTGTCCCAAGGGGGACATAGCGCTTTAAATTGAAATAAATAAAAAGCAAAATGTATTTACTCTCAAATTAAAACCGGTAAACCAGCAATTTGAGCCTTGTTCACAGTTTTGAAGAGCTAAATCCTGTCTGCCGTGAAAGGTTTAAAGTTTGAAGGAAGCCGAGAAAAAAACTTCCTCTACTCCCAAAGGCATCTTAAATTTGTTTTTTAAAACTAAGGGAGCTGCGTTTTCTCCAGCCTATTGATCCACTGCCAGGCGTAGGCGGATATGTTCTAACCCACGACGACACATCTGCTCTTTCTTCTGGTTTCAGACCAACCCGTTAGACTATACCAGGGGTCGCGACTCGCGAGCCACATGGGGTTCTTTGGATGTGAAGCTGCGGCTATTTATATAGTTCCATACGTAAATATTATTTATGCGAGTACTATTTATTGTTGGCAATAAATATTTTTTGTGGTTCTTTAAAAATTAAAATTTGTAAATTGTAATTTTTGACACTTCCAACTTAAAAGTTTGGCGACCATTGGTCTAGACATATCTGCTATTTCTTCTGGTTTTAAAACGACCGTTAGACTCTATGAATATACTTATATTTTAATTATTGTTTTTATCCATTGGCCGGCACAAAACCTTTGTAATTATGCAATTACGTATTCAAGTTTTTATTTTCTTCTTTACCTTTCAAGTCAGGTGTTTGATTCTCAATTTGTTTTATCAGCTCAATTGAAATTTGTAATGGCAATGTGTTTCACATATATCATCAAATATCTCTACAGACCATACTGCAAAGATGAAAGTTAATACAAAGCAATAAGGCGCAATCTATACGATGGCGCTTAGTTTTGGCGTCTATTTTAACGGGAGAGGTTTTTTTTTTAACACAAAGCAATAATTGAATTTTTTGTATGTAATTCTACTGTCCTATAAGCTTATGTCCATAGTTTTCTTGAAAACCATTTCTGAGATTCCATCCTTCAGTGCTGCGTATATAAGCAGAATCGTCCAATGGTGGATTAAATTGGCGAAACCGCTGGGAGGGTTCACCACTGATGAGCCAAGCCCTCCCAATATATTTTTTCATCGCATTAAGGGCAGTAGAAGTTTGTATTGTGTATAAAAGAAACACACACACACATTCGTGCTTTTAAATCCTTTCATTTTATATGTTTTTTTTTTATCGCACTATACTAAATGCTACTGTGATTGAACACATGCGCTGTGTACACATCTCACGAGGAATCCCGAGCTTATGTGCTGACTATATATTTTAATCTGTCAATGCATTTTATTTTTATTTCTGTGTACACCTATCCTCCGATTTACACGTTTTTCTCAGGAACGTATCTACCGTGTAAATCGGGGGATAGGTGTATATGTTTCGATAAATTTGAACTGAGATAATAATATTTGCTTGTTTTCGGAATACACCAGTTTTATCGCAAGGGTATGCAGTCGAGTCATATTAGAAAATATAATTAAAACAACTTTAATTCCCTATTATATTTAATTGAGATGATAAAACAAATTGATAATCAAACACCTGACTTGAAGTGTAAAGAAGAAAATAAGAACTTGAATACGTAATTGCATAATTACAAAAGGTTTGTACCGGCCAATGGATAAAAACAACAATTAATTTGTATAGGGTAAATCGGCGCTATCAGGCAGCCGATTTCATAGAGTTGTTCTTAAACAAATAATTCAAAAGAAACTAAATTTGTTATATAATACATATATGATTGATATGAATCCCCCCTGGATATTAATCAAACAATGTTACAAGTTTCTGGAGATGGGTTTCTTCAATCTTTATTAACGTGAACCCAGTTCAGCTAATCAGAATAATGTCAGAGAAAAAATATAAGAGCCCTTTGTAGAAAGATGTCCGCTAGCGGGGTGTCCGCTAAAGGAAGGTTTTACTGTATATGCAAATATAATAATTATCTAATGCCCTTTAACCGACTATATTTCTAACCTGCTCTTTAATTCAACCGAAAATTCTGATCCCTTGGGGTTTTGAATAAAGAAGTTGGACTGTATATACAATGCAGATGGTGCACTCAGACCTTATGTTTGAAAGATTATGATTTGGAGTTATATAGCGATAGAATTGTTTAACTTTCATAAAGCGTTAGAGAACAAGGTAATTTTTAAGAACTAAAATTACAGAACAATTTCCTTCCATAGTTAATTTGTATAGTTATGTTGAATACTTTGCTTTCCTTTTCATTTTCCCTTCTCACCTTTGTTTATGTTTCTTTTTTCCATTTCTCCATGAAAATGATGTATGGCGAGTCTTTACAGGACGGAAATGTCCTAATAAAGCTTTTGTTGTTGTTGTATTAACGTTATCTCGAGCTTACGGGAATTTCTGCCACATAGAAACGTGTATGTACTCCTGTAGAAGGGCAGAGATGACCGAAAGCTGGAGATTACGTTAATAAAGATAAAAGAATCTCAACTCCAGAAACCTATGGCATTTTTTGATAATATAATAACGTAGAAAATTAGGAAAGACAAATCTCAGAATTACACAATAATTTATTTAATATAAAACCAAATTAAAACTGATAAAATAGCAAATTGGCAATGAGAACATTTTACAGTGTATCAAAATACAAATATAGAAATTTAAAATATTTTTTCATAGAACAATAAATAAAAAACTGCTACATAGCTCCTTCCCTATGGGAGCTGTGACCCACAGCTTGAAAACTTTGTTGCTACTGACATGGATCTGATGTGTTTCTGTCAAGTATTCCCTCGGAGTCTTGGACATCTGCCCCTAGTAGCTTTGCTTCCTTTTTCTTGCGGCGTGAAGAGCGGCTTTGTCGTCGTATTGCCTATAGGGACATCGTCATTTTGGAAGGAAGTCTTGGCTTTGACACGGCGGTGGAATCCTGGAGCCAGTCTCTGAAAATGTGGATCATAGCAGCCATGGCCTCAAGGTCTTATCGGCGATATTCAGTTTGTCTTCCCTAATCTACCCAGCATCTACTACACCAAAATGTAACATAGAAATACACGGCAATTTATTTAATATAGAACTAATAAAATAGCTGTGTATCAGAATACAAATATCGATATTTAAAAATATTTTCATAGAATAATAAAAAATAATCTGCTACAATTTATATATATATATATACGAGGGTGAGTAGAAAAGTAAGGTCTCCTTTTTTTTCATAGAAAAACACATTTAATCACAACCTTTTATACATCATTGGAAAGGTTGAACACTTTGCTATTTTCTACATAGTCGCCTTGATGCTCAATCACTTTTTTCATCCTGTCAACCAACTTTGTAATTCCGGTGTTGTACCATTCTCCCGCCGCCTCTTTGACAAACTTGTCGACCCACCTGGCGGACACTAAGGTCTTCTACGAGATAATTTCCGAACGCGCGTTGCTAGGTGAAATCCGACAACACCGCTGCCTTCCTTGGTTCCCCCTCTACCGTCTAGAACCTTCCCGGTGATCTTGGGACGCTCAGTCGCTGTCTGGCAGCCGTTCGCGATGGAGCTTCCCCTTAGCTCTCCCGCCAAGTGCGAGTTGCGCTCAGTTATACGCTTTTTAAATGCGAAAAATAATTCTCCGGTCGAAATTCACCGTCAGTTAGTGGAAGTGTATGGTGATAAGTGCATGGACATCAAAAATGTGCGGAAATGGTGCCGGGAGTTTAACGAGGGGCGGATAAACGTCCACGATGAACAGCGGTCTGGGCGGCCGAGTTTGCCGGAATCAACCGTAAACCGGCGGATAACCCTTGAAGAAATCGAGGATGGCCTGAATGAAGATTGCAGCCACTTCTCCGTGCACAAGATTGTGTCTGAGACCCTCGGCTACAGAAAGGTGTCCGCCAGGTGGGTCGACAAGTGGCTCAAAGAGGCGGCGGGAGAGTGGTACAACACCGGAATTACAAAGTTGGTTGACAGGATGAAAAAAAGTGATTGAGCATCAAGGCAACTATGTAGAAAAATAGCAAAGTGTCCAACATTTCCAATGATGTATAAAAATTGTGATTAAATGTGTTTTTCTGTGAAAAAAAAAAATATATATATAGGCGACCTTACTTTTCTACTCACCCTCGTATATATATATGAAAAGCAATAGAAAAATAAAAAGCACATGTGCTCCTGGTCAGGATATGCCTTCCTTATTTATTTCTAATATATATATAGTGAGTATTTTTTAAAAATATTTTCTTACACAAATTTCTTACACAATATTAAATCATATGATTCAGGTTTTAAAATTATATTTCGAATATCCTTATTAAAATCTGATACATAGAATATGAAATATTATTCCTAAAATGTCACGGCTGTAGTAAGTATAATATATAGAATGTAAACACAATAGAATCCATTATATCTTCACACAATTGAATTAACTTTTTAGGAACCAGATCAGGTTTCAGAAAACCTAGACCAGTTTAATAACAAATTAATTGCTATATAAAACATATAATGAGCTAAGAGGTTTTTATAAAGTTTCAAATTATCGTGAAATTCTCTCTTTGAACTAATTTAATGTGTTTAAAAGCTGACACACTAGATTAAATACTGTCAATTCAACAACAGTTGTCAGTTTTTATAAAGTCTTTTTCCTCTTAACAAATTACTCAATTAGTAAATACTTTTGATTTTTGTTTTCTATTTTAAGCCCAGAACAGCAAATTTCAAACCATTTAAACACGCACATACAAAATTCATATACAATATATGATCAATTATTTCAGGAAAAAGCATAGCTCTAATTAAATAATATGCTTTTATACAAAATTAAACAATTAAACAGATTTTCATTAAAATAAAACCATCTCCAGAAACCTATTTATGTTCGAGAGATTTTTTTAAATCAATTGATATGAAAATTTATTTTAAAAATGCAAAGAAAAGGTAAAATAAATAAAGTCTGTATAATAAAATAGCTGTCAAATTTTAATTAGTATAGACACAATATCTTAGAAAATTTGATCACAAAGTATTTTTTTATTGGGTTGTAAAGAAAGTTCGTTCGGTTTTTGTATCCCTTTGTTTCATAACGGTTTTTGTTGTTATACGGTAAAGTGTTATATTATTTAAATAGTACTTGTTCTGTTCTACAAGCCTGTATTATTTGTTTTTTAAAGAACGTAATTTTTTGTTGTTTTTCTAGGCTTGAAAATGGAATATCAAGGAAGCAAACATCAACATTTTCGACATCTGCTTTTCTTCGTTTTTCATCGGTTTCGCCAGTTTGGAAAAAGGAAAAGCGAAACATTCAATATAACAGGTGTATGGTAGATTAAACTGGCGAAACCGTTGGGAGGGTTCACCACTGATGAGCCAGGCCCTTCCATCAATTTTTACATTGCAGTAAGGGCAGTATAAATCGTTTAATTTTTAAAAGAATCATACATGTCTATAATAGTTTCGAATCTTCAAGACATAGACTGTAAATTCATGAAACGCGTAGGTGGTAAGCTTTATTTGTTTCATCAAGAGAAGGAATTTGGTCAATAATGATTATTGTGGTATTTTCTGGAGTTGGTCATCTGCTGAAGATAAAATCAGAAATGTCGAGTTTTGACCAGAGTGGTCGGTTATTCAAGGAAATGGACTTTCAGCAGATTATTGTCTGAATGAAAGTTAAATTCTAAGTTAAATAACAAGGTTGATATCACGAGTAATTAATTGTTGAATCATAATTATGTTCTAATCGAATTGTTTATTTTTAGAAATTGAGCAAAACATTCGTTGACTCGGTCAAATATCAATAAAGTCGAATTAATCAATAACATTTTAAAATTGAAATATTTATTTAATAAGAAAATTGAATATTGATTTTAGAATCTTCAAGTTTTCGAGAGATAATTAAATTCCCTTCTACCGAATTAATTGTAGTAATTGAATGAAAACAAATCTTATTTTCAAATTCTTCTAACTCGCTTAACTTTCGACATGGTTGCCAACGCTGATTTTGATGAAAATCTATGAGAGAGTTAGTATAAAGTCCACACTTTTAAACGAAAAAAAAAACTACCATTTAATTTATACAATTGTAGATCAACGAAATTATTTTTCTTTTTTTTTTTAGTATAAGAAGTTTTTGTGAATTTTAAGTTTCCGTTTATTTTAATCTTTAATTTGCAATGAAATTAGCCTAGAATCTGAAAAATATAAACAATATATTTAAATAATTTTTAAATTTATAAAAACATTCCTATAAAAATAGCGAAATAATCCAAAAATATTAAAATTTGCAAAACATAAAAAATAGAGAGAGATATACTTATATATTATTATAAAAAATACTTTTTTAGATTACTCTTTTACTTTATTCTTTTTGATTGAAGATTATCTGGTTCGTTACCCATTCCCCTCACAAATGGGTCATCCCACGCAGCTAGAGTCCGCCTAACTTTATTCTGAAATCTTGGCCTCTTGGATAATTTATCGTCCATTTTATAATATTGTTACGTCGTACCCAGACGTATTCAATAACTTTTATAATAGTAGAATAATTCTTCCTGGAGTGAACTTATGCGATAATAACAAGGCGAAGGAAGACGAGTATCTTTATTGGTGCATAAGAGCAAGCTTTCGGGCAAAAGCCCTTCGACTGGCAAGATATAACGACACTGTGTCGTTATATCTTGCCAGTCGAAGGGCTTTTGCCGAAAGCTTGCTCTTATGCACCAATAAAGATACTCGTCTTCCTTCGCCTTGTTATTATCGTATAAACTTTTATAATCTCAGTAAGGTCTTTAGAGATACTATTTGAAGATATATGTGAAACACATTGCCAAAAATAATTATTACAAATTACCAACTTATTGATAACAGATAAGTGAGATATTATTATGATAATAACAAAATATCTGAATTAATAACCTGCCTATTAAAATATTGTATATTCTGTTACAATATCAAATATTTATATCGTCCATATTACAATTGACGAATATAACAACAACAAAAGACTTTATCGAGGACCTCTCGTCCTATAAAGGATTCGCCAGTTTACAGAGTAATTGAAGAGAAGAGAACTAAGAATACAGAGAGAAACCTATAAGTAGTAGGTATAGTATAGTATTTTCTACACTGTAACTATATACAACAGCAGCAACAAGCCTTTTACTGGAATCAAAGTCCCATACATGATTCGTCATTCTAGTCCTGACAAAGATTATTTACATATAATTATTAACATCAATTAGATTATGTATATAGCTTCCTTTTCTCTTCAGCCGTCTTCCAAAATTTGAACAACGCAAACGCTCCAGCTCTGTTTCTCACCACCTCATTCAACAGGAGCTCCAAAGAGAGTCCCTCAAGGCCTATTTCACTGAGGAGCACTTCTCGTTCGTCTTTCAGCCCCATACATGAGAGTATATGGTGATGTAGCCCCGGCTCTATTCTTGTTCCGCAAATATTGCATGTCCAACCGTCTGTTTTAAATATTCAGGGGCGATCATCAGTAAAGAGCACCGAGGGGATTCTCAGTCCGGCAATACACCGTTTGACCCCAATTGACGAATATAATTATAGAAGAAGAAACACAGGTCGGGAAGAAGAGCTTCATTATATGAGAGGACGATCTAAAAGGTTTCGGTCAAAACGCCATTCTTGCCCGAACACTTGTACAATTGTTTTATTATTGTTACATCGTACCCAGACGCTATTCGTGTTCATTGTCTAATCAGGATGCCACAAAGATACACAGGTGAGTTCGAAGGTGAGTTAGCGCTTTATTATACGTGGCACTGAACAGAAGGAATACAATAAGAGGGACTTGCTTTCAACCTCCCCGTCAGAAGAATCCTTGGCGCCGTGGATGTCTATCTTGTGAAACCTTCCGCTCCACATTATACAAGTCCAGCCTGGACTACACCACCTTGTAGACCGCTCCGATGTCAGTCTCTCCTGGCACCGTCTTTTAGGATCATCCACACGGCCGGAGACATCTCGCCGCGCTTCCTACCGTGGATGTCGATGTCACCAGACTGTCCGTCCTCCCCCATACTGCAATGCTGTTTTTGTCGCCTGTTCTTTCACACATGGGCTATCCCATGCAGCTGGAGTGCAGTCATCTTTACTCTGAAATCTTGGCCTATCGTATAGCTTGTCGTCCATTTTACAATATATTACTACAAGGGGGGCCCGAGTGGACGCACCATGGTTCTAATATAGAAGAAGTCAATTTTTTCGAAGTATCCAGATATATTTAATAGAATTTGCATCTTAAGTAAGGTAGAGGTAAGTTTGTAGTGTAGGTGTGTAATGTGTGTGGTGTCTATAATGTGCGTGTGGATGTGAAATGCCAGTGACAGCACCAGCTTTGACAAATCTCAAGTGTCCACCTGGACACCATGGTTTCAGGCTAATTGCTCTCGTCAGTCCAGGGTAGTCTTTGATTCCATGAGATTCTCATTGGATTCATGGAATATTCAGAATGTGTCAAAGAGATGCTCACAGCTGGCAGTGAGGGTAGGTCAATTCTATGTCCGAAATATTGGTAGAAAACCTGCCGCCGGGGAGAAATAGTGATCTATAAAGAGAAGTTTCACCTTCGCCAAAATAGGCATAAAATATTCCAATAATTATAATCTTTGCAATGGTGTAAAAAATCAGTAAACCTTCTCCTCCAACATTGTCTAACACTGAAAGTCAGCCTTTCGTGTTGTGACCTTCATCAATGCACATTGAATCGAATATTTGTATTAATTTGAAATAAGGTTCTGACTAGATATTATGTTTGCAGCAACTTATGTTAGTTCCCTTTGAAATGCTCAACAGTTTCCCTGATGTTTGTGTTATCAATTTGTCATCATATTTAGGTGCTCTGTATTTAAATTTTAAGACATTTTTAAACATCTCTTAATACTAAATCATACTTACGAAGTTTTAAAAAATATACACCCATGAACAAAACTTAAGGAAATTGTACCTTTCTGCATGTATATTGAGACAATAACTCTGAAATATATTTGATACACAGTAATCTTTATTGAAGACAAATGAGATAACAAAATGTGAACAAATTTGCCTCTATCTTCTTAAAAAAAAAAACAGACGACAGGCGATATTAAGACATTCCACTTCCTCAGGTTATGTCCATGAATGTATATAGAGTAGGAGGGACACTATAAACACGACTATTCACTATAACGAAGAGATATCCTTCAGATAATCAGAGATCTTGATTATCTCTCTTCACCTCAAGACTCAGGAAGAACTTGAAGATGGACGGTTGATGTTAGAATGACATCATTATCCAGGCCTTGTCCTAAAAGCCAGATCGAGTGGCCGATGGTGATGACATCTCAGAATGACCAGTACTGACAGATCATTGGGGATGCAGACTCCCAGGCAAAGGCCGGATGTACAGGATGATATTCTAGATGTTCCGTATGTATTTGAGCTAATAAATTACTCTTCGCGCACATCTAATTTACAAAATAACATTTTTAAAGTTTGAGTCAAAAGGCGATCCATCAATCAAGATTATATAAAAGGGCGTATCTGAATCTGTAAAGAAAAAAAAGGTACGCTCTTTTATATAATCTTTTAAAGTGTTCTTTGTGTATTTCTATGTTAACAAATATAAAAGACGCGATATTTAAACATAAAAAAACCCAAAAAAGCAGAATGATCCAATACAGTATTAGAGCTCTAAAGAAGCGGTCTGGTAGATTATATTGGCGAAACCGCTGGGAGGGTTCACCACTGATGAACCAAGCCCTCCCAATATTTTTTTCATCTCAGTAAGGAAAGTAGAAGTTTGATCTATTTGTGAAAAGAAACTTTCGCGTTTTGGTGTTTTCATTTGTTAAACTATTTAATAGTATTCATCGACGGCCTTAATCTTCAAGGTTAGAAGACTTCCTGTCATATCACTGAGATAATAATGGCTATATATATAAGTAATAATAGCAATAAACAGCTTCCGAGTATAAGTGTCTTGCTTTATCTTCTCTCAGATATAGAAAGGTTTATAATACACGAAAGCTCGAGAAATAGATAAATAAAGCAAGACCCTTATCCTCGGGAGCCGTTTTTTGTTATATTACGATTTTAGAGGATTTTATCTTTGAATGGTTAGTGGACTCAATCGGCCGATTTGTGAAACTTGATTCCACAATAAAAGAGATTGGGGTCTTCATTCTAATGTCAAATTATATTGACAAACATTTGCAGTTTTATCTTATAGCAGTTTTTACCAGGAATAATGTTGTTTTCGTT
>CP092869.1:53646093-53746816 GCA_030710605.1 Cordylochernes scorpioides | reverse complement strand
GGAGTTCAGCTGGTGTCGTCGTGAAGCAAGCAGCCGAGTTAGCGGCCGGCCTGCCGGGGGTTTGTGTGCCGAGAAGACATGGCAGTCTGCGGGGAGAAATCTGTCTGGTGACAACGGGACCTGCAGCAAGGAGAACGGCGGTGACGACAGACGCGGCAAGTTGGCGACGGGAAGTGGGCTCCGGGACCGTGTGGATCAACAAGTGGAGGACGGAGCAAAGAGGACGAGGAGGAACCTACCCGGGGCGGACATCGAAGGCAAGTTCATCTACTATGTCTAGTTATTAACATCCTTTTTAAAGCTCTGAGAATAAATCCATAGTACTAAACTGTATCCAAAACGGACCCACATTGTTTTCTCAGAAACCTTGCACGCAAACATCGACGGCTGAGAAGAGTCGTAACAATATCAAGAAAAGCCCAGGCGTTTCGGGCTATTGGCCCTCGTCAGCATGGTTCAAGCTGTACCTTAACTACCAAATATTTGTCCTAGAAGCTTCCTGATAATCAAAAAATGGGTATTTAAGGCCAAATTTGCGTAAATACGCTCAACATGTGAAAAAAAAAAAAGAAATAATATTTTAAATATCAAAACCTGATCTTTTTAGAGCCTATATATAATTCTTTTAAAGAGGCAAGGTAGGTTTATAGGAGTTTGTAGCCAATGAAATTTTCACAAAACGGAGCGAATTAAATAGTAAAAAATGCAGATATTATACGTATATCTACAAGAAAATACACTTATGGACAAAACCTAAGGAATTGGAAAGTCTTCGAGTCACCGGTCGTTTGTGTTTTTGAAGGAGACAGAGGCAATTTTGTTCACACTTGGTTATCTCGTGTGTCTTCAATAAAGGTCACTGTGTATCAAATATCTTTCAGAGTTATTGTCTCAATCCCGATATTCATGCTGAAATGTACAGCTTCCTCAAGTTTTTGTCTATGAGTGTAAATCTATATAACATTTTAAAATGGCCTGTACTCACATATGAAGATGAAAATGTGTTTTTAATCCTCATCAATAACAGATATATGAAACTACTTCATCCAAATGTGTTCGCAGTCTAGCCAATACCCACATCCTCTCAGACTATATAGAATCAAGAACAACCAAACAACCCTAGTTTGTAAAATAACAGATACCTCGACCAAAGGAGTTATCTCTAGCATAACTGAATCGTTTAAGTGTACAAAAATGGATGTATAATACAAATGTACCTTTTCATATCTTCGACATACTAACATCATCCGTCCAAATATGGCCAATATGCATTTCATATTATGATACATTAGCGCGCCATCTGTTATGAAAATTAGAAACTATTATAGACCCGTATGATTCTTTAAAAACCTAAACATTTTTCTCTACTGCCCTTACTGGAATAGAAAATTAATGGGAGGGCCTGGCCTCTTCATTGCAGTAAGGGCAGTAGAAAATTGTTTAATTTTAAAAAGAATCATACGCGTCTATATGAGTTTCGAATTTTCATTCATTTCATAACAGACGATGGTAAGTTGTAATATATTTTGGCATATATCATCTTTATAGCACATCGGAGGTTCCAAGGTTGTAGCTGTGTTATAAAAAACACAATATCTAATAAATCTATTGATAACGTTTCTTGGGGGGTCGGTGGAAGGCTGGTTAAACCGTTTGGTTTACGACCACTACGACCCGGATTCGATCCCTGCATTGGACACTTTTTTCTGTTAAAAAAAAAAAATGCTCCAATGGCCCCCCGATTCTTGCAAAAGTCCAACCCCACCAGCGAGTGCAAGTAACCAAACGGGGCTCTGGCACATTTGTAAGTGCAAAGTCGAACTGCTTTCACATGTGTAGACATGTGGTGCGCTTACAGTAAAAAAGCAGTCGCTAACTACCCACCATGATTATCATGGCCTGTACCACGTGTACTAGGGATAAGCAAAAAAAAAAAAGCATTTACAGAAAACAGAAATGTAATCACATCGAAGAATTGTCTATGAATTTGTAGATTGAAGGCTTTAACTTATTATGAATTTCTTGGTTTTATTTTGTATGTTTGATTTAATTGTACATAGTTCAGAACGAAACACTACAAAGGAATGACAATACATCCAGATGGCACAAGAACCTACAGGATATGCAACAAATTTCCTGGTGTGGAACTAACACCTACCCACATATTCTCATGCCCAGCAATGGCTGCAACCTTGCAGAATATTGACATGG
The DNA here is from genome assembly GCA_030710605.1 of Cordylochernes scorpioides. Taxonomy (NCBI): domain Eukaryota; kingdom Metazoa; phylum Arthropoda; class Arachnida; order Pseudoscorpiones; family Chernetidae; genus Cordylochernes; species Cordylochernes scorpioides. The sequence goes on along the minus strand of CP092869.1, from coordinate 53,744,605 downwards.
ACCCAGAGCAGTAGCTTCACACACCCAAGATAGAGGACATTTCGACTGCTGTGATAGATGCAGAGGACATCTCAGGCTCTTTATTGGACATGATAACAACAACAGAAAATTGACATGGACCCAGAGCAGCAGCTTTACACACCCAAGATAGAGGTTACTGCTTGATAGAGATGCATGGGGACATCTGAGGCTCTTCATTGGACATGACAACAACAACAGAAAATTGACATGGACCCAGAGCAGCAGCTTTACACACCCAAGATAGAGGTTACTGCTTGATAGAGATGCATGGGGACATCTGAGGCTCTTCATTGGACATGACAACAACAACAGAAAATTGACATGGACCCAGAGCAGCAGCTTTACACACCCAAGATAGAGGTTACTGCTTGATAGAGATGCATGGGGACATCTGAGGCTCTTCATTGGACATGACAACAACAACAGAAAATTGACATGGGCCCAGAGCAGCAGCTTTACACACCCAAGATAGAGGTTACTGCTTGATAGAGATGCATGGGGACATCTGAGGCTCTTCATTGGACATGACAACAACAACAGAAAATTGACATGGGCCCAGAGCATCAGCTTTACACACCCAAGATAGAGGTTACTGCTTGATAGAGATGCATGGGGACATCTGAGGCTCTTCATTGGACATGACAACAACAACAGAAAATTGACATGGACCCAGAGCAGCAGCTTTACACACCCAAGATAGAGGTTACTGCTTGATAGAGATGCATGGGGACATCTGAGGCTCTTCATTGGACATGACAACAACAACAGAAAATTGACATGGGCCCAGAGCAGCAGCTTTACACACCCAAGATAGAGGTTACTGCTTGATAGAGATGCATGGGGACATCTGAGGCTCTTCATTGGACATGACAACAACAACAGAAAATTGACATGGGCCCAGAGCATCAGCTTTACACACCCAAGATAGAGGTTACTGCTTGATAGAGATGCATGGGGACATCTGAGGCTCTTCATTGGACATGACAACAACAACAGAAAATTGACATGGGCCCAGAGCAGCAGCTTTACACACCCAAGATAGTGGACATTGCTGTGATAGAGATGTATGGATATATCTGAGGTTCTTCATTGGACACGACAATAACAACATTGTATATAGTTGCACTATATAATTTCATATTGACGCATAGCAAGGATATGACCCTTCACAGTTGAATAAAAAAACTTGGTACCAATTATAACTGGAATCTACTTGTTCTTGAAGAGACACTTCGGCCAGTCGTGCTTTTATACACAATAATAAAATATTTTATTGCCAAAGTGTTCTTACTTCAAGAACAATGAATGCTTGCCAGACAACCTCCATCTTCAAGAAAATGGAATCCGCTTAATTAAGTTAATGATAGCGGCTTCACAAGAGACATTTTCAAGGGATTCAGTCTATTTGTTTAAACGGAAAACACGGAATACATGATTGAGTTGTTTGGAAAAAAAAAAAAAAAGAATAAAGGCCACCGAATCCAAACAAACCAGTGTAGTCAAAGTAAATAAATGAAATAACCACCCACGCCATGTCCGACACGTCATCAATTTCCTTGCTAGCAATATCGCGTTAGATCTTTCGTCTGCTTTTTATATCCACGATTTTTATTGACTTTTCTCTTTTTTTGTTTTATAATTATTCTTGGATAATATAAAAAGAATGTTTTTAAAACTAATGACCGTATGATGTGGTATTTTAGAATACACAATATCAAAAAGCATGAAAATAGTCTAATAATTGAAATTTAAAATGTGCGAAAAGATACAAATTTTAAATGCAGATGTCCTGCAGTCTGGCGAAATTTATATATTATTTTATGTAATGTGTTTATATTTATTTTTATTTTTTATATTTTTATTTTCTATCTTCGTTAGGTGTATGTAAATATTTAATATTATTAACGGATCAGGTTATCAGAGGATTAAATTCGTTTTAACTATATCGAAGAATGTATACAGACATGAAACCAGCATTTGTCGATCTTTCATATATTATATTTCAATTTATCTTTAAAATTGTTATCTATGATTTTTTAAAACTTATAATTGATAATAATTTGACAATAATTTTTTAAAATATCCACATTAGAGCATTAGGCAGACTAGACAAGAAGTACACTCTGTTCGTCTGAAAAATCAGGATTTAAAAATTTAGAATGCAAATACAATCAAAATGTGCAAGACTCAAAATATTCTACAAAAAATTAAAACGTCTGCATAGTAAAGCACTCTTATAAATAATTCAAGAGAAAAATAATTTGAAAACAGAATAATTTTATAGATATATGGCGCTTGCATGAAAATATTCCAATAATTATTGAAAACTGATAACATTCTCAGAATATTATTTCGAGAGAAATGATTTTTAGTTTGAATTTGGTGCAAATTGGTATCAAAATATAATATGTGAAGCAATTTCAATTTTTCATAGCAAAAAAAATATTACATATTTTATATAAAGTCCTCACTTTGTTATTGTAATTTTAAGTTATTCTTTTTAGAATTAGAATTCAGAATATTTTGTTTTTAAAAGTGTATAATCTAAATTAAATAATATTCGAATGAACTGAAAATATTTTATATATGCCCTCTAATATCATTTGAAATTTATTTAATTTTAAAATTTATTGTTAAAGATAAAAAAATGTAATTTAAAATTACTATATAAAATATGTATGCGATATTTTTAATATTTTGTTTATATAAAATATATTTTTCTATAATATATGTAAACATTTGCCTGGGATCCAATATCAATAAAGGTTATAGAGAGATAAAATTGAACCAGGTGTATAAATGTTATTAATTTATAAAGTTGCCCCACACAAATATTTACAAAACTTCTTGATAACTTATCTGTGTGTTCAATATATCTAATAAATTATTTTCAAAATATATTTTTTCTTTATGTTTGAGTTTTTAAAATTATTTTTGAAAATTGTCCAGAAAATTCATTTGTTTTAAAAGAATATTCTTTTTATAAAATACATATTTTAAATATTTAACCAAAATAGCATTTGTTTTTTAGGTATTAGAATTTATAATATACTTTATATTTGAAAAATATTTAGCATTCATTCAATGAATTATTCACTCAGACGACCTATATTTCTTTCAATCTGCTTCTTGAAGATTAAACGTCAACATTGATCTTGACAGATGGGTCGAAAAGTGATCACGAATTTGTATTTGTCTACACTACCCAAGAACACCAACATACCTGTTCCTTCCAGGCTGTACAACCTTCCAAGATGAACACCTATAATATCGATGGGCCGTTTTCCTTGCCAGTAACCTAACGGCAAACACTGGAGTAACTATGGCTTCAGATCCACTTCACAACAATCGCAAACTCTGGTCCAGCAAAATCATTCTCAATTGAGAATTATGTCACGGTAGATAAGACAAGTATTCAAAAAGTTTAATTGAAAATAATTTCTTAATTAGATCTATATAATACAAAATGTGTCATTTAATTTTACAAGTGATAATCTACAAGCATGGTAAGAGGTAATGATGACTAGGCAAATATTTATGATGATAAACTGACAACAGAGTATTCAAAATAATTATTCTGTGACAATATTATCTAAGCACTAGACAGTGCTCTATCAACCTATGTTGGCTACGTGGCCATGGGGCAGATAGCAACAAACGAGTGGACAATCCGGCAAAGAATGCCTCTGCCTTAAGAATCGTCATATTCCACCCTGCAACGAAGTCTTGCTCGCAATTGTTCACGTGCGGCAGCCCAAGTGACCGAACGGAAGTGTATACCCAGGATTACTTAGCTTCTCTCAAGAGATTATCATTCACTTCAAGTTGTCTTCTCAAATTACCCCCCAAGATAGGTAATGGGGAGGTCACCATCCTCACGGGTCACAGACACGTCCTGATAGATCTTGTTTCCTGGCATCCTGAAACTGATACCAATTTGTCCTCACCTTTTGGAAGCCCCACATATCGCCTTCTATTCAACTGTCCAGCTTTTCTGAGGCACGGAATGCTGCGACAGCTTTACTATTTGGACTGCCTTATCTCTATTCAGCGTAGTTGGCCGCCTCCCAGACTGACTGTCAGCAACTGGCTTACAACCTGCCGTGTCTCGAACTTTCCACTAGAATAGGGGTCGCGGGAAAAACATTTTAGTCAGAAGAGTTTTTTTTTTCTTATCCCTAGGACACGTAGTACAGGCCATGATAATCATGGTGGGTAGAGGTAGGCGACTGCTTTTACTGTAAGTGCACCATATGTCTACACATGTGAAAAGCAGTTCGACTTTTCAACTTAAAAATATGCCAGAGCCATTTGGTTACTTGCACTCGTTGGTGGAGTTGGACTTTTGCAAGAATCGGCGGTCATTGGGGCATTTAGTCAGAAGAGTCATACATTACAATTTACAAAATTTCTAAGTTTTCAAAAATCCACAAAATATTTTCTTGTCAACAATAAATAGAACTAACATTAAAATAAAGTTTTAAATGAAGTTTTTATATATGCGAGTACTACACACAGCTCAAAGAGCCATATGTGGCTCGCGAGCCGCAAGTTGCCGACCCCTGTACTAGACTACTGAACTGTTCACTAGCGTTCGACGCTCCTGGAACCTAGATTTTTATCTATTTTCTCTATTTTTAGTAATATTTCAAGATTAATATCAAAACTATCATTTTTTAAATACTCTCAAATTTGGTATACCATTTATACTCTGCATCACAACAGCTAAAAACTTAATTGATCAAACACAAGGTTCCAATTTTCCCAGTTGGGAAAGTGAACAAATTCCCGGGCCGACAAGAATCTCTCAGACAAGCAGAAAATCCTCACCATTCCTAATTACGTTCCACCCGGTTCATGGAATCCTTATAGGCCTTGTGTCCTACGGTAAGTACATTTAGGTGACGATATTATGTTGGTGTGTAACCGTACAACATTCTACAACAAAGGTCATACAAAGGCTATACTACTATTTGAAATAACACAGGTTTATTAATTAAAATCAAGCTCTCTTATATTTTAGTTTCTCGGTTTGTATTATGTTTACACTCATGACAAAACTTAAGGAAGATATACCTTTTAGCATGTATATCGGGATTCAGACAATAACTCTAAGATATTACAATGACCTTTATTGGAGACACATGAGATAACCAAGTGTATATGCACACTTATGGACAAAACTTGAGGAATTTGTACCTTTCCACATGTATATCGGGATATAGACAATAACTCTGAAAGATATTTGATACACAGCGACCTTTATTGAAGCCACACAAGATAAACAAATGTGAACGAAATTACCTCGGTATCTTAAAAAAAAAAAAAAAAAAAGACAACCGGCGACATCAAAGACTTTCCATTTTCTTATGTTTTGCCCATGAGTGTATTTAATTCGATGATTTCTTTATGATTTTCGTATTCAATAATCTCTACCAGATGATGTTTGAATTTCATTTATGGACTCCCAAAAATCAAGCAATCGCTCTTCCGCAAATATCAAATCGAGTATTTTTCCATTGCAGTAAGGGCAGTAGAAATTGTTTAATTTCAAAAAGAATCTTACGCGTCTATAATAGTTTCGAATTTTCATAACAGATGGCGCGCTAATGCATCATAATATAAATGTTCTAATAAATGACTCAATTTGATGTTTGCGAAGAGCGATTGCTCGAAGCATATTATATATTTATAATTGTAATTCTACTGTCCTCAAAGCTTATGTCCATAGTTAATCTAAAATACCCATTCCAAGAGTCTAGCATCAGTATCAGTATAAAAGGAAAATCGAAAAAGGCAATATAACAATGGTATGGTAGATTAAACTGGCAAAATCGCTGGGAGGGCTAACCACTGATTAGCCAGGCCCTCCCATTATTTTTTTTTTTCATTGCAGAAAGGACATTAGAAATTGTTTAATTTTTCAAAAGAATCATACGCGTCTATAATAGTTTCGAATTTTCATAACAGATGGCGCGCTAATGCATCGTAACATATGTCTATATATAGGTATAACAGCTATGAAATTTTAAAAGGGTATTGCTTTGAAGCTGAATTTTTTAAATGTAGATTTCTATATATACTTTTTAATCTCTGTACAAACCCTCCCCATTGTTCAATGATATTTTCTGTTAAAAAAATTCATCCCACTCATTTATCTCTGAAAATATATAAATAATCCCTCCATTAAAATTTCTTTGTTGGATTTTTTTTTCTAAATTTTAATAAAGGAGTTGAAATATACCTTTTGGATTATTTTTAAAAGGCATTTTTGATTTCATTAAGGATTTTATTTTATTTAAGAAGGGGAATTTCTTATTTTTCTCTCCCTCTCATGCATTCTATATATAACAAAATTGAAATACTTAAATTTGATCTTCATAGAATATTTCGTCAGAGATTTCTTTTTAAAACTAATATACATTCAGGGTTTATATAATTCAAAATTTCTTCATGGCTGCTTTGGTCTGTTGTATCTTAGTCCTTACCTTGTAAAGGTATAAAACAGACGATTTCAGAGTTATATTATGTCCATGAGTGTATATACACTTGGTTATCTCGCGTGTCTTCAATAAAGGTCACTGTAATATATTTCTGAGTTATTATCTGAATCCCCGATATACATGCTAAAAGGTACAACTTCCTAAAGTTTTGTCCATGAGTGTATATACACTTGGTTATTCTATGATCTTGACAGTCCTACTCTATGCGGCTCCAATCTGGGCACATGATCAAGCCTTAATCTTAGATAGAATCCAGGATACCTTTCTCAGACGTTTTCTGTGCCTTCCAAGCTATACTCCGGGCTATATTTTGAGGGCCGAAACAGGAAGAAACTCTCTTGATATCACAGTGAAAAAACTAACTGGACTAGAATTCTGAAAATGGACGGCAGCAGGCTACCTTCAATTTGTTTGGCACATTTGTGGGACATTTCAATTTCTTCAAAACAGAATATCGGACTGGTAAAAAGTATAACAGAGCTACTTAATAACACCGGCTTCTCATGGCTTGTTGGATGTACAGACTTCAATATTCTACAAAGATACATCCCTCTAATTATTAGAACGGCAACCGGATCAGTCCTTGCAGCTGGATTATGTAAGAATAAGAAAATCAATACTCTACTCTCACTATAAATACTTTCATTCATCACCTACAATGGAATGCTATCTGAACGACAATATCCCCCTAACCTAAAAGAGAATCATTGTACAAGAACCCTTTTTGTAGTACAGAGAATTAATCATGTTTCACTATTGAAAACTAAGACCATAAAATGCACCTTATGCAATGGTGAATTTAGTCTCGATTTTCCACACTACATGTTCTACTGTACGGAAATGGAAGAAGAAAGAGAAATTCTTTGTCAAGAGGCCGGCTATAATAGCAATTCGCCTTATGTTTTAATGGCAAAAGTCGTAAAATCCAGACCCTTTGCATTCGCTTTTTATAAATACTGGAAATCAGCTCAATCAAAATATTTAGCACAGACACCGGATCCAACTCGATAATTGGTCGAGGTCAATACCCAATATTTGTATATAACTACGATGCTAATTTGTTATTTATTTATTCTGTTCTACAGGGAGAATCCTGTATGGCACGTGTGCCCAATAAAGGCTATTGTTGTTGTATATACACTTGGCTGTCTCGTGTGGTCTTCAATAAAGATATATCACTGTAAAATCTTTCAGAATTATTGTCTGAATCCCGATATACATGCTAAAAGGTACAACTTCCTTAAGTTTTTTCCATGAGTGTATATAAACCTGGTTATATCTCGTGTGTCTTCAATAAAGATCACTGTAATATCTTTCAGAGTTATTGTCTGAATCCCGATATACATGCTAAAAAGTACAACTTCCTTATGTTTTTTCCATGAGTGTATACAAACTCAGTTATCTCGTGTGTCTTCAATAAAGATCACTGTAATATCTTTCAGAGTTATTTGTCTGAATCCCGATATACGAGGTGTGTTCAGAAAGTATCGCGACTTTTGAATTTTCGCGGGTTACGTATATTCGAATTTCGATCTTTTTGTGGCTTTATGTTGGTACCCATGTCTCTCACTTATGCCGACAAGCTCGGCCATTTTGAATGTTCACTTAATTGTTGACAGCTGCTTTGCTTGCAGGTGTTTTGGATCGTCTTCGATTTTTACCTATTAAAAAAAATGAATCAAAGAACCTGTATCAAATTTTGTGTGAAAAACGAAATTAAGTGCGCGGATGCATTCCGAATGTTGACTGTGGCATACGGAGAAGCTACATTGGACCGAAGCAACGTTTATCGGTGGTACAAAATGTTCTCAGAAGGCCGAGAAGATGTGAACGACGAAGAGCGTGCCGGACGCCCGAGCACTTCAACAACAGAAGAAAAAATTAATGAAGTGGAGAAAATGATATTGGCCAATGGTCGAATCACCGTTAGAGAAGTTGCTGAGGACCTAAACATATCGATTGGCTCGTGCCATTCGATTTTTATCAATGATTTGGGAATGAGACGGGTCGCCGCGAAATTCGTACCAAAATTGCTCAATTGCGACCAAAAACAGCATCGCATGAACATTGCTAATGAGATGTTGGACTCTGTCCGCGACGACCCAAATTTGCTCCAGAGGGTCATAACTGGTGTCGAAGCTTGGGTTTATGGTTATGACGTGGAAACCAAAGCTCAATCATCTCAATGGAAGCTGCCGCACGAACCAAGACCGAAAAAAGCGCGCCAAGTTAGGTCGAATGTGAAAGTTTTGCTGACAGTTTCTTCGATTGCAGGGGCGTGGTGCATCATGAGTTCTTGTCACAGGGTAGAACGGTCAATAAGGAATATTACCTGCAAGTTATGCGCAATTTGCGCGAAGCAATCCGCCAGAAACGCCCGGATTTGTGGAAGAACAAAAATTGGCTTTTGCACCACGATAACGCCCCTGCTCACACATCGTTGCTTGTGCGCGACTTTTTGGCCAAAAACAACACACTAATGATGCCGCAGCCACCGTATTCCCCAGATCTGGCCCCCTGTGACTTTTTCTTGTTCCCTAAACTGAAAAGGCCCATGAAAGGACGACGTTACGCTACGCTTGACGAGATAAAGACGGCATCGAAGGAGGAGCTGAAAAATATTTTTAAAAAATATTTTTTGAAGTGCTTCGAAGATTGGAAAAACCGTTGGCACAAGTGTATAATATCTCATGGGGATTACTTTGAAGGGGACAAAATTAATAAATAATTTTTGAAAAAAACACAAAAGTCGCGATACTTTTTGAACACACCTCGTACATACAAAAAGGTACAACTTCCTTTAAGTTTTGTGCATCAATGTATAATTTCTTTTGTTAGATATAGAAGTTTGAAAAATAAATATTTTTTTTGGTATTGACAGGACATCACAACTCTCTAAAATTTCTAAGGTGAATTATGTTAAAGGTACGGGGGACAACTTTGAATTTCTAAAAGGAATATGCGATAAATTAGCTCGTTAAGTTAATATTTTCTTGTCCAATTATTTTTCACAGAGTTTATGATGATAATCGTATATATGTTATGAATATAATGTTTTGTTGAAAAGATAGAGAATTGAAGGTGCAGTCGTGAAAATGGGAAGGATAGTTATTTACTTATCAAGTAGTTTTTATTTTCAATTACTTGAAGCAAATTGTACATTAAATATTTATCACAATTATATAGAATTTAGAAAATGAATCCTATATTAGTAATTTAAAAAAAAAAGGGGGGGGGGGGTCGATGGAAACCGTTGGTTTTCGACCGCTACGACCCGAGTTCGATTCCCGCATTGGACACTTTTTCTTATAAAAAAAAAATGCTCCAATGGGCCCCGATTCTTGCAAAATAAAATATTGGCATTTTAGATTATATAAAATATATATATATATTTGGTGTTTGTGCTTAAAGACTAGATTTATTTCAGTTGTAGAATTGCGTTAAATAGGTATGTTGTTCACGGGGTTGCAAATAAATAAACTTTTCACAAGTTTTCTCATCAGACTATATTGCAGTATCAAAGAGTGCAAGATTAAATAAATATATATTAGGAGAGAGAGCTGTAAATAAATATTTAAAGTGTAAACAAATTTCCCTTCATCATGAGATAAGTACACCCGGGTGAGAAAAGAAATGTAAATAAAGGAAAGAGCAAACTCTGTTATTTACCTTGAGATAAGAAATTTCTAAAGTTTTAAAGAAATTTAAGAACACGAGAGATAAAAAATTCCTCCCGAATATTTTGTTAAAATAAATAACGTTTTATTAAATGAACCATTTTTTCGAAGAAATAAAGAAAATTATAATTACTAATTGTAAGATTTATCCAACGATACCATTATATCCATTGTTGACAAAGAAGGGCTCCAGTATATTTTAAAGAAAGAACTTAACTCTATTTATTTCTTACATTGTTTATAGATATTGACTCACCTCTGGGACTGGGCTATAGTCAGGTCGTGGGGATCTTGTCTTGGACGTTTGCTAACAAAGTACAGCTTGTGCAGAGTTCGGTTGATCGTATTTTTGAATGATCCAAGTCTGGCTGACATTTCACACGTAGATTGTTGTGTGTTGTTCATCATCAGATATCGTAGGATCTCAATATCCGTCACATGCGGTCGTCCCATTCGAGTTTGTCTTCAAGGCTGATGTCTCCTTCTCTAAATCTCTTGAACCATTTTAAAGCTGTTCTTCTATCCAGCTCGCATATTTCTTAGGCCGACATATATACATTTAGCCTTTTTTCCCAAAAGAAGCGCTATAGTTCTCTGATCGTTATTTTTTGCTCACACACATTCTTTAGCTCTTTACTATTATTTATTTATTTAAGTAACCCAGGTTCCTGGAGCGTGCAGAAGTCGCCAACTACCCCGGGATGTCCTTCTGAACTAAGTCTTCTTGGATTTATATACAATGCCAGTGGAAGTCCAATTAATGAGGTGTTGCCAGGCAGATTTCTTTCTTGGGAGATTTTCTAGGGATGCTGGACATAAGTTGGTGATACCTAGGAGAATGGCTGTCTGGAATCTTTGGTATTGGAATGTTGGGCAAGTGAAGAGGAGGTGGTCTACGGTTTGGTCTTCATCTTGGCAGTGGGGGCAAATTGGGTCTTCTTTGATACCGTTGCAAGGCTCTCTACTAGAATATTGAAATTTTGCTCTATATCCTATTACGTTATTTCAATCACGTGGGTACGCTCATCGACCGAACCGAACCTTAATTTATATTGGTATATTTTCAAATAATTTTATTTTATATATTAGGCTTCCTCCCGCTTTTTGTGAACGAACATTTGATTTAGCCTTGTATATAAAAATACCCATGTGAGCACGGTCAGGTTATGCCTTTTTGTTTTTAATATACATATATTGCAACGTGGAAAATTAGGAAACACACAAACTCCAGGATGAGACAGCAATTCATTTAAGGCTAGAACAACTATCAATAATAAACAAAAAATATGCCATGAGGAAAGGTAACAGAGTAACAAAATATAAACATAAAAATGATATTCTGTTAATAAAATAACAAATACTTTGCTACATAGCTCCTTCCCTAAGGGAGTTGTGACCCACAGCTTGTAATTATTGTAGTTACTGACATGAATCTGACATGCTTCTGCCAAGGATTCCATCGAAGACATTGAGAATTGTCCCAAGTACCTTTGCGTCCTTTTTATTGCGGCGTGAAGAACGGCTTTGTCGTCGTATCGTCTATAGGGACATCGTCATCTTGGAGGGAATGTCGTCAACTTGGCTTTGACACTGTGGTAGAATCCTGGAGTCAGTCTCGGAAAATGTAGATCACAGCACACATAGCCTCTAGATCTTCTCGGCGATCTTCAGTTTGTCTTCCTTAATCTAACAGCTCCACCAAAATGTCACCTGGAAAATTAGAAAAGACAAACTTCAAAATGACACAGCTGTCCCTTTTGAGATAACCCGAATTCCTGAAGCGTACTAAATTCGGAGGACACAGCAATTTATTTAAGGCAAGAACACGCTATGAATTATAAACAAAAGATAAAAAATGAGGTAGGTTTATAGTAGCAAAATATAAACATAAAAAAATGATACTTTGTTAATAAAATAGTATCCTGCTACAATATATATTTTATTATCCCTAGTACACGTGGTACAGGCCATGATAATCATGGTGAGTAGAAGTTGGCGACTGCTTTTACTGTAAGTGCACCACATGTCTACATATGTGAAAAGCAGTTCGACTTTTTCACTTACAAATGTGCCAGAGTCCCGTTTGGTTACTTGCACTCGCTGGTGGGGTTGGACTTTTGCAAGAATCGAGGCCATTTTTTGGAGCATTTATTTTTTAAAGAAAAATAAAATAAAATAAATTTAATAAAATAAAATATATGATCCAAAATAAGCTCATTTGAAATATATATATAATATTGTTGGAAATGTGATCCTGGCGACGTATGGATGAACTGGCAATCGTGTACGTGAGGCGAGTGTTGATGTTCTTCCCACACGCGGACAACAAGAAGCAGAGGCAGGGCTGGATGTTAGCACCGAGAGTGATCGGGGACAGCCCATGGGACAGAAGTAGAGGCCATGACGCAAACTTGGATGCTTATCACCGAGACATGGAGAGAGAGAGAGTGCAAGAGACAGAAGACGCCTGCCGATGACCACACCCTAGAACATCCGCTGACCCCCTGGCAAAACCTGTCCTGTTTACAGGGGTCGTCTATAAAGAGTCCCTGGAGGCCCCACATGTGCTGGGCGTTGGCTTTTCCTCCCCTCTGTCCCTGCCACCACTCTCTCTTTGGATCTTTATTTTGACGTCAACATTTTTAGTTTTACATACAAATAGGGGGTTTAAATGCAAATAGTTTATACATATAAAATAAAAGGATTTAAAAGCGCGAATGTTTCCTTTATACATAAAACGAACTTCTACTGTCCTCACTGCGATGAAAAAATATATTGGGAGGGCTTGGCTCATCAGTGGTGAACCCTCCCAGCGGTTTCGCCAATTTAATCCACCAGACCGCTTCTCAGAGCTCTAATACTGTATTGGATCATTCTGCTTTTATATGCTACACTGAAGGATGGAATTTTAGAAATGGTTTTCAAGTAAACTATGGACATAAGCTTATAGGACAGTAGAATTACATTCAAATATTTGCTTCGAGCAATGCTCTTCAGCAAACTATAAAGACAAGGCCATTAGGAATAAATTGACACAAAGCAATAACGCGCCATCTATACATATAAAATAAAAGGATTTAAAAGCGCGAATGTTTCCTTTATACATAAAACGAACTTCTACTGTCCTCACTCTGAGAAGCGGTCTGGTGGATTAAATTGGCGAAACCGCTGGGAGGGTTCACCACTGATGAGCCAAGCCCTCCCAATATATTTTTTCATCGCAGTGAGGACAGTAGAAGTTCGTTTTATGTATAAAGGAAACATTCGCGCTTTTAAATCCTTTTATTTTATATGTATAGATGGCGCGTTATTGCTTTGTGTCAAATAGTTTATATGCAAAATATGGGGTGGTAGTAAATAGAAATAGTGTACATTTTAATAATAAGGTATAGGCTCTAACTAATTGGAAGATATGTGACCTATACTAAAAGTGTCATTATTATACAGTTTAAAATATACTATATATATATATATATATATAGATGGAAAATTTGCCGGGAGGAAATTAATCCATGGAAGCAATGGTCGCCTCTCCCGTCAAAACATTGCCAGCAAAACACCTCTTTGGTAGATTGTGAGGATTCCATTAGATCCCGTGTGGATCTCATGGAATAAAGTCCGCCCTAGACTGACGAGGGCCATTAGCCCGAAACCATGGTCTCTAGGTGGACGCTTATCAGTTTGCCAAAGTTGGTGTTGTGGCTTTGTCACCGACCCGATGCCGCTAGTTGCGGCGACGGTCAATAGATGGCGTCAGTTTCTGACGTTTATTTTGACGGGGGAGGCGACCATTGCTTCCATATATATATATATATTAAAATGAAAAAATCCATATCCTGACCACGTTCAAATTAACTTTGTAGATGGCATTGCGCCATCTAGTGGAACAGAAATAAACTTAACGTTGATTTAGCTTGTTCCCTGATATTTGGCCAACCCATTTTATCGTCAGCGTGGTGAAGGACCTACAGACCGAAACTTTTCTTGATTTATGAAGAAATTGCGTTGGCCAAATATTATGGAATAGGCTAAATCAATGTTTAGTTGATTTTTGTTCCACTAGATGGCGCTCTGCAAACTAAAATGCTCAGGTGAGCGGTCAGGATATTTCTTTTTTATTTTTAATATGAAAATCTTTTTTAAAGGTAATCTTGAACGCTCATATATATTCTGAATATAGAGCAACCCATATTTAAATATTTAGATAATAAAAAGGTTTTTATTGAATTGAATAAAATATTTATTTGTCTATGGATTTCTCAATATTCAAAACGATTTTAACCAGTTTTGGTACCGACGCGCTTCGCCTAACAGGCAAATAAATCTTTTATTCAATCCAATATATGTTTTTTATTATCATATATATATATCTTATGATGCATTAGCGCGCCATCTCTTATCAAAATTCGAAACTATTATAAACGCGTATGATTCTTTTGTAAAAATAAACAATTTCTACTGCCCTTACTACAATGGAAAAATTAATGGGAGGACCTGACTTATCAGTGGTGAACCCTCCCAGCGGTTTCGCCAGTTTAATCTATCATCGAAACCGCTGGGAGGGTTCACCACTGATAAGTCAGGTCCTCCCATTAATTTTTCCATTGCAGTAAGGGCAGTAGAAATTGTTTATTTTTACGAAAAGAATCATACGCGTTTATAAGAGTTTCGAATTTTGTTATATATATCTTATATTTAATAAAGATTTTTTTTCTGTTTCGACATTAATTACTTGTAGAGGAATTATTGGTCATTTGCTTGCTTTTGGTATGCAGTCGTGGAAGAGATTATAATAAAATTTGTTATCAAAAATAGCCTTAATTGCGCTTAAGGAATATATAAAATACATAATTTGGTAAAAGTACTGCCTGGCTTAAGGCGAGTTGAATAAGAAAAACAAAAGTTATTTACATAATATACAAAAGATTTGAGCCGGCCATTGGGATTTATTTATTTATTTCATCTCAATTTGCAGGTGTTACATTCGAGCACAGCTCGCGAGTCACCTTGTCCAGATTATTTACACATTGCGAGTTGTAATGCTGGAGTGGCCCCCGGAACCTTACAGGAGGGCAGTTGTTGGGTGTTTGGCTGTCAGCTAGCCATTGGGTCCAGGTCGTCGGATTCGGTGGCTGAGGTCACCTTGATTTTGAACAATTTCTTGTATAGTTGGATTTGATGATTTTTGAAATTGAGAGAATAGTCTTGTTGCAGAGTCTTGATAAATCTCTTCTAGATTAGGCTGGTTGAGATCTTCTTTGAGAATTTTGTTTGAAAGATTGAATGGGGCTCCTATAGTGGTTCGTAAGCAAATCCTCATGAAGGCATCTATTCTTTTTTTATCCGTAGGTGTGATATATTTGCCCCAGACTGGTAGTGCGTACGTGATGATGGGTAGAATACAGGTTTTGTACAACGTGAATTTATGCTTTGTTGTTAAATTACTTTTAAAATTGAGCAGGCTTGATAGAGATATTTTGGCTATCTTTGCCTTTCTTATGGTGTTTTGGACATGTAGGTTAAATTTTAATTTCGAATCCAAAGTGACACCAAGATACTTGGCATGGTCGGCCCAACTAATAGTGCTTGAGTTTACTGTCAAGTTGGTTTGTGGCTTGAATTTTTTGTTATCTCTTGGGGGAAAAAGTATTGCTTGAGTCTTAGTTGGGTTAATGTCTAGTTTCCACTCATCGCACCATTTGATTATGTCATTTAGGTAATTCTGAAGCTGAGTAACCAATAGGTTGACTGATTTAGAGTTAAATAAAATTGCTGTGTCATCTGCGAAGAGCTTAAGTTTACATTTAGAGTGCAGTGGGATGTCATTGATGTAAATATTGAAAAGGTAGGGTCCGAGGATAGAGCCTTGAGGTACTCCAGTCTGGATTGGCTTTGGTTCAGTTATAAAATTTCCTTGCTTGACTGAAAATGTCCTGCCCTGTAGATAATTCTGCATAAAATTGATAATGTCACTTGGAAACTGGTGTTTTGTGAGTTTCTTTATAAGGCCATTATGCCAAACTTTATCAAATGCTTTCGCAAAATCTAGAAAGACAGCACCTACCACTTCCTTGTGGGATCTTCTTATCTGGATGTAGTCCAGAACTGCAATGAGTTGGTGAGTTGTTGAATGCCCCCTTCTAAATCCGAATTGCTGCGGGATGATGAAGTTAGAGTTGTCCAAGTACATCTGAAGTCTACGTAAAATAATTCTTTCGTAAATTTTGCCGATGGTGGGGAGGAGGCTGATAGGTCTTAGATCTTCAGGGGATTTAGCGGATTTTTTTGGAATTGGAATTATGATAGCATGCTTCCAGACTTTGGGGTAGTAACACAAGTGCAGTGCGGCGTTGAATACTCCAGCTAGAAATACAATCCATTTGATGGGAAGATTCTTGGCCATTTGCGGAGTGATATTGTCATGGCCAGGAGCTTTGTGGTTAGCTAAGTATTTAATCGCTTCTTTGACTTCATTTGGTGTCGTCATTGTGAGCATTTTTTCTTGTTGGTGATTATAAGTTATATTTGGTTGGTCTTCTTTTTCCTTGGAGAACTGGTTGGAGAAGTGTTCTGCAAGTTCATTTCCGATTTCTTTGTCGGTCAATAAGGTTTTGCCGTTCGTTACTAAGCTTGAGATCCTTTCCGTTTTTTTCCTGATGGGTTTTGTTTTTCTCCAGAAGTCCTTTGGGCTTGATTCAATCTTGTGTATGAATTGATTCCAGTTCTCGGTGGAGTCGGATTTGAGGGCTTTGTTAACTTTTCCCTGTAGGTTTAAATAAATGGCTCTATGGGCTGGATCCCAGGTTGCTTGCCATCTCTTACGAGCTTTATTCTTTTCTTTTATCAAGGCCTTGGTCGAGGGGTTCTGTTTTGATGAAGAGGATGATATAACTGTGTTTTTCGAGTAGCTGTTGTAGATTTTATCATTTAGTATGGTCACTGCTGAGTCAATATTGGCTTCCGTTTTCAAGGGTACTCTAGGAGGCGTACTGGAAATTAAGTCTTGTTGGAAGTGTACCCAGTTAGTGAGTCGGCAAGCCCTAGTCGTGAATTCATCCTTCGGGCAGGTCAGCTCTAGGATTACTGGGAGGTGATCTGAAGATAAGGCATCCAGGGTCTTAATCCTCGAAGTCCAGGGGAGGTTTCTAAGAATTGCGATGTCTAGAAAGTCTGGATTACCCAAAGGACTGTAGTGCGTGGGTGAAGAAGGTGCGACAATGTCCAGGTTTTCTTTTTCGGAAAAATTATGAAGCACGGTTCCGCTATTATTGGAGGTTCTTGAGCCCCAAAGAGGGTGCTTGGAGTTCCAGTCTCCTGCAGCGATTACTGATTGATTATTCTCTAACAAGAGATTCAGATCTTCCTCCAGGAGTGGTAGATCAGGTTTCTTATAGATTGACGATATCTGCACTACTGCCCTTCCATCTGGTTTCATTAGAATTGTGTTTTCCATGTTAGATGTTTGAATCAGCACTTTTTTATATTTAAGATAGTTTTTTAGAATTATTGCCGTTCCACCGCCCCTTCCAACGATTCTATCGTCTCTTATTGTCTGATAGTTTCTGAGTTTGAGGTCGACAGATGGTTTTAGATGTGTTTCACTGAGCAGTGCCATGTCTATTGAGTTTTCTTCTAAAAAATGTAGAAATTCTTCTTTTTTGAGTTTGATTCCGTTGCAATTCCAGAAAACGATTTTCAAAGGTAATTTGCCTTTCATTGTAAGTAAGCTTTGATAATTTCTAATAACTTTTCGCACAGTTCCCTGGTGTCAGAACGAGTAGTTTTCTTTTTTGCAGTTTCAGCGTAACTTGCCTTTTGTTTTTCAACAGTTGCTTCTTCTGTTTTAGTGGAGCTTGCTTGAGGTATGGTGTTAGGGGAGTTTTGTCTGGGAGGCTTTAGCTGCTGTTGTTGTGGCTTCGGAAAATTTTGGCATCCGCGGTAATTGGCTGTGTGCGCCTCTCCACAGTTAGCGCACTTTGGTGGGAGCTGTTTCGACTTTCTTGGACAATCCTTCGAATGGTGTTCTTCAGCACACTTGACGCATTTGGGCTTCAAAAAACAGTTTAGCTGGCCATGCCCAAAGCCCTGGCAGTTAAAGCATTGGGTCACTCGTTTTGTAGTCCTGAATGATTCCACGACTATTTTTTGGTAAAGTATTTCGGTTATTCCATAGATTCGTTTATTTTGTTCATTTTTCGGTAGCTCTACTAGGACTATATTCATCGGTATTTTGGTCGATTGTTTATGAAGTCTTTTGACAATGACCTCAGTGAAGCCCATTGAGACCAGTTCAGTTACGACGTCTTCTTCTTTGAAGGCTGTTGTTACCCCCTTCAATACCACTTTCAGTGGTTTTTCCTCCTGTAGTCTGTAGGAATATCCTCCATTATTTTTTTGTACATACTCCCTGATTTTTTTGAAGTCGCCTATGTTTTTCGATTTAATTATGTGCTTTTTGCCAGAAATCGTGACTTGGAATGGTTCCGTGCACAAGCCTTTTAGTTCTTGGCAAAGAAGCTTCCAATCTGCTACATTTTCTGCAATAACAGGAGGAATTCTCGGTTTTTTCACGTTAGTGACTGTGGTCCATGGGCCATCGTTGTCGTTATTTTCTTCATCGTCTTGCGGTGGGTGAGCTGTGTTCATTTGTTGAGAAATTCCAGTGGCGGGACTTTGTTCATCGATGTCCATTCTAGGCGTCTTCAGATTACGCTCGCTCCTAGTTGGCGATCTTGAGTCATCCGATTGGGAGCCGCGAGTTCTCTTCTTTGATTGAACCGTTTCCTCAAGCTTATACTCGATTCCACATTTGTCTAGGATCTTCGTTATTAAGGAGGCTTCGATTATGCATAGTTTCTCGCCGGTTGGTCCGATCGTCGATTTAATTACAATCGGTGGCATATTATTTACTTGCGGATTTTTTTTTTATGCATTATCTGCCATTGGGATAAAACAACAATGAGTATTTATAGGGGAAGAGTGACCTCTGGCGGTCGATTTAACAGAGTATTTGTATTTATGAGATATAATTTTAAATAGAATAATATTTTAATATAGCATATATATATTTTGATATATATGTATATATCAATATATTTTTTCATCGCAGTAAGGACAGTAGAAGTTTGTATTATGTATAAAAGAAACATTCGTGCTTTTAAATCCTCTCATTTTATATGTATATATCTGTTAACAAATGTCAAAGAAAATTCGGCTACACATCTCCATTAATATATTTTTACGCATCAAAAGTGTTGATATTGAATTCATTTAGAAATGTGAGATGTTTCATCAGAGAAATTCCAATTACAACTTTTTCACAGATTATATTTACAAATGTAATAATTTTGATACAGGTTTGCAAAATTAATGACTTTTGATCTAATGTTTGTTTCAATATTTCTAAAAAGTTTCATTCCATCTACCTAAGGCTATTTACTAGATTCGGAGTAAAAATACTTGAATCAAATGAGTTTTTACAAAACCTCTTGAATTATTTTTGTAAATTATTAATTTATTTTATATGTTTATTGAATTGAAATTTTGCAGGTGTGGATTGTATTTACTGAAATAAGATCAACTCTCTCTATACAACTCGCCTATATATCGCGAAGCGCGTTCGTGGATGGCTTTTCTTGATTTATCAAGAAATTGAGTTGGCCAAATATCAGGGAACAAGCTAAATCAATGTTTAGTTGATTTCTGTTCCACAAGATGGCGCTCTGCCTTCTGAAAAGTACATGTGCTCCTGGTCAGGATCTGCCTTTTTTATTTTTAATATCAACACCTGACCTTTTTATTTTTTTAATTGTTTTTCACATATATATATATTTTAATATAGAGCAATCCATATGTAAAGCATAAAATAATAAAAAGGCATATACGAGGGTGAGTAGAAAAAGTAAGGTCGCCAATTTTTTATTTCATAGAAAAACACATTTAATCACAACTTTTTATACATCATTGGAAAGGTTGGACACTTTGCTATTTTTCTACATAGTCGCCTTGATGCTCAATCACTTTTTTCATCCTGTCAACCAACTTTGTAATTCCGATATTGTACCACTCTCCCGCCGCCTCTTTGAGCCACTTGTCGACCCACCTGGCGGAGACTAAGGTCTTCTACGAGATAATTTCCGAACGCGCGTTGCTAGGTGAAATCCGACAACACCGCTGCCTTCCTTGGTCCCCCTCTACCGTCTAGAACCTTCCCGGTAATCTTGGGACGCTCAGTCGCTGTCTGGCAGCCGTTCGCGATGGAGCTTCCCCTTAGCTCTCCCGCCAAGTGCGAGTTGCGCTCAGTTATACGCTTTTTAAATGCGAAAAATAATTCTCCGGTCGAAATTCACCGTCAGTTAGTGGAAGTGTATGGTGAGAAGTGCATGGACATCAAAAATGTGCGGAAATGGTGCCGGGAGTTTAACGAGGGGCGGATAAACGTCCACGATGAACAGCGGTCTGGGCGGCCGAGTTTGCCGGAATCAACCGTAAACTGGCGGATAACCCTTGAAGAGATCGAGGATGGCCTGAATGAAGATTGCAGCCACTTCTCCGTGCACAAGATTGTGTCTGAGACCCTCGGCTACAGAAAGGTGTCCGCCAGGTGGGTCGACAAGTGGCTCAAAGAGGCGGCGGGAGAGTGGTACAACACCGGAATTACAAAGTTGGTTGACAGGATGAAAAAAGTGATTGAGCATCAAGGCGACTATGTAGAAAAATAGCAAAGTGTCCAACCTTTCCAATGATGTATAAAAAGTTGTGATTAAATGTGTTTTTCTATGAAAAAAAAAAAGGCGACCTTACTTTTCTACTCAACCTCGTATTGGATTGAATAAAAGATTTATTTTCCAATATTTTATTCAATCCAATATATGCCTTTTTAATATCTAATAAATATATATACCAAAAGTGGCAATTCTCCATTGGTTGGCCATCGAGAAACAACAACAATGAGTTTTATAGGGGAAGGGTGACCTCTGGCGGTCGATTTAACAGAAAATTTTAATCTATAAAATATAATTTTAAATAAAATAATATTTTAATATAACATATATATATATAAAAGTAATAGATTTAAAGCGTACGAGGATGCGTTTCTTATAGGTTTTAATAAAGGCGAGCTTTCGGGTCAATAACCCTTCTACAGGACATCATATTTAAATAAACTTGCATCTTATATATATATCCATATTGAGAAAAATTAGCATATATACAAGAAAAACAAACGTATTAGCAAATTAGTGAGAAAAGTAATAAATGTGTTTTTCTATGAAAAAAAAAAAAAAGGCGACCTTACTTTTCTACTCAACCTCGTATTGGATTGAATAAAAGATTTATTTTCCAATATTTTGTTCAATCCAATATATGTCTTTTTAATATCTAATATATACCAAAAGTGGCAATTCTCCATTGGTTGGCCATCGAGAAACAACAACAATGAGTTTTATAGGGGAAGGGTGACCTCTGGCGGTCGATTTAACAGAAAATTTTAATCTATAAAATATAATTTTAAATAAACTTCTTTACTTTGAATATATATATGTGGCAATATCGTTGCGGGGTTTCTTGTTGTTGGATGCGAATGTTGAGATTTGGTTGAAGCGCAGCCGTTTGAGTGGAAGTTGCAGCATACAGTTAGGAATAATCAGGACACATGATTGAGTTTGAAAATAAAAGGCAACTGGGTTGGAGGGAAGAAAGCTTGAGAAGAGTTGAGCGATTTGACTTATTAATTAGTTGATCACATGGCGATGATGGGATTTAGATGAAATGAGCGGAGAGAGAGAGATCTCTAGAGTAGATGTTACCTTGTTGGAAGCGAAGGAGCAACTGTCCGAACTCGGCGAGAGCCAGTGAACAACTGTAGGTGTTGTTCCTATGAGAGCGAAAACGTAACTGACCATTCTTGCTTTTCGATTTAACACCAAGACTCAGTTTCTCTCTGATTGGTCGAGAGATGTCACATGATCTTTTCCTATTGATTGACCTATTTAGATGCTATCTTCTGATTGGCCGGCGGCTTCCTTTAGTGTTAGTTACGCCCGGCCTGGGTCAGGAAGTGTCGGGTAGCTTGACGCTTATAACTTCGACGGATATTAGATACGTCCTGTCTTTGCCGGAAATATTGGGTGTTAGCTTTAACATTTATAACTTCTGGTCACTAGATACGTCCTGTTTTTCCAGGAAGTGTTGGTTTAAACTTAGCTCGCAGGGACCTGGGGTCAGAAGGTTAACTGCGTCGTTATTAATAAATATGCTCTCCTCTAGATCTACTTTCTATGTCTTTTGTTACTTTCTTTCCTCCAGTTACCTTATTCTTTTATTAAATCTTTGAAAATCATACATGGTACATACATAGTGGGTCGGGGTTGCATTTAATTATATACAAATTATGACAGATGCGCCCCCTACATGTGAAGAATTCAAGAAGGGGTTAGCCTGAGAGAATTCTGTAAAGTGAAAAATAATTTTGTGGGAAAATTAGTTGTGGGTATTGAGGGGCTATATACAAGCATTGCTGGTGACATAAAAGTAAGATAGAATGGTGTTGATGATATAGGTTGAGTATAATTAATAGAAATCAAAAATTTTTAATTGTAAGAAATCAATGAATGCTATGGTACATAGTGGGCTAAAAAAGGAAAATGTGCCTAAACGAATTCTACTCGATATAAGAAAGAAGATCGAGGGAGTTCTATTAAGGTTTTTGAAATCAAAATAAAAACAATATAAAAATAGTTGAATGAAATCAAAATTGAATGTTTTTGGTTGAAAAATAAAAATTATTTTGTTGCATGGTGATAAGGGAAAATGCCTAGTTACTTTTTTTGCTCGAATTTGGAAAAGCATTCGAGGGAATTTCATAAGGTCTTTTGAAATCAAAATAAAATAAATAAAAGTTTTTTGAGCGAAATCAAAGTTGAGTGCTTGGTTGAATGGCGAAAAAAAAAAGGAAAAATGCCTAACCATATTCTATTCGAGGTTGGGAATGAAATCGAAGGAATTCTATTAGGGCTTGTGAGAAATCAAAATAAAAATAAAAATAAAATTTCATAAGGTATTTTGAAATCAAATAAAAATAAAAGTGGTTGAGCGAAATCAAAGTCGAGTGTTTGGAAAAAAAGAAAAATGAAAAATAAAAAGGTTTCAACAACAAAGTGTGATTTAATGTTTTTAGTTTAATCGAAAACCAATGAGTTTTCGTTGATAATTGAGTTGTGGCAGTTTAAGCTAAGTGGTAAATAGAATGATAATTGATAAATAAAAATGATAATATAAACTAATTGGGAAAAAAAATGATAATTAATGATTAAAAGTGGTAATAAGTTGAATAAATTGATAAATTGATTAAATATTTAAATTTTAATTGAGAGAAAATAATGAAAATGATTGATATGAAAAGTAAGGTGTATTGGTTGGAACCCTTTGGTATCTACATGCCCTGATCTACATGTATTGGTTGCTCCATTTTGCCCTATAAATGTTTTACTTGCTCAATTATGCCCTATAAATTTTTTGTCTCATTTGTAGTGACACTTAGGTGAAAAACGTGATTCTATCCCTCAAGTGCGTTTATGTTGTGTGTACAGGAGACATGGAAATCTATATAACCTTTATGTGTAATTTTTTGTCTTTGTGTGTGTGTTGTGAAAAATGTTAGAAGTCGGTTGTGTAAGAAATGTGTGAGCTAGTTCTATGTGTTGTCTCGTGGATGTGTAATTGGGTGGTAAAAATCGATATGTAGACTCGAACTGGAATCAAAATCGGTGGCATAGCGAGGTTCCCAGTTGACCTCAATAGGGGATCTTCTCATTGTAATTAGAGATACGGAAGTGGGGTGTGTCGGGCAAACGAGAGGGAATGAAATTGGAGATCGGACGAAGGCGCTCCGCTTTGTTTACAGAGGCCGAATTTAACCGCCGCGGACTACACTTCCTGTCGTGGTGTTTCAAATTCTCATTTCCTGCCGTCTATTTATTTTGGGGTGTGGCTCGGGGCTTGTTTTTGGAGCGTGATTTCTCCGACATTGTTTGGTCATCTTTTCAGTTACTGCTATCTCTTCGGAGTTTATTTAGATTTTCTGCGAAGATGGTTCCTAAAATTATGAGAAGTTTTATAAATGTTTGTCCACAATGAAGAACTGCTTGTCCACAATGAAAAATTGTTTGTCCAAAATTAAAAACTGCTTGTCCTAAATTAAAAACTACCTCTTGTAGTTCGAAGATTTTCTGAGCGGGCATGGCATAGATAAACAGGTAATTAATGAATAAAATTGGGATACAGTTGTACGGTAGGACTAATAAACAAAGGATAAAAATCAGATGAAAGATAGGATATTGCCCCATGTTCGTCCACATTTTTGTAACTGGGGACTCTGAAATATTTGCTTGAACCTTATGAATTGTAGAATTTGAATGATTGGTAGGTTCGCCGTTCTCCTGTTTGATATCTTTAGGGGGTGGTGTGATATGATTGAGTTGGTTGTCAGGTTTGCAGTTTTTAACATCGGGGAGGAGTGATGTAAATCGTCTTGTTGTAAAAATGGCAGGGTCTAAATGCCTGAAAGGTTCGCTGCTGGTGGGTTTGAACCTTAATGACTCTGTTGGGAATAATTCGGGTGTTAAATGTTTGAAAGGGAACGTGTAATTGGGGTTGTGTTTTATATGATAGGTGCTAACGGCGGGTGGTGATATATAATGGATTTTTTCTGTATACAGTTTAAGTTTGTTGACGTGGATTGTGTCAGTGTCTCTTTGAAGTGGTTGATTTGGTCGATCTATGCGGACCACATTTGGTGAAATAATTTCTAATATTGTGTGAGGTCCTGTGAAATATGGCGCAAGTTTCCCTGTATTTGGGTGGTGATATAATTTTACTAACACTAGATCACCTACTTCGAAATGTGGTTGCTTGTGTCGTTGGTCATAAGTGTTTTTGTCTTGTAAATGTTTGTTTTGTGTGCGTGTGTGTGCAATTTTTCTAGCTTTGTCGATATCTGGGTACGGTGTGTTATGATTAGAGATTTCTGGGGGTAGGATACCAAACATTAAGTATATGGGTGGAAAACCTGTGGTAGAGTGGGGTGTCTTGTTATATATAAGTGTAACCTTCTTGACCAACTTGGTCCATGCGACCTTAGGATTTTCTAGGTGTAATAACCTAAGTTTTCCCGTGAGGGTGGCGTTCAGGCGTTCACATAGACCGTTGGCCTGTGGATTGTTGCTGGTTGTGAGTAATGGGTGAATATTTCTATTAAGTAGGAAACTACGAAATTTTGGCGAAGTGAAAGCAGGGGCTCTATCCGTAAGAAGGCGTTTTGGAGAGCCATCCTGTAATACTCGCTTAAGTACCTGTTGGTAGGTGATGATGCTGGTGGATTTAGATGGAAAAGTCCACGCGTAGCGCGAAAAATGATCGACTACCACATGGAGGTATATTTTGGTGTTGCCATATTTGGCAAATCCTGCTATGGTGTCAAGGGATAATAGGTCAAAGGGTTTTTTGGCTTCCGGAGGTTGACTTAATTCCCCGTAAGTGGGTCCTACTGGTCGTTTTGTTAATTGGCAGGTGGGGCAGGTCTTAACCTTTTGTTTAATATCTTTGGACATACCTTGCCAGTAATATTGCGTGGAGATGAGTCGTGACATTTGTGAAATACCGGGGTGATTGTATTGTGTGTGTACTGTTTGTAAGAGTTGTTGTATGAGTGGTTTTGGAATTATAATCTTGGTTACACCTTTTCGGGAAACTGTATGTAATCCATTATGATCAATGGTCAAACTAGACTCTTTCGATGGAGGAGGTTGGTGGGTCTTGATAAGGGTGGCGTCCAAGAATCCACAAAACGGGTTACGGGACAAGAGATCTGCTTCATATTGTAGTTTTCCCTTTAAGTAGCGGACCTCATATTCGTAACTCGATAGTCGTAAACTCCATCGAAACAGTCTGCCGGACGGGTTTTTGATGGTTTTCAGCCACTGCAATGCGTGATGGTCAGAAAATATTGTAAACTTTCTGCCCATAAGATAGATGCGAAACTTCTCCACACTCTCAACGATTGCTAAGCACTCAAGTTCAGAGATGGAGTAGTTTTTCTCGTGTGGGCGCAATGTTCGGCTGAAATATTGAACTGGATATACGTTTCCGTCAGGGTGAACTTGTTTGAGAATGCCTGCTATACCGAGGGTGGATGCATCGCAATACACTTGGCATGGCAGACCTTCTTTGTAAAGGTGTAAAATGGGGTGTTGTGTGAGGTTTCCTTTCAGGTCAATGAACGCCTCTTGACAAGCTTCATTCCAGTTCCACACGACGTCCTTTTTGAGGAGATTGTTGAGTGGTGCTCGCAAGCGAGCGTATTCCGGAATGAATTTGTTATAGACGTTCACAGCGCCTAAGAAGGATTGTAGTGTTTTTCGGTTGTGTGGTTGTTTAATGGCGTGGATGATGTCGGTATTGCGTGTAAGTGGTGTAATTGTACCAGCTGTGATGGTGTAACCTAGAAAATTTATGGATTGTTTAAAAAAATTCGCATTTTGCGAAGTTAAGTTGTAACTTCTCCGCTTCGCAAAAGGCGAAAAATTGTCGCAGGTGGTTTTGATGTTCCTCCAATGTGTTGGAGTAAATGATGAAATCATCAAAGTAATGTGCCACACAGTCAAGTCCGTGTCTCTGTAGGACCTGACTTATGGCTCGTTCGTAAATCTGAGGACTGGTTTTTAACCCGAAAGGTAATCGAGTGGGTTGGTATAATCCTTCAAAGGTGGCAAATGCTAACAGTGGTCGAGAATCGGGGTGTATTGGGACTTGCCAATACGCGGAGGATATGTCGGCCGTGGAGAAATATTTGGCCTGTGCGAGGCGGTCTAGGATATCCTCGATTCTCGGGAGGGGATGGACATCAGAGCTGATTAGCTCATTCACCTTCCTATAATCGATACAAAACCGTTTGGTCTTGTCGCGCTCAGTGACGAGGGTGACAGGGCTCGAGAAAGGTGAAAAAGATTGCTCTATGATGCCGTTCTCCAGCATTTGTTGTATTTGGTTACGGATTTCTTGTTGGTCACATATCGGAACACGATATGGACGTATGGTGATTATTTTTTCGGAATTCGTGGGTATTTTTACTGGTGGAATACGTAAGCATGGTACGTTGAATTTGTCCTGTGAAAAAATGTGAGTGTACCTTTGTAGAAGTGTTGTGAACTGTGGTGTATAATGAGTGTTAGGTGTTGTGTTGTAGTATGCATGTGGTAAAGGGTTTTGTTGTGTATTAGTGTGAGTGTCGAGTTCGTTGTGTGGGTTGGTCATGTGAGAGTTGTGCAACGGTGTGTGATCACCTATGTTTTTGGTATGCGAGTTATCCCGCTGTGTGGGTGCGTTTTGGACAGGTTCATAAGTTGAAGTTGTTGTGGTTTGATTATTTGAGGGCATGTAAAAAGGGCAATTGGCTTTAGTGAAAAAGGGGCATGTAGATAAGTGGGGTTTTCTCAATGAATGCACGCAATGGTTGTCATAGGCGGAAAGTTGGGATGTGGGGAAAATTTTTTGTGACATCGCCTGACACTGCCAGTACGTGCATACATTGGACACATGATTAAAATGGTAGGAAAGGGTAGACAATGGGGCGCCCAGCTGGAGTATAGTGCATTTATTAAAATCTATGGTTAATCTGAATTTATGGAGGCTATTGATACTAAGAATTCCAAATGGCAATGGTGCATTCACTACATGGAAATTCTCCTTTCGTGATATTTGTCCTATTGTCAGTGGGATAGATAGTTTACCCATGGTTTTTGCAAATCCGTTTAGGGTTTGGAGGTGTAGTGAATGTCCCTCAAGGGTTAAATTAGGCAGGTGGGTTTTTAGCATATGATAAATATTATATGGCACTATACTCAGGCTGGCGCCTGTATCAATTAAAAAGGGGCATGATACATTAGGGGTTAGAAAAAGTTTGACAGTCAGTTGGTTTAGGGATCCTACCTCAGTCTCGAAAGGGCTGCCCGGCTGAGGTGTCTCTGGCTTGACTTGGTTGTGATGAAGTCGGAACTGGTGATTTTGGGACCGTTTGCACTGTCCGGACTTTTTCGTGGGTCGTCGGGATTGGTCGACGTCGGCATTCGCTGTGCCAGTGTCTCGCGCCGCAGAACTTGCAATTGGACGGCGGAAGAGGTGCATTCCATGCACCTGGGCGTCGGGGTGTGCTGTGGTACGGACCCGACATTGTGGGTGGTTGATCTTCTCTGGATCGCGTTGCCGGTACACTGGGCCCGTGGATCCGTTGTACCAGTCGGAACCATTCTCCTAGGTTCTCGGGAGGTACTACGCGGACTAGGCGCTGGTCGCTGAATGGCAGTCCTTCTGTCAGCGTCTCGAGGATCACCTCTTGTGGAAGTCCTAGTTGCAATCCCATGGCGGTTTTTTCCCGGTAGTAGGTCTCTAAGTTGGCTTGTCCAGTGAGCTTCATGGCGAAATATTTCGCAAAGGATGCTTCGCTTGATTCAGGGTAGAGATCTAGGAGGGTTTGTCTCACCTGGAAATAACTCCGGTCGGCCAATCGAAGTTTCCTGAAGAGCTCCAGGGGTTGTCGCACCAGGTAGTTTGGCAGGCGCAGTAATTTTTCTTGTTCTTCCATGGATGCGTCTTCCATTTTTCGGTCGAACGTCTGGAAAAACTGTGTCGCGCTGTATGTGCCGTCGAAAGGCGAGATTGCCGACTCCGCTCCATCAGAAATTTTTACTCGCGTCAGGAGCGTTGACAACTGGTTGACGGCGTCCGCTAGGGGCGTAGTTGTCTCTCGGCCGGTCATCTCCTGTCTTCCTCCTGCCGGTTCGCTCCCTCTTACTTCTTGCCTTCTTTCCATTGTTTCCGTTGGACCGTCTGACTTTACGCCTATGGGATCCTGATTTAATTCCATCTCACTATCCTGTCGACTTAACCGCTCTGTGGCAATATCGTTGCGGGGTTTCTTGTTGTTGGATGCGAATGGTGAGATTTGGTTGAAGCGCAGCCGTTTGAGTGGAAGTTGCAGCATACAGTTAGGAATAATCAGGACACATGATTGAGTTTGAAAATAAAAGGCAACTGGGTTGGAGGGAAGAAAGCTTGAGAAGAGTTGAGCGATTTGACTTATTAATTAGTTGATCACATGGCGATGATGGGATTTAGATGAAATGAGCGGAGAGAGAGAGATCTCTAGAGTAGATGTTACCTTGTTGGAAGCGAAGGAGCAACTGTCCGAACTCGGCGAGAGCCACTGAACAACTGTAGGTGTTGTTCCTATGAGAGCGAAAACGTAACTGACCATTCTTGTTTTTCGATTTAACACCAAGACTCAGTTTCTCTCTGATTGGTTGAGAGATGATCACATGATCTTTCCCTATTGGTTGACCTATTTAGATGCTATCTTCTGATTGGCCGGCGGCTTCCTTTAGTGTTAGTTACGCCCGGCCTGGGTCAGGAAGTGTCGGGTAGCTTGACGCTTATAACTTCGACGGATATTAGATACGTCCTGTCTTTGCCGGAAATATTGGGTGTTAGCTTTAACATTTATAACTTCTGGTCACTAGATACGTCCTGTTTTTCCAGGAAGTGTTGGTTTAAACTTAGCTCGCAGGGACCTGGGGTCAGAAGGTTAACTGCGTCGTTATTAATAAATATGCTCTCCTCTAGATCTACTTTCTATGTCTTTTGTTACTTTCTTTCCTCCAGTTACCTTATTCTTTTATTAAATCTTTGATAATCATACATGGTACATACATAGTGGGTCGGGGTTGCATTTAATTATATACAAATTATGACATATATATATATAATAAATAAATAACAAAAAGATTATTCATTAAGAAGCTACAAACAAAAAAAACTAACCAAAAATAATTAAAATATATATGTCGTAAACCCGGGTAAGACAACAAGTGAGTTAGAAGTAGTCGGGGTTGAGTGGCAAGGCGTGCAGAGTAGGAAGTCCGCACGGTACAGTAACGACAAAGTTTGGGGTCAAAAGACGCTCTCCCAATACGTCTCAAGTGGCACTAGAACCAGGGGGAAGTTGAGGATTAACAGAGGAAAAGCTCGGCGTTCAGCCTGAAGCCGCGGGGACCGTCGTGAGATGATAATGGCCTAGAACTGAGCGGCCTGTCCGAAAATATCCACTGTAACCTAACTAACTGTCAAAATCCGGACCAACGCCCCTTTTTTGTTCCTCCCTGGATCCCCCGGGTGTCCGGTGGCAAGCTGGTGTCACTTTGAGACGACTAGAAAAGACGTCATACTTTATTACTTACATATCTCATTGTTTAAATTACGATATATATATTTTTAAAGTCTAGCTAATCTTCTAGGTCTCTAAATTCCGCATTCAGTTTTTTACTTGATCAATGGATTAAAATATCGTAATTCTAGGGTGTAGAAAGAGTTTATTTTTCAACGGGGTAGGGAGGGGGCTCTTCACTTGCTACGGCCTTAGTATTACGTATATTTAACTGAAATGTAATCTATTTTAGAAATTTGAGCGTCTACACTAAACCTAATACCATATTTGAGTTCAGGGCATCAAATTCATATAAAATACTCTTCAAATACCCCGGCACCAAAACAGCTGTTCCCCAATGTAATAATATTTTTGTGCATTATTTAATTTGTTTAATATATATTGAAAATGTATAAATTATTATAATTGTCTTATTTTTAGGCGTATCGACTTTTTATACACCCTTTCCATTGAATCTCGACGAAAATTATATAAATGGAAGAGATTTAACAAAGGTCAAATAAAAAAATTATTGATTGAATTCTTAAAATTTAAAACTGGATAAGACAACAAGATAACAAAAGAGACAGACGCTATATGTACACTACAATTCGAATATTTTGATAATTTCAAAAGTAAAAAAAAAAATACATTAGATACAACTAACATACAATAATACGTTTGAAACAGACGAATTCGAATATTCTAATCCTTTTAGAAAGTCAAATTACATAATATACACCTAAAAAAACAATACAACGTTTAAAACAGATGATGCCATTTTCTTGTTAGCAGAAAATCGAATGTAAAATATTGAAAAAAGTAACGAGTCAAAAGATAATTTTGAAAGTAATTGATGAAAGTGACAGACGATCGGCACTCAATCAATCAGACGAAAGATTGCAATCGTTTTTATTGACTTCTCCGATGTCTCGTCTGTCTTGATTAGCCAGAGGCTGGGTTGGATTATAGGTCTTCTGTTACGTCACCTGCTGTTTGTGGGGAGGTTTCTTGCTGGTCTCTTTACAGAAAGTCATGTAACTCAAGATGTACACTTAGGTATATATATACAGTTAAACCTGTCTATAGCGCCCCCTCTAAATAGCGCCTCCGTCTCTATAGCGCCCTATTTTAAATACGTCGTACGATGCGATTTTTACATTAAAAGTGACCTGTCTATAGCAACCCCTCTCTATAGCACCCTATTTTGGTGAGTCGCAAGAGGGGACGCTATAGACAGGGTTAACTGTATATATAATACAATATAATGCGGCTATTATTATAGAACCACGTTTACCAAGTTTTACCGCACATTTTACAGAACGAAAAATCGTATTTAAAATTATTTTAAGAAGAAATAACGACTATTCCTATCCTTAGGGATGAAGTATGAACGGATTAATTGTGAAGAATAATGATGAACGGAAAAAGGATAAAAATAATCGTTATTTTTCCTTAAAATAATTAAAATTACGATTTTTCGTTCTGTAAAAAGAAACATTTGCGGTAACACTTGTTAAACGTCTTTCTATAGGTATATATACCATATGGTATATGTTATATGAAATTTATCACCCAAGATATTGGACATTGCTGCTGCTATGATAGAGATGTACGGAGACATCTGAGGCTCTTCTTTGGACACGACAACAACAAAAACAATATAGGAAATTTATATTTTAATTTAAAATTATATTGTTCTAGAACAAGCTACTCTGTAATATCAACCGCCAGATGTCGCGGCTTTCCCTAGTTGTTGTTTCCCGTTGGCCGGCTCAAATCTTTTTGTGCATATGTAAATATGTAATCTTTTATTTTCTTATTTACGTCTCAAATCAGGTATTTATTCCTTAAATATATTTATCAATTAAAGTAAATTGTGATTCTTTATTATATTCTATTATTTTTACCACGAAATAAATATCATAAAATACTGATGTATTCCAATCCTCAAAACAAGCAAATGATAAATTCTCTAGCATTTCAAATCCATTGATATATATATTTTTTAAATTAGAAAGGCATATATTGGATCAAAATATAATTTATTTGCTAATAATCCAGTTGGCTGAACGCCAACGTTTTTCAAGGTATTATAACATATTAATGTGTGTCAACAACAAACTCAGCGCTACATAACGTCAATAGAATTAAATTGAAAAAATATTTTTTTATATATTCAATGGGGAGAGAAAAAAATTGACATATGTATATATGATGAAAAAAATAAATTTTGTAAAAATATTTATATATTATGAAAATATTACTAGCATAAATAAAGTTTTTATACGCGAATACTACACGCAGCTTCACATTCAAAGAGCTGCATGTCGCTCACGAGCTGTATGGTGCTGATCCCTGGTCTAAGAAAAGACGCGTTAACACGACCCGAGCATTGAGATTCCTCCTTGGTGGAAGGAGTTTTGTTTGACACCTAATCCCGACTGTCTTTAACAAGTCCCCAGGCTCTTATTATATCCCGTGTGTTGTCTACCGGGGTCAAACTTTGACTGTCTCCACTATGTAAGGTGATATTGGCCCAGGGCAGAAGAGGGCAAATTGCGGCCGCGTGCCACATGCGGTTCTTTGGATGTGAAACTGCGGCTATTTATATAGTTCCATACGTAAATATTATTTATGCGAGTACTATTTATTTTTGGCAAGAAAACAATTTTGTGGCTCTTTAAAAACTTCAAAATTTAGTAAATTGTATTTTTTTACTCTTCGACTCAAAAGTTTGCTGACCCCTGGTCCAAGATGCCACGTCTATTTCCGGAATGGACAACCTTTCTTTAACTTTATTGTTTTCATACAAGTTACATACATTTGCATATAGGAGGTGAATCTATATCTATTTGCGCGAAGATAGCACATTGTATCTCCCTCACTGAATATTCTGGTATGGTTGTCCTTAGAAAAAAAACGAATGAAGTATTCTATGTTGTACAATATAGCGTTTTACTAGAAATGGAAGGTCGCTAAATGAATAGCTTTCAGTTATATATGAACTATGTAAGTATTTATAATGAGGAACGAAATTTTAATAAAATAATTATTATATATGGTAGAACTATCTAACAACCCATCAGTATAGTATATATAAGCAAAGTATTAAATAACTACAGGATTAATCTGTTATTTTGCCAAAATTAATTTGAAAAAAAAACTGAGTTTAAATATTAAGGTATAATTCCTTAAGTTTTGTCCATGCGTTTATTATTATTTAAAAAAACAATGGTTGCCTGTAAAGTCGGTTTTACGGGCGAAGATTTTACGTGACAACGGTAGAATATTTATTGATATGAATATAATTAAATTGCACAATAGGAACAAGGAATTGAATGAAAATAAGAATTGCACAAATTTTAACTATAGAAATATATTTTGTTTACTAAAACATTGTACATGTAAATTAAAACTTAACTAATTCCTATTTGAGTGATTTTGTTGAGGATAGGACGATGATAGGAGAAATATGAAATGAAAGGAAGTGTTTCTGCTGTAATGTGTCTTGCGAAAGTCAAGTCGATAGTTGTTCCTTTTAACGTAGTTGACTTAGAAACGTTTGATACGCAATCAAGATTATACGTATTTTTCATGAAATTAAGAAACGAGTTGTCAGGCTTTACGTTTTTGTTAAAATCACCACACAGAAGAATCGGTATACTAGAATCAACTTGCACGAACGGTGGCACGTACTGGCTGTTGTGAATGTACGGACCGAGTCCTTGCCATAGTAACATTCCAATATCCTGCATACTAGCTCCTGGATGAATATATACAGCACCGAGTATAAACTTGAAGCTAGTATTAGCGGCGAAGCAAGTAACTTCAGTCATGCACATGTCACCCTTGGTTTTAATGACACGAGTTACGTCTGTAATCGCAACTTGGAACACTTCCGCCGTAGATGTCGATGATAATTTACGATAGATCGCCACTCCACCAGCCGCGTTGGTATTTGAAAATCAAAACACTTATTCAGATCGAAGGTTCAAATTTTTGCTAAATAAATTTGAAATTAAATAAAATTTGTAATTGTAAATGATGAAGTTGAAAATTAAAACATTTACTTAAATTAGATGTTAAAATTCTTGCTCAACACAGTTTAAATAAAGTTTTCTTATATCTGCCACTTTTTCTTAATATTTGTAATTTTAAAGAATCAATTCGAAAATCAAAACATTTATTCAGATCGAAGGTTCAAATTTTTGCTAAATAAATTTGAAACTATTTAAAATTTGTAAAATAATAATTAATTAATTAATTAATTTTAAACTAATAATTTACTTAACACTATCAACATTTATCAATAGTATGACATAACCTATAAACTCAGTTTCTCAACTTTTGTGTCAATCTAACAATTAATCAATCAATCATAGTTTACGATAATGAAATATCAGTGTACAATTATTTACCTTTATTGTTGTAGTTGTTGTAAATGACGAATCTAAGCACTCCACATTTTCACTACAGACACAGCTGACG
The DNA here is from genome assembly GCA_030710605.1 of Cordylochernes scorpioides. Classification (NCBI taxonomy): domain Eukaryota; kingdom Metazoa; phylum Arthropoda; class Arachnida; order Pseudoscorpiones; family Chernetidae; genus Cordylochernes; species Cordylochernes scorpioides. The sequence goes on along the minus strand of CP092869.1, from coordinate 53,709,659 downwards.
ATACTTTAACCACACGTGTGAACTTGTATTATGACGCTTTCTTGTTTTTCCAACGCCAAGAACGTTCGAGAAAGACAAAGACAGAGACAAGCATGCGCCGATTCAATGCGCCTAATTCTCTAGCGCTGCGCGCGCAGCACTCTCGTTCGATGACTCATCGTAACGTTACCGGGCGTTACACTTTTTCATAAGTGACTCCCAGCCGCAACCTAATTTAAGACGTTGTCACGTCAAAATAGACAATCCATAAAGAGATTCATCATTTAAAAAGGTATTAATTGGGTTAAAAAATAATGTATTTATTTATCAATATTTCAGTTGGCTGAACGCTAACCTTTGTCAAGGTACAACAATATGTTTTATATAAACAACAATCTCAGCGCTACATAAGGTCAATAGAAAATAGATTTTAAAATAGTTTTCGCTCAGGTTTAACCCCTTCTTTATTGAATCTAAGCAAAGACTATTTTTAACTATATACTATTGATGTTATGTGGCGCTGAGTTTGTTGTTTACGTTAAATACAAGTTGTAAATACGTTGTTGTATCTTGACAAAGGTTGGCGTTCAGCCAACTGATATATTGGTAAATAAATTATTGATCCAATAAATGCCCCTTTTGATATGAAGGTATTTGTATATTTTACCATGCGGTTCACAACCTGCAACCCGAAAATACATTATTGACTGTATTGACTCATCTATTATTGAGCTCTACTCATCTCCAGCAGACACCATCAATAAGCTTTACAAGCTTGATACCTTAATATGATTGAGTGGATATAAAGAAGAAGAAGAAATATATTTTACACACACTATATTATAAATCTCTCATATTACTATTCAAATTAAAATAATTCTTTCTAAATTACAGTGTTTTCAAAATAACTGGTTCTATGAATATTTTCATTAATCTCATCCTTCCATCTGGTCACACTGATGAGTAATCACTAGCCCAGGGGGACCAGATATTTACTGAGAAAACAACAACATAGCTGTTGGTTTAGCCACGCTGCCTGTCCACCTTCTCTAGCGCCAATAAAAACAAAGTTCCCCAGGATGACAAAATAATACCAACCAAATTATTATATATTCAGTGATAAATTTATTTTTCATAGATCTCTCATTCAGGAAAATTATCTCTCCTGTAAAATATATTCCCTATCTTTCTGAAATATAATTTTCCATTATATATATTTTTGAAAAGAATTACATATCTTGGATCAATACAATATATATTTAAATATTTCCGATATTTCGATGAGGCTGTTCGCCTATCTTCCTCTAGAAATTCAAACTCCTTCTAAGCCGATCATCCGCGGTTTTTTTTTTTGGCTTAGAAGAAGTTTAATTAAACAATTAAAAAAAGGTTTCCGGAGATAAGTTTATTTTTATTTCAAATACCATCTCAAGACATCTCTGTCCTACTACAGGAGAAATTATACAATGAATAATTGTAAATACACAATGAATAAATTATATAAGTTCTCCTGTGGAAGAGGACAGAAATGTCTTGAGACGGTATTTGAAATAAAAATAAACTCATCTCCAGAAACTTTTTTTAATTGTTTAATTAATGTCCAGGAGATTTAAATTAATTAATTAGAAGAAATTTGAATTCCTAGAGAAAGATAGGCGAACAGCCTCATCGAAATATTGGATATTTTAAAATAAATTATATTGATCCACATAATATGCCATTCTGAGGTTCTATAAAATGGATTACTCAAATTTTAACATTAATATCTATTTAGATAATCTCTATTTATCTTTTTAACAAATATTACAAATAGAAGAGATTGATTGAATTTTTATCCCCAGAATTTACAGATAATTTTGTATGTGAAACACATTTCACACCATGTTATTTTATCATTTATTTCAATTTAAAGCGCTATATCTCCCTAGGGACACTATTATCTTGATCTATTATTTTAAAAAGAGCTAGCCACCATGCATTGTCAAATGCACCCTCTATATCGATTGCAATTAACGACACTAAATATTTCTGTCTATTTTTTTTTTATTGTTACAAAAGCACGAAGTCCAAAGGACTATTGTGCTGTGCTAGTATTATTTACATATATATGATTAATTATTTACACGATGGATTAGTAGTGTTTTGTAAATTATTGTACAAATAGTTCTAAACTTAACAAAGTTCTCATAAGATAGAGTATATACACAAAGAGAATTTGGTAATGTTTCAAAGTATCTACATACAATTTGATTAGTCAGAGGGCAAGTTAAAAGAAGATGCTCTGGTGATTCAACATCTAAGCGGCATTCACATGTTTTAATATAATATTTTAATTCTGTCTATGTTCTAATATATAACCACTGTTATTTTCAACATGGTATCGTTGATTTCATTCTTATAAATCCATGTTGTCTATTGTTTAAAATATTATTTTCTTGATAAAATTCATAAACTCTATTTTTTAGTATTTTTTTTTCAAAAATTTTGGAGAGATTTGGTATTAAAGATATAGGTCAGTAGCTTTTAGAAATTTCTAAATTCGTTTTGTTAGGTTTAGGAATTAATGATAAGGTACAATTTGGATTATAGATTAGAATCACAATATAATAAGATTATATTATTGAATTATTAGCTTTACTATTTTGATTCTATTGATATTTTAAGTAATTTTCATGACTATTTTATTTACTCTATATATTAAAAGAAAAAAAATTATTTATACAAAATAAAATAGTTGAAGGCTTGTCTTTAACTGTATTCGTTTTTATTGAAGAATACCTGGTTCGTTAACCCTAGTTGTTTTTCTTTTAGGACAAGTGAATGACGTGTAAAAGCCGATTTATATAAGCCTGGTTCCGTTGTTATATCTTGCCATTAAACATTTTAAATATGTATTAATACATTCAGAATATCCATCTAAAAATAAAATAAAATTTATTTCCATAATTTATTCCACTCTTACCTTTTATTATTTTCTATATAAATGAGTTTTTAATTTTAATATTTTTATAGAGTTTGATTTAAAATTCATAGAAGTACGTTTTCAATTTAGTAAAAAAAAATCACAGAATTCAGTCAATATTCAAAATTCACAGAATATTAAATGTAATTCATAGAGTGTCAGTTTAATATTTAGAAGTTTATTCAAAATCTTTATATAGAATTTACTTAGCGCGGGGTCAAAGTTCTACGATGTTTAGATTGACGAAATTTCAACAAATATCTTCCCATCTCTGAATGCTTCGTTGATTTAGAACCATCTCGAGACATCTCTATGCAAATTAAGGAGCTCTGGAGAACTGCCAATATACATATGGAGAAATATTCTAACACAGAGTAAAATATGGTTACGCTGGAATGATAATTTATTGATGGGTACCAGCACGGAGTCTTTTAGAGACTGTCGTTCGCTATTTATTTATTTAAAAACTATCCCTATGAGATGTATGCGATTAATTAATCATTTTTATTTCAACACACACAAAACACGATATCCCGGCTAGAGATAATTGCGTCGATTTACATTTTTAACATGGCATCTGCCCGGTAAGCGGAACACTGTGGGTGCGATTCCCATCCCTGGACACTTTTATTTTTCCGTTCATCATTACTCTTCACAATTCATCCTTTCATACTTCATCCTTAAGGTTATGAATAATCTATATTTCTCCTTAAAATAATTTTCGATTTTTCGTTCAAAAGAAACACATGCGGGAAAATCTTCAAATGTCGTTCTAGAAGCAGTTATAAACATATTATACAAGAAAATAAATTAAAAAAAAAAGAAACAATAAGATATATTAGGAACCTGATCCTTCCAAGTTAGAAAGATAATCATAAATATATTTACAGAAATGGTTAAATCTGTGATAATTCTCTCTAGTATTTACAAATCGATATACAACAATATTTACTGTCTGTAGTCAAGCGATAATGAAATGTGGTCATTCCAGCAGTAGGTGTCACGAGTCTTGGATTTCCTTGTCACATTGACAGCTAGAGTCCTCAACCGCTCCAATTTTTGCTAAAAATCCCTTAAAATGTCCATGGTTCGTTGTAAACTGGGTATTATAAAAGTTATAACGGAAAAATGATTGAATTCCAAACGGGAAAAAGCTTTGGAATGTTTCATTTATTTTTACAAATAATTCAACCATTTTTACACTTTAAAATGATCTAATTATACTTGGAGCATGTGGTCTAAAAGCATTTTGATTCTCTATAGAAAGTTGAGCCAAATCATAATTTTATCAAACAACAACAAAAGCCTTTATTAAGGGCCACTCGCCCTATACAGGATTCGCCAGTTCACAAGGGATAGGGAGAACACTGTGAGGCCTTTTTCCGGGATATAGTCTTGTGGAATCCAAAATCGCCCTCGCTATATACCTATTCTTTGATATTTAATTGATCAGTGCCGGAAATGAAGGACAAAGTTGCCCCGTTTTATCATTTAGTTTTCGTCTTTCCTCAGACAGAGCAGCACAGTCAAATATGTAATGCAACATCTCCGTTGTTATTCCTGATCCACAGAAAGTGCATTTCAGGTCTTCACCCCTCATTAAAATCAAGTGGTGTTCTCTGAAAAAAATTGAAAGGGTTCTAAATTGTGCAATTAATCTGGTGATAGGAAAAGGGAGTTCAGTTAAGAAGTATTCTTCGGTGGTAAACGTTGTATATATGCCTCTATAGTGGGAATATAACTTTGATTGGGTTATTCTTGTTAAGTCGTTTTGTATTGTTTGCTCTATCGCAGTTCTTAATATTCCAGGGATAGCATTCCTTAGTGAATCAGGATCATTACAATAAGTAAGCCACGAGGATCCCTTATTATTAAGTAAATTGCTTAATTGTTTTATAAAACCGATGGGCGCACCTGTAGCACAGGATACTTGCCTCATTCTAATTAAACATATTCGAGGCAATCTATTTGTATCCAAACTCAGCGTCCTCAGCCAATATTTCAAGGTCAATTTCAGAGCTGTTATTATTAATGAGACGCGGCCTGTTTCTGGTCTTATTATGTATCCTGGTGTATATCTAGGCAAATTCAAAAACCTACGAATAAATGTATCTTGTATATGGTCTAATAAATCTTTATACTCTGTTGCCCAAATATCATAATTTTATCATTATAAAGCAATAACGCGCCATCTATATACATCAAATGAAAACATTAAGACGCTAATGTTTTTCTCTTTCAAATATAAATAAAACTTATTTAATATTTTTTCATCGCAGTAAGCACAAGTTTTATTTATCTGTCAAAGAAGAATTCGCATATTAATGTTTTAATTTGCTGAGAAATTAAAATCCACAAAGTATAAATTTTATTTTGAGAAATTCGTTTAAAATTTCCAGAACACACACACATACATTTCTTCAAATTGTTGTAATTTGCATAACATGAAAATGAGAGGGTATAAAACGATCAACTAGATATTAATAAAAGAAAATAAAATTTTTCAGGTTGCGGAATATTATTTAACTGGTATTAAACAGATCAGCTTTGGTATGGGTCATCCAAACGTCGGTTTAAAGAGTAAACATATGAGATATGTTAAATTCCATTCAAATAAATCCAAATACTAGACGAGAGGGCTTTCAAACAAACAGATCAACAATATCTAATTAAACAATACCACAGGTGTTTGGAGGTGAGTTTCTTTACATCAACATAGTCTCAAGTATTCAGGCATCTCTGATGCTCAGCCTAAATCAGGCGGTGTTTTATTCGTTTATTTATGTTCTCCTGTAGAAGGGCAGAGATTCCCGAAAGCAGAGAATACGTTGATAAAATGAAAACAAACTTGTGGCGACTACACTTTGCTTCAGCGAGCCGAACTAAGACGGCCCCGGCATCCGCGGGCGTCAACACTTCACTACGCATGCGCGTGGGACGTCATCAGAGACGCTGGCCACTTAGCGGTAAACAACAAGGCTAGTGCGGCGGCCGTTATTTCAACCGTTGCTTCTTTTCTCTTTATGATTTCTTGCTTTAAATAAATTAATTTTAATTATAATTTTATCAGCAGCCTTTCCACAAGCCACACCAACACAGCACATCAACAACCATCCTACAAACTCATTTACAGAAACCTGTGGTATTCTTTACTTTATGTCCAGAAGATTCAAATAAATTTAGATCAACATTTAAGCCATTACAGAACTCTCAAAGAAGCCGGCGATAAAACGTAGCAAACAATTTGCACATCAACTATGGACCCAGGACCCATATACAGTAGAATCTCGCTGTAAAGGACACTTAATTGCACGTGTCCATGCTGCAAGTGTCCTTTAGGGAGAGATGTCCTCTTACCGGAGAGTTGCTGAATTGTAAAAATGGTAATTTTGAAAATGAAAACTGTCCTTTGTAGAGAGGTGTCACCTAAAGGGAGGTTCTACTGTATATACCACCCCGATACCTGAGAAAAAACTCACCCACTCTGGGCCAACTTAAAAAGAACCTCAGAAAAAAAACAAGGAACATCAACCGCAGCCCTATTATCAAGACATGGATATTTCCAAGCCGACATGGCCAGAATAAAACAAGTCCCTGATCCAACATGTTTACATTGTCGAGAGGAGGAGCAAACCGTAGAGCATGTCCTCTACAACTGTCCAACATTCTAACTACAGCGATTCCAGACGGCAACACTCCTTGGACTGCCCTCATTCAGCAGCACTGTCCTTTTGAATCTACTAATAAACAACCCGGCCTGGAGACACTTGGTGAACTGGTTCACTAAGGCTTCCAAAACAGATTACTAAACTGCAGGACAGCCTGGGTAGTTGGCTATCTATGGATACGCTCCAGGAGCCTTGGTTACAATTATGTCATTACTACAAGGTTGTCCCAAAATTTCGTAAACACTTGCAAAAAAATTGAAATATCAATATTATTCGCCATAATATTATTCTCCGTTATGTATAAAGTCTTTGTATTAAGTATAAAGTAATTGTATTATGTATTCGCGCCGTAATAATTTTATTTACCAAGTAATAAGAAAAACATGAACTTTTGGAACAACCTTATATTACTAATTTTAGCATAGCTGTGTAAATATTATTATTTATCAATAAACATTTGTTTATCTTGACTAAACACCAACCGGTCCTCACTGCCGTGACAATATATTTACATAATAAGGCATATGCATGTCAGTGAACTTCAAAGAAATATTAACTTTAACATTTTATTCTTGAAAGTGTTTTAAAAAAAAAAGATGAAAATAACAATTCACTTCTTGAGTAAATTTAATCAGGCTTTCAGAGAAAATTGTCTTTTCAAAACATTTTTATTCTCTAGCTTTCGGGCACGGACGCCCTTCTACAGGAGAAAACCATTATTATACCAAGTTTTCTAATGTAGAAGGGCGTTCGTACCCGAAAGCTAAGAGAATAAATATGTTTTTGAAAAGATACTTTACCCTGAAGGCCTGATTAATTTTACTCAATATTAATACAAGAGATTATTTTATTGATTTTATTTATTTATTACCAGTTGCAAACAAGACACGCTATATCCGATCTGGATAATTGCGCGTGAAACTATTTTTAATAATTCATATTGTAGTAGAGTAGGTAACAGAATTATCAAAAAGAAAATAAACAATTAATAAAAAGAGCATTGAATAAACATATACATTAAACAAATAAGCAACAACATAAGCAGATAGAAGAAATCGCAAGGTAGTTATTTACAGTATGTTAAGCAATGATGGAAGTTGATTTAATGAAGTTATCTGTAATAATTAGTATATCGTGGAGAGAGAATTTAAAAAATATATCATCAAGCTAAAGTCTAATCGTATCTCATACAGCCTATCTATTTGGTTCGAGCGTTGATCTGTCATATATTGGAACCTAGTTTTGTCGGGAACTCTGGTTAGAGGTTACTTATACTGGAATGGACAGCACTGATGTTATATGTTTCATAGCGTTGGAAATGTTATAAGTAGAATCTTTATGGTTCTCCAAAGTTAATACACCTTAACACACAAACTTTACCAAGTCGGTGGAAGGATGGTCTAAACTGTTGGTTTTCGACCGCTACTACCCGGGTTTGGGTACTTTTTTCTAATTGAAAAAAAATTATCCAATGGCCCCCGACTCTTTAAAAAGTCCAAACCCACCAGCGAGTTCAAGTAACCAAACGGGGCTGTGACACATTTGTAAATTTAGACGAAAAGACGAAATAAAAGAAGAATAGTTTCTTTTAATATAAATATTTCAAAGCAAGCTTTCGGGCAAAAAACCCTTCTACAGGCGTGATTACAGCATCAAACTTGGTACTATAATGCAGGTACAATGGCTAAAAAGAGAATATATACATATAACAATTTACATATTTGCGAAATGAATATGCATTTGTAAATGCAAAAGTCAAACTGCTTTTCACATGTATAGTAGACATGTGGTACACTTATAGTAAAAACAGTCGCAAAATACCCATCATGATTATCATGACATGCACTACGTGTACTAGGGATAATAAAAAAATATACATCTCCATAAATTTAACACAAAGATAGGGAGAAATGATCAAATGATCATTAAGGTTACACCATAAACACCTTAGGAACCATTGTAACTCTAGCCATAATTCAATGAACTTCAGCCAAAGGCAGGAAAAAAACGGTCAATTATATTGAAGATACACCATAAACGCCTCAACAAATAAATAAATAAATGTTTAAAATATTTGTTCGAAAAGTACAAATTTGAGGTAAAAAAAATGAACACCCTGTATATTGATGTTTTTAAACAAGTTTTTAAAAAGTGTGCTAACAAAGAAGGCTTTATAAAAAACGGGGAATAAAGGAATTTTGAGAGGATCGATATGACAGGTGTGACAAGTTTGATGATGGATCATGTTTTGTAGGGTGGGTTCTCAAACATCCTTTCTTCTGGTGAGTACCTATACAAGTTTTTCTAGCGAGAGCATGTGAATATATCATTTTTGTTGTCGCAAATTAGATTTATATTGTATAAATATAAATTTCAAATATTTTGGGTGTTCGAAATTTAAATTCCTAATTCGTATATATTCAAAGAGAATACAAAATATGCTTCTAGACAATGACAATTAACATAATTTTATTGACATCTTGTCAATATATGCAAAAGTGCACAGTCTGTACTATTTAAAAAATATGATTATATATATATATATATATATCTATATATATAAAAATGGAAGTTTGTTGGTTGGTCCGTTGGTCCGTCCGTCCGTCCGTCCGTGAGTGATAATCTTCTACATAGCTCAACCAATCGTGATGAAACTTTGGGAAGATGTTTAGTATACTACAGGGATGGTTTCTGGCTAATTACTCTTTAGAAATAACCTTTCGTTGCATTTCTATTTACAATAAAACGTAAATTCACTCGCAATCAGCGCCCTCAAGCGTCGACGGCGGCGCGCGACGATTGGCTGCCGCCGTGCACGTGACCTCCCTGTGCGGCGGAAATGGCGGGCGGTCACGTGGGCCCTCGGGACAGCCATGCGCTCACAGGGAAGTCGCGTGAACGCCGGGAGCCAACGGGCCCCACCGCCGCCGTGCTATTTAATGAAGGGCTATATTGTCTATATATATATAAATCACTTTCAAATTTTTAAGTAACGTTCCATTCTCAATCCCGTTGGGCTTTAGATCGGCTAAAACATTTTTATCTTTATAAGTGAATATTAACTTTACTGTACTGAATAGTTTAGTATAATGTTAATTCAACATATTACAATTTAGCCACTGCAACGCGTGGCCGGGTTCGCTAGTATATATATATATATATGGTAATTTAAACCAACAACCTCATATTGTATATAATATAACAAGATTTTCATGTTGTATAATAAACACTTCTGTAAATAATTATAAACATGATTGACATGTGTCATTACATCATCATATGTAATGTACTTTGTACAAACTGAGGATAAATAAATAAAACTTTGTAATAGATTAAGAGTTGAACTAGAGCAAAAATCGAGATGTAGAAGTCCAAACGAGGCCTAGAAGATGTCAGGGCGTTGCCAGTGTACAATGATCTCTTCCGATCCACACCCTTATAGAATCCGCTGAAACCCAATACTTCCTCTCGGCAAAGATATATAAGTCTACAAGAGGGCCAGAAATAAACAGTCACAAATGTGTCAGCACCGCCGTCTGCAATACAAGCTGGAAAGATGTGCAAAGAGTGTGTATCCATCAACTTGGCTCCTTTATCCGAGAAAATGCAAACCCATCAACCATCACCAAAAAAACTTCTACCGAAATTGAAAGTGCACGCGACTCGATGTTTCCAAAAGTTTTACGGAGTTCACGGCCCGGTGCAGGGTCGGCTCAAGGAGGTCCAGGTCTGGAGGGTTTGGAAAGAGAGAGCTTCAAAACAAGACAATGGGAAACCGTCAGAAGAAAGGTAATTTCCCGAGCCTATCCGGAAGTCTAACAAAGACAAATACGTGTTGGCCTTCCATGATATGGTCAGCGTGGATCAGGCGGAGGCATCCACTGTAGCGATCGACGTGGGAGGAAGCGACAAAAGCGCAATACAAAAGATAACAACCCTTTGGAAATGTATATCACTGCTCCTTGTGAACACTCTGTAGCTATCAAAATCTCCCATGAAGGTATCGTAGGTAGTGAAATATAGCCACCATCAATTAGAGAACCACCGCCCTGTGCTTGACAGCAAGACCAATCAATAGGTTTGGTACTGATTGAAGGTGGTAGGAAAACCACAGTTGGGATGTGGTTCTGCAAACAAGGGTTGACAATCCTGCAGCTACGCTTCCAGGAGGCTGACGCGCCTCTTGTGGCCAGATACGTCAGGGAGATCAGAGAACCACCGGACGACAGGAGAGGAGCCTTGCTGTTTAGGGACAAACAGGAATTAAGGAAGGAGCAATGTGACATCTGGCTCCCCCTTCACAAGAGTCTGTGGATGGTGGACGAAAAAGTACGACTGGTGCCAGAAGGTCCGTGGTGAAGAAGGGTTAGCTGGCAAAGAGATTAGCGGAGAAGAACAGACAGTCTGGTGACATCTGCGGTGGGAGCGGCAAGTTGTCGCCGCGAGTGTGGCCGTGTGGATGATGCTGGATGAGGATGCCAGAGAAGTTTGCCCGACCTGGACGGCTGTTGGCGAGGAAGATTCTTCTAGTGGCGGACATACTAGTAGCTACTAGCATCTACTGGTAATAAAGTACGTCACGCTAAGCTGTATCTACAGAGAACCCTCTTGTTATTTAGAAGCCTTGTGAGCAAATAACGACGGCTGAAAAACGCCGTAACAGTACCTCATAAACTTTAAATAAGTACTGTTCGTGTTCGTTTAAAAAAAAAAAATAAAGGGTGATCGATTGAAAGGAAAAACAATGGGGGAAATAAATGCACACTTACACAGTATAAATAAAGGGTTTTATTTAAAAATTAAAAAGGGCTAAAAACTATTATATATATTAATAAAAAGCAAATTTCATACACTTGTACACTTTACACTTGTACATCACTAAAAACTTTCGTTACAACCTTTATTGTGGAATATAGTCCTGAATGATTTGTTGATCAACTTCGCATCCCCAAATTCTGAAATAATCTGTTATGCGGATGATGTTTCGATTGTTTGCTGGCACAAGACCATAGAAGGGTTAAAAAATGAAACAGAAAGAACTTTAAATTATGTAATACAATGGTGTACAAGAAATAAGCTAAAGCTAAGCCCGGAGAAAACCGGCTTAATACATATGCACGGCAAACAAAATATTCCAATGGGAACTCCAAATTTCATAATAAAACCAGTGGAAGAGGTAAAAATTTTGGGTATAAAATTTTCTAATCACAGAATTAAGTCAAAAATTAACTTCACGCCCCACATTAATGATATTCTTTGTAAAATCAACCGTATGAAAAATCTTTTGTTTTCGCTCTGTGGGAAGATGTGGGGATTGGATGCTAAAAAAAGATTAATTTTATATAAAACTCTTTTCAGGCCAATACTAACCTATGGATCTGAAATATGGTATAAATTTATTAATAAAAGAAGTAAGCAAAGATTAAACTCTCAGCAATATCAGATTCTTCTTTGGGTAGTGAGAGCCTATAAAACGACCTCGTCAAATTGTATTCATAGTTTGGCAAAAATACCTATTCTCACAGATCAAATAGAATCGTTGATAATAAAATACGATTTGGCCAATTTATCAAAAGAAGAAATTAATGTATTCAGACCGCATGCCCCGACTATAATTCATAACTACATAGAATCAAGAATGGCTGAAACAATAGCTAACACTAATGAAACATTCAGAAAATTTTTCCCATTTGGAATTCCTTTTTATTTTCGTCCGAATTTTTATAACTCACAGTTCGTCACGGGTCATGGTAATTTTGGAGAATTTCTGTCGAAAATCGGGGCAACGGATGATCCTAGCTGTTTCTGTGGAAAAGAAAACCAAGACTCAATGCATTTATTGTTGGAATGTCCGATATTCCACAGCTACAGAAGTAATCATTTTTATCCCATCGAAGAGGTTTGCGAATTTGTATATAACAAAGACACTTATGTAAAATTCAATAATTTTTGTAAGTTCATTTTGGATTTTCTCTTCTGTTTAGGAAAACCATAGTTTCAGTTTTAATTGTGTTTTTAACCGGTTATTGTGTTGTATATACTGAATTGTATATAGGTTGCTAAAATAATTTATTTTGGATTTTCTCTTCTGTTTGAGGAAACCATCGTTTCAGTTTTAATTGTGTTTTTAGTCGGTTATTGAGTTGTATATAGGTTGATAAAATAATCCATTTTGGATTTTCTCTTCTGTTTTAGAGTGCCATCGTTTTAGTTTTAATTATGTTTTTAGTCCGGTTATTGAATTGTATAGGGTGAATTGTATATAATCTACTAAAATGTATTTGGGCGCAAGTATCCCGAGCTGGGATATCGCGTCCGATATGTCAAATAAAATAAACATAATGCATCAATTTCAACCAAATTTTCAACATTTATGTAAAACGAGATGGAGCAGGTTTTGCTTAACATCAAAATATTTTTCCCTAACATTAACATGCGTAACTTCGCTGTTATCGATTAAATACAAAAAAAAAATCAACAGAGTTAATTTTATTTATATATAAATACAAAATTAAATTTCAACAGAGTTAATTTTTTTACATACTAGCTAATAATCTCAATCTAAAAAAATATTCAAAACAAGCAATTTTAAGATAACACCATATGTAAAACAGTCGGCCAAGAAAACAAATAACGTGTAATATATCTATATTAATAAAATGCAAATTTCATAAGTGTACATCACTAAAAACTTTCGTTACAATGCATCAATTTCAACCAAATTTTCAACATTTATGTAAAACGAGATGGAGCAGGTTTTGCTTAACATCAAAATATTTTTCCCTAACATTAACATGTGTAACTTCGCTGTTATCGATTAAATACAAAAAAAATCAACAGAGTTAATTTTATTTATATATAAATACAAAATTAAATTTCAACAGAGTTAATTTTTTTACATACTAGCTAATAATCTCAATCTAAAAAAATATTCAAAACAAGCAATTTTAAGATAACACCATATGTAAAACAGTCGGCCAAGAAAACAAATAACGTGTAATATATCTATATTAATAAAATGCAAATTTCATAAGTGTACATCACTAAAAACTTTCATTACAATGCATCAATTTCAACCAAATTTTCAACATTTATGTAAAACGAGATGGAGCAGGTTTTGCTTAACATCAAAATATTTTTACCTAACATTAACATGCGTAACTTCGCTGTTATCGATTAAATACAAAAAAAAATCAAGAGAGTTAATTTTATTTATATATAAATACAAAATTAAATTTCAACAGAGTTAATTTTTTTACATACTAGCTAATAATCTCAATCTAAAAAAATATTCAAAACAAGCAATTTTAAGATAACACCATATGTAAAACAGTCGGCCAAGAAAACAAATAACGTGTAATATATATATAATATAATATATATGTGATGATTTAAGACCATGGAATTGTTGTAAATAGTCTAGATATCTACTACCACATGTTCCACCCCATGACTGTATATAACTTCTTATGTACTGCACATAGAAAGCCTCAACTAACATCAATCTGTACCGCGTAAGAATCTAATAAAGTATTGCAACTGCACAGATAGAAGGAATGGAGACTAACAGGAGAAGATTAAGGTTAAAATTAATCAGGCTTAGGACAGAAGTCGAAGCAAGGCCTAGCAAAAGAGGCTTGAAACTAGCCCAACTATAAATAATTTACAAGACAACATTTCCTGGGCAAGACCGGACGTATCTTGTGACAGCGGAAACCATAAAATTCGAGTAACGCCCCGTATTTCCGGAACAAGACCGGACGTATCTTCCGTCAAAGGCAGTAGCAAAGACCAATCAGAAGACATCACCTAAATAGGTCAACCAATAGAAAAAGGCCACGTGGCATGGTCCCGCCAATTGGGAAAGAATCACCTAAATAGGTCAGCCAATTAGAAAGAAGCAAGGTCGTGGTGTTAAATCGAGGACCTAGAATTGTCAGTATACGCTTAGATCCCGAAGGTAACACTTGCTCTAACGATCTCTCTCTCCTCTCCATTCCTTCTTGACGTCAGACGCTTTTTAGTGGAATCTCTGTTTGTTTATTTCACCTTTGGCCCAGCTGTGTCGCCTTCCACCACGACTGCACGGTAGAGTTGACATCGAGGTTCGTCTAGCATCAGGTAACACTGGTCCCAGAGGTCCCAAGATATCACAGACTCCCCCGTCCCGAAGAGTCGACAGGATAGTGGACGCCAAGGTACAAGTAAGCAAATAGACCACTGTCTGTACAGAAAGATGGAACAGGGAAGAGAGGAGAATCCAAAGGAACCAATGGAGTCCGATCCCGACTCCGAAAGTGGCGGAAGCACCACTTTTCCAAAGAAAGAAAACACTCTCGGTAGAACGGAGGAAATCGCCACCGGCCAGGAAGACGTCACGCCCCCGCCGCCGGTGTCAGATGTCCTGGGGAGTTTAGCCAGGACGATATATCAGCTCTCCTCGGCGACAGGACTATCGCGGGATGTGGAGCTACCGCGTTACGATGGTTCGTACGAGGCGCAGAGCTTCTTCGACAACTACGACGCCCAAGCTGATCTGGCCCAACTACACTACACCGACAGACTGAGAAGGCTTCCCAACCTCCTACAAGGTAAGGCCCTGCACTACTTCCGCAGCCTAAAATTAGACAAATTATATTACGTTGACGCAAGGCAGGCCCTGATAGACCTCTTTCCTGAAACCACAAACGCGTCATTTGCCCAATTCTTGGCCATTAAGTTGACAGATCGCTCCTCGTTAGAGGAATATTATCAAAAAAAGACGGTGTGTGGCCTACAGCTGAACCTTCCCCACAAAATCCTTTTAGAATCCCTGACTGATGGGTTACCCGTCGCTGATCAGCGCATTGTCGCTGCCGTGCAACCGAACACCCTCCAAGCGTGGTATAGTGTAGTATCGCGCGTAAGAGGAACCCACAGTGCGTCGCAAGTGTGCCAACAGACGACCAGAACAACGCCCAACCCTTCCTTCGCACCGTCACCGAGGTACAGTGCTCCGCGACCATGGTCAGCGCGACCCAACTACTCTGCCAATCTACCCCCTTCATCCTGCAGGTATTGTGGCGCCATGCACTGGCACGCCCAGTGCCCCAAACGGCCTGCACAGAGCCGTCCAAGACCTGTGTACCGAGCCACAACTTATCCGCAGCACGACAGAACTGTGTTGTCCTCTCCCGCACCCTTCCAAGTTAACAACACGCGAGCGCATGTTACCCGCTCCCCTGATCCTCTCTACACCACGAGCCCAGCGCAAGCAGTGAACCCTAGCTGTCCCATAGGTACCTCGACCACGGCACCAAAACAGGCCTGTTCCGACGCCCAAGACAGCACAACAGTAGGTTCCTCCTCACATAACTTTCGTTGAACAATTGCACGTTCGAGCTGAACTGCCCAATAATGTAAACCTTCCTCTACTACTTGATACAGGAGCATCTATCGATATAATTAGTCGGAATACTTTTAAAATAATAGAAACCAATTTGCAAAAGAAAATACCTGTTCACCCATTTAACTTAACTATTAATGCCATAGCTAACAATATTTTCACCATAGGTTATATCTTTTTAAACGTAAAAATAGGTAACATAACGCAGAACCTAAAATTCCATATTATATATATATAATAAAATCTTAAATATTATTTATCAAAAGTAAGATTATCTCAGGATGACACGGCAATTTATTTGAGACAAGAATAATGATACAATTCCAAGGCGAAGATACTATTCCTTTAACTTCCAATTACCGAGGGAACCAATTAATATTGATTTTATTCAACTTATCGAGTATTTTTCAAGGGACCGGAAAAAAATGTTCACTAGATAAAACGATGATTTTGTAATGTAGAAAATTAGGAAAGACAAAATTCAGGATGACACGGCACACAGGGACCGGGAAAAAATGTTCACTTTATCGAGAGATTCAAATTTACAAGTTTCAAATTATCAAAATATATCTTCTTTTTTAAATAAGTTTATAGAGAATTGTTTTAACAAATGTTCGTTAGACAAACCTTTACTCGGGTAAAAACCCGGGCGAAGCCGGGCACATCCGCTAGTACTTATATATATAAAGAATTATGCATGAAAAACAAGAAAGAAGGTTAAGCAAAATTATACTTATATATAAAGAATTATGCATAAAAAACAAGAAACAAGGTTAAGCAAAAAAAAAAGGTAAAATTAACTAATCTTAGGGAAGAGAGATAAAAATAAGTGACAGGGGGGTGTCGAGTTTTGTGTTCACACAGTACCTCGGGTGGCAGCACCGACGCTCGCTTGGCTTCCTCTTGTCGCGGCTCGTGCGATGTCCAAGGCGTCCTTTCCGTCCTCAAGTTGCCGCTTGAGGGATACTCCAAGACGTCCTTTCCGTCCTCAAGTTGCCGCTTGAGGGATACTCCAAGACGTCCTTTCCGTCCACAAGACGCTGCTTGTAGGATACTTCTCAGACGTCTTTCCGTCCACAAGACGCTGCTTGTAGGATATTTCTCAGGCGCGTCTGCTCCGCCTGGTCCGCTGCTGCTAACTAAGAAAAAAGATGACGCCACCTGGCCCCCGTCCCGGGGCTTGCAGAACAAAAAACCAAATTCCAGACGTCCACTTGACTTTTCCTCCCCGGGCAACCTTTGCCCTGATCGGTCCCAGCTGGGAGTTTACCCGACCATGTAGATGTTCTGACCCTTTCTTTCAACTTTTCCCCTCGTCTCCCTTCACCTAAGTCTTTCATTCTATGTACAAAAGTAAGGCTCGGTAAAATAGTTTTAACATTCTCCCACAAAATTTTGCTCTGAAAGAAGTCAAAATTAAGTATAAGACAAAAGAGCATATAAATACACAATACACACAAGAGTAGATATGCCTATTACATTACATAAAATACACATAAAAGAATACACATATTACACTTTTTTTTCATACAGGTACTTTCACTAGTCCTTCGAGTCATACCTTGCAGGCTTTCTGATTACCCTACCATATCTATTTCTAGAGTCCCTGGATTCAATATTGGGCCTATTTCCTAAAAATGCATCAGATTGGGGTTCGGTATTTGAATTGTCCATTTGAATCGTCTTAACATTCGAGGATATTTCAAGAGGGTGTAAGCGTTGTAGAGCCCTGATCAAGGTTCCTGTGGATGTTTTAACATGGGCCACTCTCACTATTCCATCTTTACCTGGTATGAGATTTACTATTCGCCCTTTAGGCCAAAACATTCTTTTAAGATTTTCTTGCCCGATCAGTACAACGTCTCCTACTTTCAACTGTCTTCTATCAATATTTTCGGATTTCTGAATCAGCGCGCCTAAATATTCCTTTAAGAATCTCTGCTTCAATTCTCTCTTCAGTTGACCTAACTCTCTGTATCTAGTGTGCAACATTTCTGGCTTTAAATTTTCAAATTCCGGAAAGCTAGACTCTGGACCATTTTGAAAAAACTCATTAGGAGTTAACGGTTTTAGATCATTGTCGTCTTCAGAGACATAAGTGAGGGGTCGATTATTAATGATAGATTCGATTTCACAAAGGGCCGTCTGCAGTTGTACATATTTCAGCTTCCTGTGACCTAGCATCTTTATCAACATTTCCTTTATTGTCCTAACCATTCTTTCCCAAAATCCTCCCCACCAAGGAGCAGAAGGAGGGATAAAAATCCATTGTATCCTTTTAATTGAGGTTTCCCTTTCAATTCTAATCCAATCCAATCTCTTGAATATTCTATTAAGTTTAGCGAAATTGGTGCCATTGTCGCTATATATTTTCTCGGGGCGCCCTCTCCGACAAATAAACCTATGGAGGGCCATCATGAAGACTCCTGTCTCTAAACTCTTCACCAATTCCAGATGAATAGCGCGATAGACTGCGCAAGTAAAGGCGGCTACCCACACCTTCCCACCTTCTTTCAAATGAAGAGGGCCTAATAAATCAACTCCTGTAATTTGGAAGGGTTTGCCCAGTCCAATTCTGTTTTCTGGCAAAGCTGCCATTGGTCTTTGCAGAGACTTTTCTTTAAGTCTCTTGCAAGCAAGGCACTTACTGATAATTTTCTTTATCGTTTTCCTTCCCCTGATTATCCAAAATTTCTCTCTCAGATTTGATAAAATGAATTGCGCGCCTACATGTCCATTCTTCAGGTGACTTCCCATATAAGTTGCTCTACGAAGGGATGGTCGCCTGGTAGAATGATAGGAGTTTTAAATTCTTCTGGGACCTGTCCATGTAAAAGTTTGCTTTCTACACACCAAAGTCCGTCAGTGTTTTTTAATATTTTAAAACTCTTGGTTGCATTCGATTTCTCTATGGAGACTTTTTCCTGAATCATTCGGATAAGCTTTTTTTCTGCCAAGTCTAATTCTGAAACTTTCAAAGGTCCTGTTTTAGTTGACTGTTTTTTAAGTTTCCCTAAAAATCTTAAAACATAGGACATTACCCTGATGTTGAGAGAGTAATTAGACCTCCTTGTCAGTATCCAGTCTTTATAATCGATGTTCAAATTAATGTTGGTTTTCATAATGTTTTCTTCAACCTTTATTTCTTTTGGATTTATCGAGAACTCTGAATTGGGCCAGAATACTTTAGGTTTTTTCAACCATTCGGGGCCCTCCCACCATCTGCTTTGCACAAACTGGCTTGGAGGGCAACCTCGAGACAGAAGATCGGCCGGGTTCAACTGACTAGGAACGAACCTCCAATCGTTCAAATTGGTAGTGGCCTGTATTTCTCTGACTCGGTTTCTCACGAAAACTCTCCACTCAATTTCTCTCTTTATCCAACTTAGCGCGGTAGTAGAGTCAGACCAAAGAGTTGTTTCATATTTTCTCTTCAAGGCAGCTTGGATTGCATTGGCTAGTCTAGCTCCTAGTACCATGGCCATTAATTCCAAGCGAGGGATCGTAATACTCTTCATAGGAGCTAATCTGACTTTGCTCCAAATCAAAGTTAGAGTATTTTCTCGTCCCGTTTCGCTCCTTAAATAGGCTACAGCTCCATAGCCTATTTGACTAGCGTCACAAAAGATATGAACTTCTGTAGGGAAAATGAGATCATTCCACATATATCTCGGTATCTTTATTAACTCTATGAATTTTATTTGATCCAACCAGGTTCGAAATTCCTGGGCCATACTTTCGAGTAGAGGTGTATCCCAACCTAGTTTCAGCCCCCATGATCGCTGCAGTAACAACTTTGGTGGCAAGAATACTGGAGCGCAAAATCCAAGTGATCAAATATCCGCTGAACCATGGACAGTACCAGCCTTTTCGTTAATTTGGGTTGAAGACTCAAATTGTCAGGGAGTTCGCATTTTAATGAATCTTCCATTTTATTCCAAACAACACCCAATATTTTTGTACAAGTCCCCTTTTCAGGGTTTTCCTCCAGAGAATATTCCCACTCTCGTAAGTCCATTTTAGCCCTGTCCATAATTGCGGCCTTTTGAAATTCCTGCACTTCCTGCTTTGTTTCCAGCGAGGTAATACAATTGTCCATGTAGAAGGATTGAGCTAAAATCTTTGCCCATTGAACAAGTGGGCCTCTTATTGATTGAACATGGTATTCTATTACGGCGTTCAGCACAAAAGGACTACAGTTTAAGCCAAATACAAGTCTCTTATGCCTGTAAGCTATTAGTTCTCTATCGCTCTCCCTTTCCCACCAAAGGAATCTAAGGTAGTTCCGTTCAGATTCTTCAATCGCCACCATCTGGAATGCTTTTCTTATATCTGCCGTGACTCCAAATTTATTTTCCCGAAATCTTATCATCATTTCAGGGATTCTTTCCAATAAATTCGGTCCCTTTTCTAAACATTGATTCAAAGATAGTCCATTATGGCCTAGACAAGAAGCATCGAAAACCGGACGTATGGGCGTCGTTTTAGATTCCATCTTGTACACAGGGCGGTGAGGTAAATAGTAGCCTCTTATGGCTTTTCTGCGCTTTTTAATTGCATCCATTTCCTCCATATTTCCTTTAAATCGATCACGTCCGGCTCACCAAAATGTTCGTGTTCGTTAAAAAATAAAATAAAGGGTGATCGATTGAAAGGAAAAACAATGGGGGAAATAAATGCACACTTACACAGTATAAATAAAGGGTTTTATTTAAAAATTAAAAAGGGCTAAAAACTATTATACTTATATATATAAAGAATTATGCATGAAAAACAAGAAAGAAGGTTAAGCAAAATTATACTTATATATAAAGAATTATGCATAAAAAACAAGAAACAAGGTTAAGCAAAAAAAAGGTAAAATTAACTAATCTTAGGGAAGGGAGATAAAAATAAGTGACAGGGGGGTGTCGAGTTTTGTGTTCACACAGTACCTCGGGTGGCAGCACCGACGCTCGCTTGGCTTCCTCTTGTCGCGGCTCGTGCGATGTCCAAGGCGTCCTTTCCGTCCTCAAGTTGCCGCTTGAGGGATACTCCAAGACGTCCTTTCCGTCCACAAGACGCTGCTTGTAGGATACTTCTCAGACGTCTTTCCGTCCACAAGACGCTGCTTGTAGGATACTTCTCAGACGTCTTTCCGTCCACAAGACGCTGCTTGTAGGATACTTCTCAGACGTCTTTCCGTCCACAAGACGCTGCTTGTAGGATATTTCTCAGGCGCGTCTGCTCCGCCTGGTCCGCTGCTGCTAACTAAGAAAAAAAGATGACGCCACCTGGCCCCCGTCCCGGGGCTTGCAGAACAAAAAACCAAATTCCAGACGTCCACTTGACTTTGCCTCCCCGGGCAACCTTTGCCCTGATCGGTCCCAGCTGGGAGTTTCCCCGACCATGTAGATGTTCTGACCCTTTCTTTCAACTTTCCCCCTCGTCTCCCTTCACCTAAGTCTTTCATTCTATGTACAAAAGTAAGGCTCGGTAAAATAGTTTTAACAAGTACCTTATAAGGATTCGGAGCTGTTATTGTTAACATCCATTCTCTAGTGATATTGGTCTTTGCAAGAATTTGGAGAGCTTAAAGAATAACGGCCAATTTTGAATATTTAATATGAAAATACAATTTTGAAGTATAAGTGTGTGTGAACAAAAAATGGATACAAATATTTATATCGTTGTTAAATAAATTAAATGGGTTTCATTTAAATAATTTAAAAATCAATGTTTTTGCTCTAAAATGCAAATTGGTTCTATAAATCATTATAAAATACGGTATTTCACAAA
Organism: Cordylochernes scorpioides; assembly: GCA_030710605.1. Lineage (NCBI taxonomy): Eukaryota > Metazoa > Arthropoda > Arachnida > Pseudoscorpiones > Chernetidae > Cordylochernes > Cordylochernes scorpioides. The sequence goes on along the minus strand of CP092869.1, from coordinate 53,687,887 downwards.
TATATGCACTTTGAAAGAAGCAATTATAATTAAATGCTCAGATAAAATAATTGTGGGTCAAAACATAATTATATTGCCTAACAAATTGCCAATTAATGCTTTTGGCTCTAACACAAACTAAAAATACCCAATTAACAAATACTTATGTAGTTTTCCAAATATTTCAAATTCTATATTTGCGTGTTTCAACATTGTTCCACTTTCACAAGCCTAGATATGAAGAAAAATATACACATAACATTCTAAAACATTTTTATTTTTTATTAAAAACAATGGTCTTAAAGACAATTTTTCCCCCTTTAATCCGCGTTCGCAGACATTCATTTTTTAGGCTTTATTTACGACAGTTTGACCATAATAAACTCTCTGAAATATTAATATCGGTCAATATAAAGATGAAATTTTATCTAAAAACGTCTCCTACAGAAATATATATTCATTTAAATTAACGGCGAATACAATTTCATTTTGAGATTTAAGTCTGTTTTATATATTCAATTATAGTTATATAGATGTTAATATATTAAAAAGGTACATTCGCGTTTTATTTTTAGATTTGATACATGTAATTGAAATTACATAGTGCCCATAATTAAGTTTTCAAATGCAATTAAATTAAAAAATTCGACATGTTGGGAATCTCTTATGGTTCAGACAATGAAACAACAAATAACAAGTTTACTTACAGCTGAAGTGGTTTTAAAGAATTAGACAATTTTACCTTTTAAGAAAGTATTTTAAATTTATTATTTTCAAAGAGAGAGAGAAAAGATCATTTAACAATTTACATTACAATTACTAATTTTGTAAAAAAACAAAACAAAACACTCCTTTGTTCTCGTTTTTATATTACAGTGTTGTCAGTCTAAAAGTATTTCAAGATCATTGATTTACTATTCTTATTTTTTTCCAAAATTCCCTCTTAAATCAGTGATCTTATCACATTCAACAGTTTCTTCACTTGACTTATGTTTTAAATGGTTGTCATAAGAAGGAATTTGAATATGTCAAACTTTGGTCTGGCTAGAGGTTTTGTTAGGATGTCTGCAATTTGGTGTTCTGTTGGACAATATATCAGGTTAAACTTTTGAGCTTGATCTTTCACAAAATGATATTTGACATCAATATGTTTAGTTTTAGTTGTGAATTGGCCTGATTTTATAATTTTTATAGTGCTTTGGTTATCAACATAGAGATTTATATGAAAATTATCTGGAATTAATTATTCTAATAGGAATCTTATGTATGACACTTCTTTGCATGCATCTGCTGCAGCAATGAACTCTGCTTCAGTGCTGGAAAGGGCAATTACAGGTTGCTTTCTGGAGCACCAACTTATGGGACCTCCACATAAGTAAACTACATATCCTGTGGTACCTTTTCTAGTTTTAATATCTCCAGCAAAGTCAGAATCACAATACACATTCAATTCAAATGGCATCTCTCCATCATATGATATGCCTAAATTGGTGGTGTTATTTAAATACGAGGTGTGTTCAAAAAGTATCGCGACTTTTGAATTTTCGCAGGTTACGTATATTCGAATTTCGATCTTTTTGTGGCTTTATGTTGGTACTCATGTCTCTCACTTATGCCGACAAGCTCGGCCATTTTGAATGTTCACTTAATTGTTGACAGCTGCTTTGCTTGCAGGTGTTTTGGATCGTCTTCGATTTTTACCTATTTAAATAAATGGATCAAAGAACCTTATCAAATTTTGTGTGATAAACGAAATTAAGTGCGCGGATGCATTCCGAATGTTGACTGTGGCATTCGGAGAAGCTACCTTGGACCGAAGCAACGTTTATCGGTGGTACAAAATGTTCTCAGAAGGCCGAGAAGATGTGAACGACGAAGAGCGTGCCGGACGCCCGAGCACTTCAACAACAGACGAAAAAATTAATGAAGTGGAGAAAATGATATTGGCCAATCGTCGAATCACCGTTAGAGAAGTTGCTGAGGACTTAAACATATCGATTTGCTCGTGCCATTCGATTTTTATCAATGATTTGGGCATGAGAAGGGTCGCCGCGAAATTTGTAGCAAAATTGCTCAATTGCGACCAAAAACAGCATCGCATGAACATTGCTAATGAGATGTTGGACTCTGTCCGCGACGACCCAAATTTGCTCCAGAGGGTCATAACTGGTGACGAAGCGTGGGTTTATAGTTATGACGTGGAAACCAAAGCTCGAAATCATCTCAATGGAAGCTGCCGCACGAACCAAGACCGAAAAAAGCGCGCCAAGTTCGGTCGAATGTGAAAGATTTGCTGACAGTTTTCTTCGATTGCAGGGGCGTGGTGCATCATGAGTTCTTGCCACAGGGTAGAACGGTCAATAAGGAATATTACCTGCAAGTTATGCGCAATTTGCTCGAAGCAATCCGCCAGAAACACCCGGATTTGTGGAAGAACAAAAATTGGCTTTTGCACCACGATAACGCCCCTGCTCACACATCGTTGCTTGTGCGCGACTTTTTGGCCAAAAACAACACACTAATGATGCCGCAGCCACCGTATTCCCCAGATCTGGCCCCCTGTAACTTTTACTTGTTCCCTAAACTAAAGAGGCCCATGAAAGGACGACGTTACGCTACGCTTGACGAGATAAAGACGGCATCGAAGGAGGAGCTGAAAAAGATTTAAAAAAATGATTTTTTGAACTGCTTCGAAGATTGGAAAAACCGTTGGCACAAGTGTATAATATCTAATGGGGATTACTTTGAAGGGGACAAAATAGGTATTCATGAATAAATGAATAATTTTTGAAAAAACACAAAAGTCGCGATACTTTTTGAACATACCTCGTATCTTAGGGTTCTTTTGATGTTTATAATATCTTTAGTTGTTGGATCATGCATTGACCTGCTTTCAAAATTTGTGGCAAAGGTCATGTCTGGTCTAGTTTTGTTTGTCAAATATAAAAGGCTTCCAATTGCTTGTCTGTAGGGAAAACAAAACAAAACACTCCTTTGTTCTCGTTTTTATATTACAGTGTTTTCAGTCTAAAAGTATTTCAAGATCATTGAATTACTATTCTTCTTTTTTTCCAACACGACACACAATAATAATTCTTAATGAATGTATTTTCATATATATATTAATTATTTTAAAAGGTATATGCATGTGTTTGTTTGTGTAAATATATATAAGATAGAATAAATTATACAATATTTTTCATTTTAAAATCGGATTATCTATATATATATATTTATATTAAAATATATTTAATTAAAACATTTTAATGAGAGCTTAATTTTAGAATCAAATTTAAATTTTAACAATTACCAATGGTTTCCATGAAAAAACATAGATCAAATAAAATATTTACAAAAAGAAACAACGGAGAAAATTATATGGTATTTAATATAAATTTAATTAAAGTCTAAAATTAGTGTTTTGAATTTTTAATTAGTTGATGTTGTAGAGGTATTTATTTGTATATTCTTTAAAAAATCGTTTGATGTACCTTTATCCCGCAAAAAAATCAAAGTTTGGAAATTTCGAGGAGCATGTAAATGTAATTTTGTGTGTATTAAACATATTTTATTAGAAAATAATAAAATATATATACAAAAAAAGTTTAGTTTAAAATATTACGACAAATAATGTTTTATTGCATGTATAATTTTCGTAACACAAGGAGAAAGTATGATAATTGAAAAATAAACTATAATTAAAAAAAAAAGTATCATCAATATTTTAAACGCGTGTTATTAAATTACTATAATTAATTTAATATACTCGTATACCACAAACATTTCGTTAAAAACTATTGATAAATGTGTTTGCAACTAAATATCAATAATTTACAAAATTTGGTCAATATTTATTAATAAATTTCTATTCAAATTTTCATTATCAATATGGGAAACAAACATGTAGATCTGAATTATATTATAAATTGATCCAATGTATGTGTTTCAACCAAACTGCAAACCCTATGAGATCAAAATAAATTGGTTCGCGCAATGGATGCCATGTTGTCATACGCCTGTCGTATAAATATCTCACTTGGTCGTTTGGGAAGGAAAGGCGTATTGTATGCCCAAGCTCATTACCTAGCAACCCTTCAATGCGACGCAATATTGTATCTTATATTAAGCCTAATAAATTAATTATTCTCTAACTCTTTACGCATATAATTAAATTAGAAGTTTGTTGGAAACTATAAAACTTGAATCTAAAATAGTAATAAATTTTGTTGATTTTTAGAAATTAGACGATTCACTTCCTTTAGTTGATTCTAAATACGCTTGTTTGACTTAAAATTGATCGTTATATATAAAGAATATAATGAATTACGATTATGAATTTTTTTTCTTGATTAATCAAGAATGGGTATTTGGCCAATTCCGGAATAATTAAAAATCAACGAGAATAGTTGATATTTATTCCGATAGATGGCGCCTGCCATTAGCAACTTTCAGTTGCACGATAAGGAGATGCCCTTTTTCTTAAATAATTTAATATTGTGTTAAACATTTAATTTTAGAAGATATGTATTGAGTTTTAGTGGCGCAATTTTTATTTGCAAAATGCAAAAGGGGTAATATATTGTCAAAATATATATAGTAAAACGTACCTGAGAGTTCCCTTCATTTTCTACGTTGAGGATTGGAAATTAGCAGTTCTATTTGTCTAGAATTATTAATGCACGAAGAAAAATTAAACAAAATATATTAAACAAAAATATATTATGTAAATATATTTCATATATAATATCAATAATCATAAATATTAAACTACTTATTGGAAAAACATATTTAAAGGAATAATTCCTTTTCGTATAGGAGATCGAGATTTAAAGGTCATAGATTAATATTTAGTGAAATTTGGAAGAGGCGTTCGTCAAACTTCTCCACATCAATTATAAATGACCAATTAGGGCAAAATATATAACTTTGCAGCATTCTAGAATATATATAAAGTACCTTTGTATAGAAATATTTTAACTATTTCACAAAGATTTTATCCGTGATATACAGTTTTGAGTCTGGGGAATTAAGTGTGTATGTTTGCATGTGTCTTAGTGGTAAGTGGAAGCAATTGAAACTATCATTTAACACTGTGCTTCAAAACAATTTTCTATGAGTGGTCGGTGGAAGAATGGTCTAAACCGTTGGTTTTCGACCTCTACGACCTGGAATCGAATCCCGCAATGGCAACTTTTTTTCTTATTTAAAAATAAAATGCTCCAATGGCCCCCGAATCTTGCAAAAGTTCAACCCCACCAGCGAGTGCTGCAAACGGGGCTCTGGAACATTTGTGAGTGCAAAGTCGAACTGCTTTTCAAATGTGTAGACTTGTGGTGCACTTACAGTAAAATCAGTCGCCTTCTTTTACCCACCATGATTATCATGGCCTGTGCCACGTGTACTAGGAATAAGCAAAATAAAAACAATTTTCTATTATCGTTACCTTAAAGATAAAAGAGCCTTATGAAATCTCCCTTTCTTTTTTCTCTAGTATAATCTTTCATATTTCATTGATAAAACAGCGCAAACATATGGTGTTGTCTACTTAGAGAGCTATCAGATGCAATCCTCTTGTTGGAAAAGAAGGAGTTTGAAGCAGCCAATAGGAGGCCGACGGAGGGGGCTACGGGGATACAGCGGCTGAAATGATAAAAACAATAACAGAAGAATCTGTAAACAACTTTCGAACGGGAAGATTTGCCCTGATCCCCGATTCTTTTAGTGTAAATATTTAAATATATAATTAATTAAATAATAAGTAGAACTGCTCTTCACTGAAGGTTAATAACGAGTTTACAAAGTGGGAAGAGGAGCTTCTTTTTATTAGCATGCACACAAGCTTTCGGACATGTCGTCCTTCATCAGGTAAGAGTAATAAACGCGCTGAGGATCCATATATACACAAAGCTGAAAAGAAAATTTACATAACTGCAAAAGATAAAAGTATTTAAAGATAAAAATAAGAACCAAATATGCTAAAAAGATTATAGGGATTAAATGCTAATAAATCTGGACTAAGTACATATGCACTATGAATGGTGTTAATCAAGGGCAGGTAAATGCAACCTATGGCTATTCACACAACATATGGTATTGTTCTGGTATATCTATATGCCTGTTGATGCTGTTTGTTTTTATTGACACAAATGCCTCTAGTAAAAGTCTTTGGTACTTATTATTGATATTGTTGTATAGAATGGATGGCTTTGTTAGATCGAATGTATGACCGGTTTGCATAGAATGACTGTAAATAGGGGAATTTAGGTTTTTATTAGAGATGTTTCTGGAATGCTCAACCATTCTGATGGCGACGGATCTACCCGTCTCCCCGACATAAGTGGCATTGCATTGGTCGCAAGAGACGGAATAGACAGCACCACCAGAACGGAGAGAACTCGCATGAAGGGAAGATCTGGTAATGGGGTGTCGGATTAGTGTGGCGATGTTAGGTGGGTTCTGGAAGTATGTTGTAATGCCATGTTGCCTTAAAAACCTGGCTATGGTGATAGACTGGGGGCAAAAAGGAAGGGAGCAAATATTTCTGTGTATAGCTGGAGCACTGTTGTGGTGAGGGTCATGCATGTGTTTAAGAATGAAGGGGGTCGGGTAGCCGGATTTGGATAAATATGAAAATATTTTAGCCTTTTCTATTGTTTGGAATAACGGGAGGGAACAATGAGTAAAGATACGTTTAGTGAGAGCTCTAACTGTATTGATTTTGTGTGGTGTTGGGCAATGTGACCGGAAGTTTGTGTGGTGTGGGGGTGTGTTGTTTTTATAGTATACTGTGGTATGGAAACTGCTGGGGGTGCGTATGACTAGTGTATCTAGGAAAGGTAGGACTGAGTGATTTTCTGTTTCATGGGTGAAGGCTATGTCTGGGTGGAAGGAGTTGAGGTCAGATAGGATGTGAGAGGCAGATACCTCACTTACCAAGCAAAAGGTATCATCGATGTACCGCCTCCATAGAAAGATGTCTGAAGAATGGCGTGAAGTGATCCATTGGTCCAGTGACCTCATGACAACCTCAGCCACCACGGTTGAGAGGGGGCTACCCATGGGGGAGCCCTTGGTCTGCTTGAAAAACTGGGTATCAAATGTGAAGGTGGACATGCCTAGGCATATGGAAGTGAGCTCGACAACCGTCTCCGCGGTGAGGGTGTCTAACAGGGGGGCATTTTCGAGGAAAGTGCGTAAACTATTAATGATCAAGGGGTGGGCTTTGTAAACTCGTTATTAACCTTCAGTGAAGAGCAGTTCTACTTAATTCGCTCATTTTTACGCTTTTTATCCTGGAATTCATCATGAATCCTTCCGCTGAAGACCTACCTCGTTATACCTATCAGTTGCGAAAGAAATCGTTACAGTTGTCAAGATGGCGCCTCCATTTGAACTTTAACAAACTGTGTGAAACGGCTGATTTTATACCTCCATCCCTTCGAATCAGGGATCCTGTTCGCAATCCATTTTCATCCGTCGTCATACGCCGCGCCCAACTCCATCTGTTATCGTCTAGAATTAAAGGTTGCCACTCCAATATCCGATTTATTTATAAGTCCGTCAAGGGATTGATCTTTCTGGTCTCTCAGCTACTAACCAATCCAGAAATGGCCGATCTGTTGCAATCCATCACAAGGGACATTCGGCATCAGAAGAACGATATAACGCAACGTCACAACTCCAAGCTTCATCACTGGATCAAGAAGTACAACTTCCCTGCCTATCTACTAGAAGCCTATCTTCCCCAGTCACCCCAAGGAGTGGTCAACCTCTCGGACTATGTCTTGCCATCTGCTGATGCTGAGATTCTGTCATTGGGCCTAAAATACAGACTGCCTGGGCCTTCTGATATTCCTCGCATCATAGCTGGTGTGGAACCCGCTCTCAGAGGCCTTAACCACCAAGACACCCATAGGATCAGGCATTTCGTCACCTCCACCCTTCAACGACCCTACAATATCCCTAAACCGTCCCTAGCCATGAATAGGGTTATCTCCCGTCTTAAACGCAATAGAGACATAGTCATAACAAATTCCGACAAAGGCTCACAGACCGTAATTCTCAACACTACCGTTTACAAGCAAAAAATGCAAAACGTTCTCGACCAACACTCCATTTTTTCTGCCATCACTGAACAGGAACATAAAACATCCGTTAAGAATTTCCGTTTACTATTGTTAAGATTAAAAAGGTCCCAGCAGATCACTAAAGAGCAATATAACGACTTCACAGCTAACCTCGCCCAAATAGCCTACATTTACGGCCTTCCAAAAATCCACAAGCCCGATGTTCCCCTCCGACCAATTATATCTTACCATCTCTCTCCGGCATATACCCTGTCAAAATTTTTGTCCAACTTCTTGACCCCCCTTCTACAGTCTCCCCCATGGGAATATACCATTGCAAACTCCCCCTCGTTTGTGTCCTATATCACCAGCCTCACACCTCCCCCCAGGTCCATAATGGTTTCTTTCGATGTAACGTCTCTATATCTCTCACTTGCCCACCCCTTGATCATTAATAGTTTACGCACTTTCCTCGAAAATGCCCCCATGTTAGACACCCTCACCGCGGAGACGGTTGTCGAGCTCACTTCCATATGCCTAGGCATGTCCACCTTCACATTTGATACCCAGTTTTTCAAGCAGACCAAGGGCTCCCCCATGGGTAGCCCCCTCTCAACCGTGGTGGCTGAGGTTGTCATGAGGTCACTGGACCAATGGATCACTTCACGCCATTCTTCAGACATCTTTCTATGGAGGCGGTACATCGATGATACCTTTTGCTTGGTAAGTGAGGTATCTGCCTCTCACATCCTATCTGACCTCAACTCCTTCCACCCAGACATAGCCTTCACCCATGAAACAGAAAATCACTCAGTCCTACCTTTCCTAGATACACTAGTCATACGCACCCCCAGCAGTTTCCATACCACAGTATACTATAAAAACAACACACCCCCACACCACACAAACTTCCGGTCACATTGCCCAACACCACACAAAATCAATACAGTTAGAGCTCTCACTAAACGTATCTTTACTCATTGTTCCCTCCCGTTATTCCAAACAATAGAAAAGGCTAAAATATTTTCATATTTATCCAAATCCGGCTACCCGACCCCCTTCATTCTTAAACACATGCATGACCCTCACCACAACAGTGCTCCAGCTATACACAGAAATATTTGCTCCCTTCCTTTTTGCCCCCAGTCTATCACCATAGCCAGGTTTTTAAGGCAACATGGCATTACAACATACTTCCAGAACCCACCTAACATCGCCACACTAATCCGACACCCCATTACCAGATCTTCCCTTCATGCGAGTTCTCTCCGTTCTGGTGGTGCTGTCTATTCCGTCTCTTGCGACCAATGCAATGCCACTTATGTCGGGGAGACGGGTAGATCCGTCGCCATCAGAATGGTTGAGCATTCCAGAAACATCTCTAATAAAAACCTAAATTCCCCTATTTACAGTCATTCTATGCAAACCGGTCATACATTCGATCTAACAAAGCCATCCATTCTATACAAAAATATCAATAATAAGTACCAAAGACTTTTACTAGAGGCATTTGTGTCAATAAAAACAAACAGCATCAACAGGCATATAGATATACCAGAACAATACCATATGTTGTGTGAATAGCCATAGGTTGCATTTACCTGCCCTTGATTAACACCATTCATAGTGCATATGTACTTAGTCCAGATTTATTAGCATTTAATCCCTATAATCTTTTTAGCATATTTGGTTCTTATTTTTATCTTTAAATACTTTTATCTTTTGCAGTTATGTAAATTTTCTTTTCAGCTTTGTGTATATATGGATCCTCAGCGCGTTTATTACTCTTACCTGATGAAGGACGACATGTCCGAAAGCTTGTGTGCATGCTAATAAAAAGAAGCTCCTCTTCCCACTTTGTAAACTCGTTATTAATTAAATAATAATTTACTAATTTTCCTAATTTATAATAAATATAATTTTCCCTCCTGCTTTTGTCGTTTATTTTAAAAGTGCTATAAGCAGCGACACCACAATTTTGAACCTTCAACCCCGCCGACCAAGAATAGAGGTGATCGACTACCTCTATAGAACTTAGATCGTCGTCACAACACAGAGTGGCGGTGAAATCGCAATACCTCTAAACACCATTATTATCATGGCCAGGTAGTATGTGTATGCGTTTAAAACGTACATGTGTAGGCGTGTTTAGTTATAGTACTAACAGTAACAACCCTCTACACCCCCCATGATTATCATGACCTGGAACTACATGTGTAGACATGTGGTGTACTTACAGTAAAAGCTGTTATAACCCTCTTTACCCACCCAGTGATTATCATGGCCTGGTTGTACATGTAATAGACATGCTGTAACTTACAGCACAAGCAGTCACAACACTCCACCTACAATGAATATCATGGCCTGGTAATATATGTTTAGACATGTTGTAACTTACAGTACAAGCAGTCACAACACTCCACTTACAATGAATATCATGGCCTGGTAATACATGTTTAGACATGTTGTAACTTACAGTACAAGCAGGCACCACCCTCTACCTATCATGATTATCAAGGCCTGGTATTAAATATTTGTACAGAAAATACATTTTTAAACTTTTAACCCCAGCCCCCCCCCCCTTAATCCTTTTATAAACGAAATTATCAAAATATCAACGTAAGATTTCAAGCATAGGGGACCTCTTCCTCAGATATTTGTCTACAAAACATTCAAATGTCTGAAATAGCTTCCAACTCTAACAGCAAAAAAAAAATAGATGACAATTTTTTTATTGAAGATTGAAGTTGCCTGGCCGGCGCATTCATAGTAATTCAAAATAAAAGACACACTTCGGCCGAGAAAATAAAAACAGCCGAAGTGTCTTTTATTAAAAAAAAAAACAATAACTTTGCAACATGCAACAACTGTCCTGGTGTGAAACTAACACTACACACATATTCTCATGTCAAGCATTGGCCGCAGCCTTTCAGAAAATTGAAATGGACCCAGAGCAGCAGATTTACACACCCAAGATAGAGGACACTGCGACTGCTGTGAAAGAGATGTACGGAGACATTTAAAGCACTTAACTGGATACGACAACAACAACAGAAAACTGAAATGGATCCAGAACAGCAACTTTACACACCCAAGATAGAGGACATTGCGACTGTTGTGATAGAGATGCATGGAGACATCTCTTCATTGGACACGGCAACAACAATAATAATTTTGTAGATAACCATCTGAGAAATATAGTTCCTAAGCTTGAATGCAAATTTCAATATTTTGATAATCTGAAAAAAAAAAAAAAAAACATTGCGTTGATTTTTTTTCTCTTTTAATAATAATATGATATATGAACAATTTTAATGTAAATATTTGATGACAATGCTTTTTATTTTTTTCCTTTCACCTTGTTTATATCATATGACTATTCTTTATGGCCTAAAATGATTGTAAATATGTATAAACAAATGTAAAGACATACATGTAGGACAGCGCAAGTGTCCCTAGGGGGATATAACGCTTTAAATTGAAATAAATAAAAGCAAAATGTATTTACTTTCAAATTAAAACCGGTAAACCAGCAATTTAAGCCTTTGTTCACAGGGTTGAAGAGCTAAATCCTGTCTGCCGTGAAAGGTTTAAAGTTTGAAGGAAGCCGAGATAACTTCCTCTACTCCCAAAGGCATCTTAAATTTGTTTTTTAAAGCTAAGGGAGCTGCGTTTTCTCCAGCCTATTGATCCACTTCCAGGCGTAGGCGGATATGTTCTAACTCACGACGACACATCTGCTATTTCTTCTGGTGTCAGAGCAACCGTTACACTATACCAGGGGTCGCGGCTCGCGAGCCACATGCGGTTCTTTGGATGTGAAGCTGCGGCTCTTTATATAGTTCCATACGTAATTATTATTTATGCGAGTACTATTTATTGTTGGCAAGAAAAAATACTTGTAGCTCTTTAAAAAAATTCAAAATTTTGTAAATTGTTATTTTTGACTCTTCCAACTTAAAAGTTTGCTGACTCTTGGTCTAGACACATCTGCTATTTCTTCTGATTTTAAAATGACCGTTAGACTCTATGATTATACTTATATTTGAAATTTGTAATGGCAATGTGTTTCACATATATCATCAAATATCTCTACAGACCTAACTGCAATGATGAAAGTTAATACAAAGCAATAAGGCGCAATCTATACGATTAATAAATGTCACTCAGTTTTAGCGTCTATTTTAACGGGAGAGGCGACTTTCCTTATTATAGATCAATTCCCACCTATATACACCTATCCCCCGATTTACACGGTACTTGTTTTGCACGTTTTCGCTTTTACACGGTTTTCCAAATAAGTTTTTTTTAACACAAAGAAATAATTGAATTTTTTGTATGTAATTCTACTGTCCTATAAGCTTATGTCCATAGTTTTCTTGAAAACCATTTCTGAGATTCCATCCTTCAGTGCTGCGTATATAAGCAGAATCGTCCAATGGTGGATTAAATTGGCGAAACCGCTGGGAGGGTTCACCACTGATGAGCCAAGCCCTCCCAATATTTTTTTTCATCGCAGTAAGGGCAGTAGAAGTTTGTGTTGTGTATAAAAGAAACATTCACACACATTCGTGCTTTTAAATCCTTTCATTTTATAAGTTTTTTTGTTGTTTTTATCGCACTATACTAAATGCTACTGTGATTGAACACATGCGCTGTGTACACATCTCACAAGGAATCCCGAGCTTATGTGCTGACTATATATTTTAACCTGTCAATGCATTTTATTTTTATTTCTGTGTACACCTCTCCCCCGATTTACACGTTTTTCTCAGGAACGTATCTACCGTGTAAATCGGGGGATAGGTGTATATGCTTCGATAAATTTGAATATGAGATAATAATATTTGCTTGTTTTCGGAATATACCAGTTTTATCGCAAGGGTATGCATTCGAGTCATATATATTAGAAAATATAATTAAAAACAACTTTAATTCCCTATTATATTTAATTGAGCTGATAAAATAAATTGAGAATCAAACACCTGACTTGAAGGGTAAAGAAGAAAATAAAAACTTGAATACGTAATTGCATATTTACAAAAGGTTTGTGCCGGCCAATGGATAAAAACAATAATTAATTTGTATAATGCAAAGCGGCGCTATCAGGCAGCCGATTTCATAGAGTTGTTCTAAAACAAATAAATCAAAAGAAAATTATATTTTATATAATACATATATAATTGATATAAATCCCCTGGATATTCATCAAACAATGTTACAAGTTTCTGGAGATGGGTTTCTTTTATCTTTATTAACGTGAACCCAGTTCAGCTAGTCAGAATAATGTCAGAGAAAAATATACGAGCCCTTTGTAGAAAGATGTCCGCTAGCGGGGTGTCCGCTAAAGGAAGGTTCTACTGTATATGCAAATATAATAATTATCTAATGCCCTTTAACCGACTATATTTCTAACCTGCTCTTTAATTCAACCGAAAATTCTGATCCCTTGGGGTTTTGAATAAAGAAGTTGGACTGTATATACAATGCAGATGGTGCACTCAGACCTTATGTTTGAAAGATTATGATTTGGAGTTATATAGCGATAGAATTGTTTAACTTTGATGAAGCGTTAGAGAACAAGGTAATCTCTAAAAACTTAAATTACAGAACAATTTCCTTCCATAGTTAATTTGTATAGTTATGTTGAATACTTTGCTTTCATTTTCATTTTCCATTCTCTTCTTTGTTTATGTTTCTTTTTTTCCTTTTCTCCATGAAAATGATGTATGGCGAGTCCTTACAGGATGGAAATGTCCTAATAAAGCTTTTGTTGTTGTATTAACGTATTAAAAATATTTTCATGGAATAATAAAACAAATCTGCTACAATTAATATATATATATATATTAATTGTAGCAGATTTGTTATATATATATATATAAAATGCAAATTTCATAAGTGTTGTTCACTAAACACTTTCGTTACAATGCATCAATTTCGACCAAAATTTCAACATTTATGTAAAACGAGATGGAGCAGGTTGTGCTTAACATCAAAATATTTTTCCTAACTTTAACATGCGTAACTTCGCTGTTATCGATTAAATACAAAAAAATCAACAGAGTTAATTTTATTTATATATAAATACAAAAAATATTCAGCAATTCATTCAACTCAATCTAAAAAAATTTTCAAAACAAGCAATTTTAAGATAACACCATATGTAAAACAGTCGGCGTCATATGTAAAATAACAACGATATTACATCCTTCTCACATATTCACACACAATCTTGATTAATAATTAAAACTAATCTTTAACATTGTTTATTATACTTCATAATATATAATATTCGTTAGGCAAACTTTCACTCGGATAAAACCCGGGCGAAGCCGGGTACACATCCGCTAGTATATATATATATATATGAAAAGAAATAGAAAAATAAAAAGCACATGTGCTCCTGGTCAGGATATGCCTTCCTTATTTATTTTTAATATATATATAGTGAGTATATTTTTAAAATATTTTCTCACACAAATACACATATTAAATCATATGATTCAGGTTTTAAAATTATATTTCAAATATACACATTGATATCTGATACATAGAATATGAAATATTATTCTTAAAATGTCACGGCGCATGTGCTACTGCTGTAGTAAGTATAATATATAGAATGTAAAGACAATAGAACCCATTATATCTTCACACAATTGAATTAACTTTTTAGGAACCAGATCAGGTTTCAGAAAACCTAGACCAGTTTAATAACAAATTAATTGCTATATAAAACATATAATGAGCTAAGAGGTTTTTATAAAGTTTCAAATTATCGTGGAATTCTCTCTTTGAACTAATTTAATGTGTTTAAAAGCTGTAACACACTAGATTAAATACTGTCAATTCAACAACAGTTGTCAGTTTTTATAAAGTCTTTTTCCTCTTAACAAATTACTCAATTAGTAAATACTTTTGATTTTGTTTTCTATTTTAAGCCCAGAACAGCAAGTTTCAAACCATTCAAACACGCACACAAAAATTTCATATACAATATATGATCCATTATTCCAGAAAAAAGCATAGCTCCAATAATATAATATGTTTTTATACAAAATTAAATAATTAAACAGATTTTCAATAAAAGAAAACCATCTCCAGAAACCTATATAATTTATGTCCAGGAGATTTTTTAAAATCAATTGATATGAAAATATATAAAAAATGCAAAGAAAAGGTAAAATAAATAAAGTTTTTATAATAAAATAGCTGTCAAATTTTAATTAGTATAAACACAATATCTTAGAAAATTTTGATTATAAGGTATTTATTATATTAAGTTGTAAAGAAAGTTCGTTCGGCTTTTGTATCCCTATGTTTCATAACGGTTTTTGTTGTTATACGGTTAGGTGTTTATATTCTTTAAATAGTACTTGTTCTGCTCTACAAACCTGTATTATTAGTTTTTTGAAAAATGTAATTTTTTGTTCTTTTTCCAGGCTTGAAAATGGAATATCCAGGAGGCAAAAATCAACTTTTTCGGCATCTGATTTTATTCGCTTTTCATCAGTTACGCCAGTTTGGAAAAAGAAAAACCGAAAAATTCAATATAACAGGTGTATGGTTAGGTTAGGCGAAACCGATGGGAGGGTTCACCACTGATGAGCCAGGCCCTCCCATTAATTTTTACATTGCAGTAAGGGGCAGTAGAAATCGTTTAATTTTTAAAAGAGTCATACATGTCTATAATAGTTTCGAATCTTCAAAACATAGACTGTCAATTCATGAAACGCGTAGGAGGTAAGCTTTATTTGATTCATCAAGAAAGTGTATTTGGCCAATAATATTTTTTTTTCTTTTCCGGAGTAGGTCATCCACTGGAGATAAAATCAGAAATGTCGAGTTTTGACCAGAGTAGTCAGTCATTCAAGGAAATGGACTTTCAGCAGATTATTGTCTCAATTAAAATTAAATTCTAAATTACCATGTCTATTAGTATGAAACGCGAAAATGGCTTCCAGAGGGCGCTGTGCAACTTTATTTGAGCCGACGGTGGCGCTGTTGAAGGCGTTTTGTTTTTTGACTCACGTGGCATCAGTACGCGTGAAGTTTTAGAAAAATTCAAATCCTGGAAAATTTCTGGAGCCCGTGGAAAATGGCGATTTCCGAGCCAAAAAGTGCCCATTTGCGGGAAGTTTTGTTGTTCGCCTTCAACTGGAATAAAAGTGCCACTGAAGCCCACCGAATGCTCGAGGAAGTTTATGGCGACCACGCTCTGAGCAAATCGCAGTGTTACAGGTGGTTTAAAAAATTCCAAAGCGGCGATTTCGAACTTGATAATGAATAAAGTGGAAAACCGCCCCAAAAGTTCGAGGACGCTGAACTGCAAGCTTAGTTGGATGAGGACAGTACCCAAATGCAGGAGAAACTCGGGAAACAGCTCCAGGTGTCTCAAGGTGCTGTTTCCCTACGTTTAAACAGCCTCGGAATAACCCAAAAGCTTTCCAGATGGGTCCCCCACGAGTTGAGCGAAAGGCAGCAAGAACAGTGTCTGGATGCTGATGTCATGCTGATACTGCAGCATGACAACGCTCCAGCCCACAACGCTACGGTGGTCAAAAACACCATAAAAGACTTGGGCTGGGAACTCTTACCCCACCCGCCGTACTCACCAGACTTAGCGCCGTCGGACTACCACCTTTTCACACCTTTAGGACACGCCCTAAAAAACCAGGAATTTTCGAACTCAGACATACTCCAAAAATGGCTTGTTGACTGGTTCGACTCAAAAGGAATAAAAATTTTCAGACAAGGAATTCGAAATTTGCCTTAAAGATGGTCCGAGTGTATAGCTGATCAGGGTAATTACTTTGAATAAAAAATCTTTTGTTGTATGGAATTGGTGAACTTTTGAATTCACTGAAAATTTTCGTGTTTCATACTAATAGACATGGTAAATAACAAGGTTGATATCACGAGTAATTAATTGTTGAATCATAATTATGTTCTAATCGAATTATTTCTTTTTAGAAATTGAGCAAAACATTCGTTGACTCGGTCAAATATCAATAAAGTCGCATTAATCAATAACATTTAAAAATTGAAATATTTATTTAATAAGAAAATTGAATGTTGATTTTAGAATTCTTCAAGTTTTCGAGAGATAATTAAATTCCCTTCTACCGAATTAATTGTAGTAATTAAATGAAAACAAATCTTATTTTTAAATTCTTCTAACTCGCTCAACTTTCGACATGGTTGCCAACGCTGATTTTGATGAAAATTTATGAGAGAGTTAGTATAAAGTCCACACTTTTAAACGAAAAAGAAAAACTATTATTTAATTTAACCAATTGTAGATCAAAGAAATTATTTTTCTTTTTTTTTTTTAGTATAAGAAGTTTTTATAAATTTTAAGTTTCCGTTTCTATTAATCTTTAATTTGCAATGAAATTAGCCTAGAATCTGAAAAATATAAACAATATATTTAAATAATTTTAAATTTATAAAAACATTCATATAAAAATAGCGAAATAATCCAAAAATATTAAAATTTGCAAAACATAAAAAATAGAGAGAGAGATATACTTATATATTATTATAAAAAAATACTTTTTAGATTACTCTTTTACTTTATTCTTTTTGATTGAAGATTATCTGTTTCGTTACCTATTCCTCTTACAAATGAGCCATCCCACGCAGCTGGAGTCCGCCTATTTTACCCTGAAATCTTGGCCTCTTGGATAATTTATCGTCCATTTGATAATATTGTTACGTCGTACCCAGACGTATTCAATAACTTTTATAATCTCAGTAAGGTCTTTAGAGATAATATTTGATGATATATGTGAAACACATTGCCAAAAATAATTATTAAAATTACCAACTATTGATAATAGATGAGTGAGATATTATTATGATAATAACAAAATATCTGAATTAATAACCTACCTATTAAAATATTGTATATTCTGTTACAATATCAGATATTTATAACGTCCATATTACAATTGACGAATATAACAACAACAAAAGACTTTATTGAGGACCTCTCGTCCTATAAAGGATTCGCCAGTTTACAGAGTAATTGAAGAGAAGAGAACTAAGAATACAGAGAGAAACCTATAAGTAGTAGGTATAGTATAGTATTTTCTACACTGTAACTATATACAACAGCAGCAACAAGCCTTTTACTGGAATCAAAGTCCCATACATGATTCGTCATTCTAGTCCTGACAAAGATTATTTACATATAATTATTAACATCAATTAGATTATGTATATAGCTTCCTTTTCTCTTCAGCCGTCTTCCAAAATTTGAACAACGCAAACGCTCCAGCTCTGTTTCTCACCACCTCATTCAACAGGAGCTCCAAAGAGAGTCCCTCAAGGCCTATTTCACTGAGGAGCACTTCTCGTTCGTCTTTCAGCCCCATACATGAGAGTATATGGTGATGTAGCCCCGGCTCTATTCTTGTCCCGCAAATATTGCATGTCCAACCGTCTGTTTTAAATATTCAGGGGCGATCATCAGTAAAGAGCACCGAGGGGATTCTCAGTCCGGCAATACACCGTTTGACCCCAATTGACGAATATAATTATAGAGGAAGAAACACAGGTCGGGAAGAAGAGCTTCATTATATGAGAGGACGATCTAAAAGGTTTCGGTCAAAACGCCATTTTTTTCTGAAAACTTGTACGATCGTTTTATTATTGTTACGTCGTACCCAGACGCTATTCGTGTTCTTTGTCTACTCAGGAGGCCACAAAGATATATACGTGCGTTCGAAGGGATTGCAGCTAAAGTTAGCGCTTTATTATACGTAGCACTAAACAGAAGGAATACAATAAGAGGGACTTGCTTTCAAACTCCCCGTCAGAAGTATCCTTGGCGCCGTGGATATCTATCTTGTGAAACCTTCCGCTCTACACTATACATGTCCAACCTGTACTACACCGCCTTGTAGGCCGCTCCGATGTCAGGCTCTCCTGGCACCGTCTTGCAGGATCATCCACACGCCCGGAGGCAACTTGCCGCGCTTTCTACCGTGGATGTCGATGTCACCAGACTGTCCGTCCTCCCCCACACTGGAATGCTGTTTTTGTCGCCTGTTCTTTCACACATGGGCTATCCCATGCAGCTGGAGTGCAGTCATCTTTACTCTGAAATCTTGGCCTATCGTATAGCTTGTCGTCCATTTTACAATATATTACTACAAGGGGGGCCCGAGTGGACGCACCATGGTTCTAATATAGAAGAAGTCAATTTTTTCGAAGTATCCAGATATATTTAATAGAATTTGCATCTTAAGTAAGGTAGAGGTAAGTTTGTAGTGTAGGTGTGTAATGTGTGTGGTGTCTATAATGTGCGTGTGGATGTGAAATGCCAGTGACAGCACTAGCTTTGACAAATCTCAAGTGTCCACCTGGACACCATGGTTTCAGGCTAATTGCTCTCGTCAGTCCAGGGTAGTCTTTGATTCCATGAGATTCTCATTGGATTCATGGAATATTCAGAATGTGTCAAAGAGATGCTCACAGCTGGCAGTGAGGGTAGGTCAATTCAATGTCCGAAATATTGATAGAAAACCTGCCGCCGGGGAGAAATAGTGATCTATAAAGAGAAGTTGCAACTTCGCCAAAATAGGCACAAATATTTCCAATAATTATCATCTTTGCAATGGTGTAAAAAATCAGTAAACCTTCTCCTCCAACAATGTCAAACACTGAAAGTCAGCCTTTCGTGTTGTGACCTTCATCAATGCACATTGAATCGAATATTTGTATTAATTTGAAACAATGTTCTGACTAGATATTATGTTTGCAGCAATTTATGTTAGTTCCCTTTGAAATGCTCAACAGTTTCCCTGATGTTTGTGTTATCAAGATGTCATCATATTTAGGTGTTCTGTATTTAGATTTTAAAACATTTTTTAACATCTCTTAATACTAAATCATACCTACGAAGTTTTAAAAAATATACACCCATGAACAAAACTTAAGGAAATTGTACCTTTCAGCATGTATATCGAGACAATAACTCTGAAAGATATTTGATACACAGTGATCTTTATTGAATAGAAATAAGATAACAAAGTGTGAACAAATTTGCCTCTATCTCCTTAAAATAAAAACAGACGACAGGCGATATTAAGACATTCCACTTCCTCAAGTTTTGTCCATCAATGTAAATAGAGTAGGAGGGACACTATAAACACGACTATATAATATGCAGTTACGAGCGTCATTCCTCATCTCCTAATCAACAATCAGTCATCAGTTTTCATCTGTCACCGTTTGCTTTTTTTTTTTTGAATGGCGCCCTCCTATTGGTTGGCTACGGTCACGCCACCTTTGCCCCCCCCCCCCCCACTCGCCTTTTCGTTTATGTAATTATTGTGTTGAATCGGGTCGCTCCTTAAATAAATGCATATATTAGTTAATAACCAAATGGAATCCTCTCTTTCTTTTTCCCTGTAAGAGACGCCTACGGAAGCCAACAGTACATAGACAGATAAAGCACATAGGCTATAGTTATTAACTAACATATGCATTTATTTAAGGCGCCAATTTATAATTGTAACAAATAGTATTTGAATCAAAACATTCAATCGGGTAAAACACGGGCGTTGCCCGGGTCATTCGGCTAGTTGACAATAACGAAGAGACATCTTTCAGATAATCAGAGATCTTGATTATCTCTCGTCACCTCAAGACTCAGGAAGAACTTGAAGATGGACGGTTATTGTTAGAATGACCTCATTATCCAGGCCTTTTCCTAAAAGCCAGATCGAGTGGCCGCTGGTGATGACATCTCAGAATGACCAGTACTGACAGATCACTGGGGCTGTAGACTTTCCAGGCAAAGGCCGGATGTACAGGATGATATTCTAGATGTTCCGTATATATTTGAGATAATAAATTACTCTCTTCGCGCACATCTAATTTATAAAATAACATTTTTAAAGTTTGAGTCAAAAGGCGATTCATCAATCAAGATTATATAAAAGGGCGTACCTGAATCTGTAAATAAAAAAAATCTTTTTCCAGGTACGCTCTTTTATATAATATTTTAAAGTGTTCTTTGTGTATTTCTATGTAAACAAATAAAAAAACGCGATATTTAAACAAAAAAAAAATCTGAATGATCCAATACAGTATTAGAGCTCTAAAGAAGCGGTCTGGTAGATTATATTGGCGAAACCGCTGGGAGGGTTCACCACTGATGAACCAAGCCCTCCCAATATTTTTTCATCTCAGTAAGGAAAGTAGAAGTTTGATCTATATGTGAAAAGAAACTTTCGCGTTTTGGTGTTTTCATTTGTAAAACAATTTAAAAGTATTCATCGACGGCCACCACGATCTTCAAGGTAAGAAGCCTTCCTGTCATATCACTGAGCTAATAATGGCTATAAATAAGTAATAATAGCAATAAACAGCTTCCGAGTGTCTTGCTTTATCTTCTCTCAGATATAGAAAGGTTTATAATACACAAAAGCTTGAAAAATATAAAAATAAAGCAAGAACCTTATCCTCGGGAGCCGTTTTTTATTATATTACGATTTTAGAGAATTTTATCTTTGAATGGTTAGTGGACTCAATCGGCCGATTTGTGAAACTTGATTCCACAATAAAAGAGATTGGGGTCTTCATTCTAATGCCAAATTATATTGACAAACATTTGCAGTTTTATATTATAGCAGTTTTTACAAGAAATAATGTTGTTTTCGTTTGTTAGTGAACCAATCTCTCCCGCCTTCTCATTGGACGAATGTGGCCATGTTTGTATATAAGAGGGGGCTATGGTAATGCGTGGGGTCAGTGAGGAATATTATCGTGTGAAAACGCTTAAAGTGTTCTCTGCGTGCTTTATCCGTGTCTGGTGATCTCTTCGCATACCTGTGTGACCCCGGTCCGATCCCTACCAACGCTACAATAAATTATAAGTACTGTTTTTATTTTACAAATCGTGAGTTTTTATTTACATCCTTTTTGTTGCTGTATTCTTGAGTGTACCCTTTCTATGCATCAAGTTATTCTTACTTTAGGTCCTAGTACAGTAATCCCTCGTTAAGACGAACTCAACGGGAGAACGAAATACCCTTTTCGTCTTAAAAGAATATATACCGAATTCGTATAAACCGAATTCGTATTAGACGAATTGAATTCGTGGTATCCGGGGGTTGTACTTATGTACTACTGATGAGTAAGAAAACTACATTTCTGAGGAATAACGAATAAATTTATTTGAAAACAATATTAATGAAAATATTTTATAATTTTAAGGAACAACAATTATGTATATGTATGTACATAAAGTATTTTATTTTAAAAGACAATATGGATAATATAATCACAATGTAAGGCAATAACATGAGAATATAAGTTTATTTTAAAACACAAATAAAAAAGAACAACAAAAAAAAAACAACTTACATACATAATATACTTGGTACATACAATGTTTATGCGTATGCAGCATATGCAGTATGCATAGAGTATCCTATATCTGGGTTTACTCTGCAGGCTTCAGAAAGTCTGTTATAGTTTTTTGGTGGTATTTGATTGGGCACTGTTTCAGACACTCCCTTCTTATTTTATCCAGGTCATCTTCAAAATGAACATCAATATCCGCAGAGGTTTTGGACAGCTTCTGGAGGGTTTCGAGGGCCGCGATTACTCCCCCTCTAGTAGGCATCATTATCTCTTCTTTCACCTCATCGTCTTCTGTTTCTTCTTCTTCTTTCTTCTTTTCTTCTAATTCGGGTGAACCGCAAATTTACAACCCTTCATCCAGGGCAACATACTCCAGGAAAGTCAAAGTCTCAGCTGTGTTTGTAGCTAAAGGAGTTTGGTCCATTCTTCAGGCTCATCAAGCATTGTTTCTGGAAGTGAAAATGAATCAGCTGTTTTTTCCACACCCAATGAGACACTTATTTATTTAGCCTTTTCTTTGACAAGTGCGCCGGATACAGGAATATTATTTTGTCTACTTTTTTTAAACCATTTTAAAAGCTCATCTTCCACGTCTTGATGGGATGCTTTTCGAAGTCGTTTTGAAGAGCTCGAAGACCCTGAGGCAACAGCCGCATCTATTTTTTCTTTGTTTTTTAGAATGGTTGTTAATGTGGATTTCGCAATTTGAAAATTTTCGGCAATTTGCGACTTAGATAACACTCCACGTGCAACTTCGTCCAAAATATTCCTTTTTAAGGCAAGATCAATAGCGCTTTTTTTTCGCGGTTTAGATGACATGTTTATGTAGGTTTTTTTATGGAAGCTCAAACAATTCACACTTCGATTATTTGGATTTAATAATTTTTATTTCAAGCGCATTATTTTATAATACAATCAATTAGTCGGTTATAAAAAAGATATAACAAATAGAAATAAGTCCTTTTTCTTCTGAGAGCTCGATTTACACAGATTATTATTCACAGAATATATTTTTTTATTATTTATATTATATTTAAAATTTTTAAATATATGTTTTGTATAAAAATAAGAATAATATAATATTCTGTGAAATTCCGTGAAAGCGTGCGATCCTTGGCTGCTGGCTGGCAGGGGTCACCATGGCCCCTACATTTATCAGTCGAGAAAAACAGCAATACTGGCACAATAGAGTCGAAATTTTCCACTGATTGAGTACATGGAACGACCCCAAGGGGATTGTTTCATAGAAAATGAGTCATCATAACAAACAAAGGACGAATGTTTACACAAAAGACAAAGAGAGCCAATACTTGATATCAACGGCGTTTTTGTTGTTTTAATAGTTTATTGTTTTACTTATAACTCGCCTTTAAAAACATATTAGAATTCGTTTTAACCGATTGATTAGTTCTGCTGGGGGCTAAATTTAATTCGTATTTCGTCATAACCGAATATTTCGTCTTAACCGGCAAAATCTCTTCGGAAGCATTGAAATTTAACGGGGGAAAAGAAACGGTTCGCGCAAACCGAGAGTTCGTATAATCCGAGTTCGTGATAACGAGGGATTACTGTATATTGCATTTTTGTGTGATAATCTGTAAAAGTAACTTTTGTCACTAAATGCACTCGTAAGAAACCTTGGCAAACCCGAGTATTCATATAGTGACGAGAGAGAGAGAGAAATAAGGATAACCCAGGCCCCTGGAGCGCAAGAAACGCCAACTGCCCGGCATAGTGACGAAGAAATAATGGATTTTATAATTAATAGATTAGTTAAACGAAAAAACATGGTGAAGGAAGACGAGTTTCTTTTATTGATGCATAGGTGCAAGCTTTCGGGTAAAAACCCTTCAACAGGCGAGAAATGTAGCGCGACTTATAAGGACTAGGGTACAAATGGTAGGACGGAATAAATATATATAAAAAGAAAGATTTTAAACTATTTATATATGTTAATGTTAATAGAAGACCGATTTTTGAGAAAAGTAAATATTAAATCTGCAGTCTGAAACCACGAGACGGCGCATGATTAGGGCTATTGAAATAAACATGTGGGAGGTTTAAATAAAGGACAAGAGAGGATGATAAGCTTCTGGAAGATTTTTTTTTCTGTTGATGCTGTTCAGTTGGTGGGATACTATGGATTCTAGGATAAGTCTTTGGTGTAAGATATGTATGTGCCTGTAATGTATGGTGGGGTTATTGATGTTGAAAGTGTGGCCTGTGCTCTGCATATGTTGATAAATGAGGGATTTGGTATCTTGCCTGGAAATATTACGGGAATGTTCAGTCATCCTGATGGCCACAGATCTACCTGTCTCACCAACGTAAGTGGCAGGGCACTGTTCACATGAGACGGAGTAGATTGCGCCCATAGAACGAAGAGGGTCAGGAGGAGCTGAGGACTTAGTATGAGGATGACGGAGGGATGAAAGAAGATTCGGGGAGTTTTTATATATGGTACGGATGCCATAAGATCTAAGTTTTCTGGCTATATCTACTGAGGAGGGGGAGTAAGGAAGAAAGCACAATGATCTGTAAGTCATGGAAGGATTGGAAGTTGTAGGTGTATAAGTATATTTATTAATGAACGAGAGCGGAAAAGAAGCTGCGGAGAGCTGGGTTATGATACGATTTCTTTCTATTATTTTAAAGATGTCTATGGAACAATGGGTGTATATTCTTTTTGTAAGGGTTCTGACAATATTGATTTTATGGGAGGTAGGACAGTGAGAATTGTAGTGAGTGTAACAGGGGGAGCATTGTTTTTTATGATAAACTGTAGTGTGAAATGAGGATGGGGTGCGAATAATTAAAATATCAAGGAATGGGATAACATGGTTAGTTTCTGTTTCTAGAGTAAAGGAAATATCCTGATTGTAATTATTAAGTGTTAGTAGTATGAAGCTCTCTTGATCTTTTTTGCATATACAGAAGATATCATCAATGTATCTGCGCCAGAACTGAATTTCTGTAGAGAGGGTATAGGTGATCCATTCATCTATTCTAGTCATGACTATTTCAGCAATAATGGTGAATAGAGGGCTTCCCATTGGGGAGCCCCTGAACTGTCTATAATGGTGTTGTAGGAATGTGAATGTGTTCATGCTTAAGCATATTTTTGTGAGTTGGACTATGGTTGTAGAAGTGTGGGTATCGACATTTTGTGATTAAAGGAAATGATTCAAGCTATTTCAGTTCATGGGGAAGGCAGAGGTAGAGGGAGGTGACGTCGAAGGAACACATAGTAAAGGTAGGATCAGGTTTAAGAGCTGTTAATTCATTAATAAAGTGAGGGGTGCTATTAATTGAAAGGGTATTATTTTAATTGGTTAAAAAAGGGGAGAGGAAGCTGGAAAGATATTTAGCTAGAGGATAAGCGGGCGATAAGTGATTGGCTATGATGGGACGGAGAGGTACTTCTGGTTTATGTACTTTTGGGAGGCCGTATATATAGGCTGAACTATGGAGGTTAGAGGTAAATGAGATATAATCTTCAGGTGAGATGTTTTTAAATTTCCTGAGTCGGAGAAGTGAGGTTTTGAAATCCTTGACAACAGAGAGGCTGATTTGGTCTGTAATGGGTAAAAGAGTGGTGCCATCAGTAAGTAAATTATGCATTTTTGAAATATAACTATCCTGATTCAAGATAACTGTATTAGCACACTTATCAGACTTAGTGATAACTATTAATTTATGACGTTTGAGTTTTTTTGAGTGTAATGATGTTTTCAAGATGGTTAGAGGGAGGATGAAAGGGCTTAGATAGATTCTTAGCTACCATGGATCTAATGGAAAACTTCTCTTGCAGATTGAAGGATTTGATGGATGATTCAATGGCGCTGATGTTTACTGGAGGATTGGGATTGGAGGGGATGCGGTACTTCAGTCCTTTCTCAAGTAGCAATATCTCAGATGTCGACAGAGTGTGATTTGATAGGTTAATGACAGTAGAAGACTTGGGGCCAAGGTCATGAGAGAAGGTGTAAAGGAAGGTATATTTATTTTTCCAAAACAGAAGTTTTTATGGTGTCTCTCGAGAATTGTTTTTCCATTAGATCCATGGTAGCTAAGAATCTATCTAAACCCTTTCTTCCTCCCTCTAACCATCTTGAAAATTTCATTACACTCAAAAAAACTCAAACTTCATAAATCAATAGTTATCACTAAGTCTGATAAGGGTGCTAACACAGTTATCTTGAATCAGGATAGTTATATTTCAAAAATGCATAATTTACTTAGTGATGGCACCACTCTTTTACCCATTACAGACCAAATCAGCCTCTCTGTTGTCAAGGATTTCAAAACCTCACTTCTCCGACTCAAGAAATCTAAAAACATCTCACCTGAAGAATATATCTCATTTACCTCTAACCTCCATAGTTCAGCCTATATATACGGCCTCCCAAAAGTACATAAACCAGAAGTACCTCTTCGTCCCATCATAGCCAATCACTTATCGCCCGCTTATTCTATAGCTAAATATATTTCCAGCTTCCTCTCCCATTTATTAACCAATTACAATAATACCCTTTCAATTAATAGCACCCTCACTTTATTATTGAATTAACAGCTCTTAAACCTGATCATACCTTTACTATGTGTTCCTTCGACGTCACCTCCCTCTACCTGTGTCTTCCCCATTAACTCATCACAGATAGCTTGATTCATTTCCTTCAATCACAAAATGTCGATACCCACACTTCTACAACCATAGTCCAACTCACAAAAATATGCTTAAGCATGAACACATTCACATTCCTACAACACCATTATAGACAGTTCAGGGGCTCCCCAATGGGAAGCCCTCTATTCACCATTATTGCTGAAATAGTCATGACTAGAATAGATGAATGGATCACCTATACCCTCTCTACAGAAATTCAGTTCTGGCGCAGATACATTGATGATATCTTCTGTATATGCAAAAAAGATCAAGAGAGCTTCATACTACTAACACTTAATAATTACAATCAGGATATTTCCTTTACTCTAGAAACAGAAACTAACCATGTTATCCCATTCCTTGATATTTTAATTATTCGCACCCCATCCTCATTTCACACTACAGTTTATCATAAAAAAACAATGCTCCCCCTGTTACACTCACTACAATTCTCACTGTCCTACCTCCCATAAAATCAATATTGTCAGAACCCTTACAAAAAGAATATACACCCATTGTTCCATAGACATCTTTAAAATAATAGAAAGAAATCGTATCATAACCCAGCTCTCCGCAGCTTCTTTTCCGCTCTCGTTCATTAATAAATATACTTATACACCTACAACTTCCAATCCTTCCATGACTTACAGATCATTGTGCTTTCTTCCTTACTCCCCCTCCTCAGTAGATATAGCCAGAAAACTTAGAACTTATGGCATCCGTACCATATATAAAAACTCCCCGAATCTTCTTTCATCCCTCCGTCATCCTCATACTAAGTCCTCAGCTCCTCCTGACCCTCTTCGTTCTATGGGCGCAGTCTACTCCGTCTCATGTGAACAGTGCCCTGCCACTTACGTTGGTGAGACAGGTAGATCTGTGGCCATCAGGATGACTGAACATTCCCGTAATATTTCCAGGCAAGATACCAAATCCCTCATTTATCAACATATGCAGACCACAGGCCACACTTTCAACATCAACAACCCCACCATACATTACAGCCACATACATATCTTACACCAAAGACTTATCCTAGAATTCATAGTATCCCACAAACTGAACAGCATCAACAGAAAAATATATCTTCCAGAAGCTTATCATCCTCTCTTGTCCTTTATTTAAACCTCCCACATGTTTATTTCAATAGCCCTAATCATGCGCCGTCTCGTGGTTTCAGACTGCATATTTAATATTTACTTTTCTCAAAAATCGGTCTTCCGTTAATATTAAATATATAAATAGTTTAAAAACTTTCTTTTTTATATATATTTATTCCTTCCTACCATTTGTACCATAGTCCTTATAAGTCGCGCTACATTTCTCGCCTGTTGAAGGGTTTTTACCCGAAAGCTTGCACCTATGCATCAATAAAAGAAACTCGTCTTCCTTCACCATGTTTTTTCGTTTAATTTCAAATCGGTAAGAATTCTTTATCTATATTTAAATAGATTAGTTGATTATAATTTATTTTATGATGCATCAGAGCGCCATCTGTTATGAATATTTGAAACTATTATAGAAGCGTTTATAATAGTTTCATATATTCATAATTTATTTTATTATAAAAGCATATATTCAAAAGTGTATTCATCATATACGTACACTATCATAGTCTTTCATTGTCGCGTCTAGCTGGATATAGTTTATTAAAATTATTGTCTAGACGGGCCGATGTCGATAATATGGATGTAAAAATCACTAAATTGTCAAATACTAACTTTCCATATGTTACAATAGAGTTTCTATACATTGTGTTTATGAATATGTATATGTGGCAATATAATGAGGTGGGAAAAGAGAAATAAACACACCACAAGTTGGAAGAGGAACCCAGGCAACCAGAGAGAGAGAGAGGGGGGAGAGCCGGGCCCAGCATAGCCGGGCGTCCGTTCGTGTCGCACACAATCACCAACTGTCTTAATAGTCCCGAGGTTCCAAGTAACGGGCCCCAGTGGTCGCCCCTTGGAATGTCACTGATGTCTAAAGTGACCGGACTTTACCCTCCCGTCTCTCTCTGGGTCGACTGTAGGTTTGCTTTATTATTCCTGGAAGAGTATATATTGTGACATATATATGTAATTCTCTACCAGATAATTAGGATGAAGTAGGTGGAATAGTGGGTAAAACCCTCGATTCCCGACAGCCATGAACCGGGATTGAATCCTGCATTTGACCCTTTCTTTTAATATGCGAATAACCTTCACATATATTATTCATTGTTGTAACTATCATAAGCTAGGTTGCTATTTTTGAGCGGCACCTAATAAAGTTATTTTCGAACATTAATTTTGGGATGTCGACCATGTCTAAGGTATACATAGACAATATCTACAATAAAATAAATCCCTCAGTATAACTGACTGCTACAGGGCATGTCTCCTGGTGGTGGATAGGGGAACGACCTTCAGATATGAAGACCAGCTGCGAAACAAGAAGAATAACTCTGACCAATAAGCAGTTGCAGACCAACAGCATCATTGTTAGAAGAAGAGAAAGACCTCTTTAAAAATCCTGAGTTCAACTGACCCAGTTGATAGACCTCAGCAAGTGCCCTCTCCAGGGATATGGAGGAGCTGTGTCTGTATTCATGTAAGAGTCGGAAGCAAAGGCTTCCATGTTAGGAACTGCCCCAAAATCCAGGCAAAGTCAGACTTTCACCAGTGTGCCTGGATCATGGTACCATTATGAACGAAAGCTGCACTCCTACACCTCTTTCCATGAGATAATGAACTCATGTTTGTGGCGTGCAAAGGTGGCGTGATCGTAGCCAACCAATAGGAGGGCGCCATTCCAAAAAAAAAAAGCAAACGGTGACAGAGTTAATTGATTAGGAGATGAGGAATGACGCTCGTAACTGTATATAGAATATTAAACAATTATCTACTGCCCTCCTTACTTTCTACTGTCTTTCACCACTGATGAGCCAGGCCCTCCCATTAATTTTTCATTGCAGTAAAGAGCAGTAGAATTGTTTAATTTTTAAAAGAATCATACACGTCTATAATAGTTTAAATTTATCTATTATATAATATATGTAGACTAGACGAATGACCCGGGTAACGCCCCAGGTTTACCCGAAGGGCCTGTAAAGGCATGTTAAGAGTATAGATGGTGGCTTAAGAATTGTACTGGGTATATTCTGGTTTCTTAGAAGCAGCATTTCAAGTAAGGTTAGATGAAAATACTTTCTAAGAAAAGTATATATTCGAAACTATTTTAAAGGCGTGAGATTCTTTTTGAAATTAAACAATTTCTTCTGCCCTTACTGCAATGGAAAAATTAATGGGAGGGCCTGGCTCATCAATGGTGAACCCCCCCCCCAGCGGCTTCGCCAGTTTAATCTACCATACCGCTGTTATATTGCATTTTTGGAACTTCCTTTTATAGTGATACTGTTGGTAGACTCTTGGAATGGGTATTTTAGAAGAACTATGGACATAAGCTTTGAGGACAGTAGAATTACATACATTTATAAATATATAATATGCTTCGAGCAATCGCTCTTCCGCAAATTATTGCAGTAAGGGCAGTAGAAATTGTTTAATTTCAAAAAGAATCTTACGCCTTTAAAATAGTTTCGAATTTTGATAACAGATGGCGCGCTAGTGCATCAAAGTATATATATTCAGATGCACAGATACGACCACGGATAAATCCCGGGCATCCAGAGTAGATTCCCAAAGAAAATTTCCACAGTGAAGAAATTCTTATTTTAAACAAGGTAATTAACAATTAAATTAAAAATACGAAATATCTATCATTAGAAGTTAATAAAAATCAATAATATAAACGTTAATGTATTATTCATATGGATATATGTTATCAGACATATCCTAAGAGCTCAAATAAGTTTTATTGATTGGAGTGCGCCATCTATCGGTAAAAATATTAAATAGGCGTTGAATTTCTATCAAAAATACTCAGGATATGTCTATCTTATTCATTTCACAACATGAACTTCTTATTCCATACTTTATGCCATGTTTGTTTGCCTGTTATTTATATCTTTCATTGTTTCTTCAGATGTGCCTTTTAATTGGAGGATTTCACAAGATATCATAGATAGACAGAGAGGGGAAAATAATCCGACAGAAGGAATTTACAAAGAATATTATAAAGGCTTAAAATTGGTTGCCTTTTAATTTGAATATTTTTAAAAAGCTTTCTCCATTATTTAAAAAAGCCTAGAGCTGTAATTTGGCAACGGTTATTTATAAAAATAAAGTAACTAGAGATTAAAAAAATATTTTGGTCAAAATTTTAAAGTTGCATATTTAATGGCTATTAATAGACGCTGTTTTTTTTTCTTTTTCAATAAAAGACCAGTTTCAGCGGCGAATCAAATTTCACTAATTACTGACGAAACATCTTTTTATATTTTTGAATATAAATATGAAAATTTAACTATTTTTGACCTGTATGTTTATTTTTAAATAGAAATATTTTCTATTTGACTTACTGCAATGTTAAAATAATGGAATGCCTATCATTGCAGTAAGGACATTAGAAATTGGTTGATTTTTAAAAGTAACATAAGCGTTAAAAATAGTACCAATTACTTATAACAGATGCAACGCTAATACATTCTATTAAACTATGGAATAACAATTTCTGTATTTCTCCATGTTCTGTGCAGATATCCAAACTTACTATCCTGAAATAACAAGAAGAATTTTATAAATGACAATAAGCAGTGCATTTTCAAGATACATCTAATTGCTCAATGAGAGAAGATAAGATATATATATATATATATATATATATTAAAAAACGAAAGAAAAAAAATAAAAGATAAAAAGATCAGGTGTTGAAATGAATATTAAAAATGGCATATCCTGACAAGGAGCACATGTGCTTTACAGAAGGCAGAACGCCATCTGGTGGAACAGAAATCAATTAAACATTGATTTAGCCTGTTCCCTGATATTTGGCCAACCCAATTTCTTGATAAATCAAGAAAAGCCATCCACGAACGCGTTTCGCGCTTTTTGGCGCTCGTCAGCGTGGAGTAGGCTGAACCACTGCGACCAATATATATATATAATTTATTGCATATGAATAAAAGCTTTTTTAAAATGTACTTTACTAACCTTTACCTTTTCCCTAAATATGATCGTCCCCCGCCGCTTTTATTTTCACTTATATACATCTAATTGCTCAATGACATAATATACAATATTATATTTTTTTCCTTTTTAGTGCATTTAAAAAAAAGCTTTTTTTTCAATTTTTTATTTATTTGTTAATTATACGCACTCCCAGTTTGGTGTAAATATATTACAACCACAGACAAAATATACGCATTCATGAGAATCTGCCTTCAGACAAGTATAGGAGCTCCATTCAACCTATCAAACAAGATACTGAAGGAGGACTTAAACCAACTTGATATAGAAGATATGTACCAAATTTCCTTTGAGAAATTATACCTTCAACTGCAAAATCCATCTAATCCAACTATACAAGATATTGTTTAAAACAAAGAAGATGTCAATCCCCGACTACCTGACGCTTAGTTAGGAGCTCCAACAGCTACAAGGTCTGTCTCCACCAACTCACCATTCTATATACAGTTACGAGCGTCATTCCTCATCTCCTAATCAATCAGTCATCAGTATTCATCTCTGTCACCATTTGCTTTTTTTTTTTGGAATGGCGCCCTCCTATTGGTTGGCTACGGTCACGCCACCTTTGACAAAAATGTATTATAAATATATATATATATATTTTTTTGATGAATTAGCGAGCTATCTGTTATGAAAAATCTAAACTATTATAGACGCGTATGATTCTTTTAAATATTAAACAATTTTTACTGCCCTTACTTCAATTATAAATTAATGGGAGGGCCTGGCTCATCAGTGGTGAACCCTCCCTGCGGTTTATATATATATTGAACTTATATATTATACATATATTCAATGACTAAATATGTGTTTGCGGAATTGTTGTTTCAATGCATATTGATTTTAATTGATATCCTTTCTAAATATTATCTATCCCTTTTCCACCTCCACATACGTCCACTACGGTCGTTTCTATAGAACCCAGGTTAGATAGATAGACAGAGTAGCCAGATGTTAATGACTTTCACTTCTAATTAAGAACTTCATATCAAAGAGGAATTCTCTAATTACTCTGTGTGACTTCACAAGCAAAGGATAATTTGCTCTTTGGAGCTTGAATCTATATATTCAACCTCTATAATATGTATATATATGGTAATTTAAAACAACAACCTCGTATTGTGTAGATAACTTATAACAAGATTGCCATGTTGTATATAGAGACACATCTATAAATAATTATGCGCATGATTAATCTGTGTCATTGCATCACCTATGTAATGTTATTTGTACAAAGAGGATAAATAAATAAAATATGTAATAGATTTAAAAGTTGAGCTAAAGCAGAGATCGAGCATAGTATTGCCAAAACAACAAAGTCTAAAGATGGAAGTCATAAATCAGGTCGATTTACAATCCCCACAAACAAGACCACCCACACTGTCACATGTGGTGGAAGGCAGAGACCCCTCTCACACCTGGACATGCCAAGGCCCCCCTTTTCTCAGAAACGCCCATGTCACATAAGGTCGCCCCGTCTTGAACCTATAAATCATCACCTTACAGTCTCTTGACAGCTCAGTCAGTTCAGTGCAGTTTAGTTTAGTTCACCCTTAGTGCAAGCCGCGTCGGTCGTATGTTATGTCGATCTCATCCAACATGTAGTTAGGAAGAACTCGTCTATCTCCATCTTTTCGCTCCTAGCTCAGCTTTTATCTGTTAACGGAACTTTCTTAGTGCAACTGTGTCTTCGTTTTTTGTGTATGGATATCCCCAAGCTTTTCCACTCTGCCTCGACCACGACTGCCTGTATTTTGTGAGAACTTTTAAAGGTCTTCCAAGGTGCAGAGAGGTACTGGAAAACTCTACATCCTGACTGTTCCTCTCGGTCAACACAGTACAACAAGAGCTACCAGGACTTCAACATTATTTCAGTAGTCGACAGGATCTCTAGAAAAGCTACTGGAATTCTCACATCTCATTACATGAGTCGACAGGATCTCATCACAGATAAGTCGACAGCAACTCATCATCACATTTAAGTCGACAGGATCTCATCACAGATAAGTCGACAGCAACTCATCATCACATTTAAGCCGACAGGATGACCAAAACGAAGGATGACACAACGAAGAGGTAAGAAGACTGTTCAGATAGGAAGCGAGAAAGAGCGAAGATGGAGGAACAAGCCCGACCATTCCAACGAAACGTCCAAGCAATCTCTCCCCAAGATATTTACGGAAGAAACGCCGCCCCAACGGACTTCCGCATACCCGCTAACCGATCGCCAACGTCGGGAGCAAGCTGACCGCGACAACGACAGCCCCGATATTCCCGCAAGTCATGGAAACCGAGCAGCGATGTGGCCCAAACCCTGTGACAAGTTCCACACCTTCGACTTGACATCGTCGAGGCAATGCTCAAGGCAACAAGCCACAATCAACTTCACAGAAGCTACAAGCGTCTACAAGCTCTACATGGAGCGTCTTCAACGTCAGCAGGAATACAAGCCAAGACCAAGTTTCCTGACTGAACTTTCATCCAAACTGTAAGTTTTAAAATCTTACATAACTCTATCCTCAAGTTCACAACTTGATTCACCATTAATTTTGTATTTATATTTTGACTTTAAGCATTTTAAAATCAATTTTTACCTTTTTTATATCATTTTTTATTGAATTTTTAAAACTCTCACACTCTCATTTATCAAATTTATTTTAATTTTTAATCAGATTATAAATTTCAAGTTATTACTCTCAATTTTACTCAAAAAAAAAAAATTTCGCCCATCACGCATTTTTACAAATTTGCCAATCTTACATGTCGTTCTTAAATTCACCTATAATAATATTATCCAAATCTACAACTTAAAAAAAAATCATTAGTATTATTTTTTAAAAAATCTCATTCATCATAATTCTCAACTTATTTTTGTTTTACTTATTAGTTATCTTTATATCAAAAGACCAATATCTTTATCAATTCTTAAAATTTGGTAATGTTCACCATTTTAAGTAAGCGCCCAATTCAAATTATTTGTAACTCTCACGACATTGCCCTTTTATAAGAATCATTTTAATTATCATAATCAACAATTTAAAAAGTATATTCAAATTTTAAATATAAATTAACATAGGTGAAACGCATTTTTTTTTTAATTGCAAAAATCGGAAGATACAATATCTTCAAAAACACCACTAGGGAAAACAACTATCTTTCCCAAAACAAGTTAGGAATAAAGATTCACTCCACTTCACCGCCAGTAGCTAATATAAGTCACAGCCTTCCAAAACTATTACAATCGTTAATATTCGAGGATAAATACACTCCCTCATCTTTCCTTTTACATGCATATTTAATCAACAACAAATCTCTCTCTCTCTCAAAGATGCTCCTTCGTAAAACTTTTGATTCGTTATACAAATCTCTCTCAACAAACGTTACAACACTCACACACATCACTTTATCCAATTGGCAACAATTTTTAGTGCGCGACTTAACACACAAATCCAAATCTTGAGCCACACAAGCTCCACTTAGCTCTATATCGTCGCCACAATAAAATAATTTCACATTAAGCGTGCCACATCCACTAACAGTCAAATATTCTCTCGATGTGTTTCATACAACAACCACCCATGACTTTTTAAATTTGTTATTCATGGTTAAACAGGTTAGATTTGTACCAAACTAAGACTTCACGTGACACCTTTTCATTCACATTTCTCACTTCGTGTCACAGTGCCACACCACAAAACTTTTTCACTTTTCAGGCCAAAGACGCCTTCACGCCTGTGACACCACATCTCAACTCAAAGCGTGCCCACGTTGATAGTCGAACTTTCACCACACATCTAAACCTGACAACACTGAATAATATTTTTTCTAAACTAACTTCGAAACACAACAACTACAAACACCGAGAAAATCATATCTTTCAATTATGGCAGAAAATTGCCAACACAACAAAAGGAGAAAGTCAGTTTCAAGTAAGACAGAAAATAAACACCCCGCACGTGTGACCACCCCACAAATAGAATTTCCGTGAAAAAAAGGAAGTGGACGCTCTTTATGACGTCACTCCCCTGGTCACTGTTACCTTTTGAGAATATCTTCTCTTCCCCCTCAAGGCAGATCTTCTTGACCGCTAGCTTCATGACGCCATTTTGAACACATGTGTCACACTACTCATTTAGATTTCCTCGAGAATCTCACAAATCTCACCAACGAGATATCACAACACAACATACATTAAACATTTTACATGTTAATTGATAACACCAATTGAAACAATTTGGTTAAGTCTTATATAGACTTTTTAACGCGAAAGAGAAATCATTCTCTACATACCAGCATTGTGGACAAACGAAGGGATCATTTCACATATTCCCAATTTCAGAGAGTCAAAAACACCAATGTTTACCAATGGGATATGATCTACACACAATAGTTGTAACTTTTCTTAAAAAGAGACAATTTTTGTTCAATTTTACACTACTTAAAATTTATCCAATCATTAATAACCTTCAATTATATTATAAATTTTGTATAAAATCTTGAATAATTATTCTTATTCTTACCTTTCAATTATATAAACAAATTTTTTAATCCAACATTTAAAAAAAAAAAAAACCTTTAATCAAGTTTACTTTTATTTTTCATGATATTATTTTAGTATTGTAAAACATCTAATTGTTTCAAAAATTATTTTTATTTTATTATTTATTATATATTTTATATATTACAGGTTTAATTTTGTCCACTTACACTTTTTGTACCCGCAATCATATTTCTATATTTCTATTCACTATATTTTATTTGTTTAAATACCTTTATTATCTGACAAGGTTTATCATCCACTATCGGGCATCTACAACAATCGTTTTCAACAATCATATTCTTTAACCAATCCCCTATATTTTTCATCACTATCTTTTCAGTCATTGCGTCACGTCAATGTAGAAAAACGACAGCACTGCTTGACAATTTATTTTTTGATTTCGTAATTCAACAAACGCCTTGAACACAGTTCCCCAGACTTACAAATCCAAACTTCTGGTCTGAACAAGCTTCAAGAGTTTATTTCATTTCATCCGCAGAGCAAATCACCAACGCATACACAAAGCGTTCACTTTTTTCAACTTTCAACTTTTTTTTTCAGCTCTAGCGGACCACATTCAACCTTTGATTTCGAGTCAAGTCAGATCACCTACTGTCGCTACAATTCTACTTATCGCATGGCTCTATTTCACTCCTTTCGCGATCATATTAATAAGCAACTTTTCTTCAGCAACTTTTAACCCAATAATCCTAAAATTGTGACAAAACACTGTAACCCTTATATAGGATCGCAAGTGAAACATTGACAAGGAAGACAGCTCAAGTCTATATCCTCGCTTTGCACCTGGATCTGAGTATTTGGTTTACATGAGCACTTCTAACAATTACATATTCTTCAACAACTTTTCAACCCAATAACACTACAATTGTGACAAAGCACTGTTACCCTATACAGGATCACAGGTGAAACATTGCCTAGGAAGACGCTCAAGTCCATATCCTCGCTTTGCACCTGGACCTAAGTATTTGATTGCATGTGTAAATCTCACAATTGCTTATTCTTTAACTACTAACCCTGCCCAACGCCCACCAATATTCTCTTAGAATGTGAATTTTTATGTCATCATTTTATTTTAATCATCTTTTTGTTAATCAAACACAATGTCATTTTTATTTCACTTTTATATATCCAACAAATATCATCTTGTTATAGCCCTTTTTAACCCTCACAGTTTAAATTAATTAAAAGAAATTTTAATTACTTACCTGTGTTAGAGAGGCTTTACCCGCCTAAACCCGGATAAACCCTTTCACTCCCGGGGCCCATCTATGGTAATTTAAAACAACAACCTCGTATTGTGTAGATAACTTATAACAAGATTGCCATGTTGTATATAGAAACACATCTATAAATAATTATGCGCATGATTAATCTGTGTCATTGCATCACCTATGTAATGTTATTTGTACAAAGTGGATAAATAAATAAAATATGTAATAGATTTAAAAGTTGAGCTAAAGCAGAGATCGAGCATAGTATTGCCAAAACAACAAAGTCTAAAGATGGAAGTCATAAATCAGGTCGATTTACAATCCCCACAAACAAGACCACCCACACTGTCACATGTGGTGGAAGGCAGAGACCCCTCTCACACCTGGACATGCCAAGGCCCCCCTTTTCTCAGAAACGCCCATGTCACATAAGGTCGCCCCGACTTGAACCTATAAATCATCACCTTACAGTCTCTTGACAGCTCAGTCAGTTCAGTGCAGTTTAGTTTAGTTCACCCTTAGTGCAAGCCGCGTCGGTCGTATGTTATGTCGATCTCATCCAACATGTAGTTAGGAAGAACTCGTCTATCTCCATCTTTTCGCTCCTAGCTCAGCTTTTATCTGTTAACGGAACTTTCTTAGTGCAACTGTGTCTTCGTTTTTTGTGTATGGATATCCCCAAGCTTTTCCACTCTGCCTCGACCACGACTGCCTGTATTTTGTGAGAACTTTTAAAGGTCTTCCAAGGTGCAGAGAGGTACTGGAAAACTCTACATCCTGACTGTTCCTCTCGGTCAACACAGTACAACAAGAGCTACCAGGACTTCAACATTATTTCAGTAGTCGACAGGATCTCTACAAAAGCTACTGGAATTCTCACATCTCATTACATGAGTCGACAGGATCTCATCACAGATAAGTCGACAGCAACTCATCATCACATTTAAGTCGACAGGATCTCATCACAGATAAGTCGACCGCAACTCATCATCACATATATATATATATATATATATATATATATATATATATATATATATATATATATATATACACATATATTATATTATGATGCATTAGCGCTCTATCTGTTATGAAAATTCGAAACTATCATAGACGTATTCTTTTTAAAAGGAAAACTGGCGAAACCGCTGGGAGGGTTCACCACTGATGAGCCAGGTTCTCCCATTAATTTTTCCATTACAGTAAGGGCAGTATATATTGTTTCATTTTTAAAAAGAATCATACGCGTCTATAATAGTTTCGAATTTTCACACAAATATTATCACATAAATTCTGTGATAAAAATTATTTGCTGATTTTGAATACAAAAGTATTTTGCCAATAGTATGCAGATATGAACCTTTCTTTGTGGAACAATATATAATTTATATATACAACTAGAACATGGCTGATTCCACACTAGCCGATTTCCACACAGACTCTTGGAAAGAGTCTAGCATCAGTATGACTATAAAAGGAAGATCGAAAAATACAATATAACAGCGGTATGCTGAATTAAACTGGCAAATCCGCTGGGAGGGTTCACCATTGATAAGTCAGGCCCTCTTATTAATTTTTCCATTGCAGTAAGGGCAGTAGAAATAGTTTAACATTTAAAGAGAATCATACATGTCTATAATAGTTTCGAATTTTCATAACATATGGCGCGCTAATGTATCATAATATAAAGGTCATTGTGTATCAAATACCTTTCAGTTATTGCCTGAATCCCAATATACATGCTGAAAGGTACAACTTTCTTAAGTTTTGTCCACGAGTGTATTTCTTGTCATCAAGAATTAAATATTAAAGTGCCAGCTAAGAAAGGTTCTAATGAAATTTATATTTTTTGTCAATTTGCGTCAAATTAGATGTTTAGGTCTTAGTGCAAGTTGTTACTTACAGTTACTGTTAATGAAACTCCGCCTTTGCCGGTCCCAAGCCCGGATGGAGGAGGGAGAGCAGTAAACAAGCTCGTTAAAAAACCTGGCTCAGCTGGCCCGGCTGATAGTACCCTGTAAGGGCTCCTAATCCAGGGATACAGGATGAGCAGCGTTTGTACTCCATGTTAGAAGCATGTCAGAGGCGGCCATTTCTTTTGGAGCTAAGTCGGCCTGCCACTGAATTAGTGCTCCCAGTCTTAATGACAGGAGAAGACGCATTCTACTTCACCCAGTGAAACCCTGGTTCACCCTGGTTGTGAAACAGACACCATCAAGGGTCATAACTTTATATCCTAATATGATTGAGTGGAGATAAGAAAGAAGAAGACTGTTAATGTTTTAGTTCTCTCTATAAGTATATACAGACGTAAAAGAATACGATATCTATATATATAAATGAATGTTTGTTTGTTTGTATGTCCGGTATACAAATTCGCAGTAGTTCACTAATTCAAACCAAAATTTCCATACATAGGTAAAAAAATACGGGGAAGACGATAGGTTATTTTGAAAAATATATAAATCAATTATTAAAACTATATATTCAAATTATACTACTTTGCTCACGAACAGCGCCCTCTATCAAGTACTAAAAGGTTATAAATACGTTTAAAATCTAAATCTTCTCAATATTTTATTAATAATAGTTCGCTTAATAACACATACGTTTAGAATACTTGATCTAAATCTAAATATTTATAGACGCTCGCTCGATTTGAAGATTTATATATTTTCATTTTTAGATATAACTGATCTAATTCGCCGTTTAAATTAACTGCTCTAATTAGAAATATTTGGTATGTTTTATTTGTGTTCACTCTATTTCTATTTATTTGAAGTATTATAATTTCCATGTTTCAAAAACCTATTTCAAAAAGGTCGTTAGAAATACGTAAGGCCTGAAATAGCTTTACATGCGAATATTTATGATGCCAAGCGTAGCTTAATGGTTAGGTGTGCGGTTCGTACTTCCACAACCTTGGTTCGAAACTTAGCCTGGGTGTTTTTTTTTTTATATTATTGAAGCAAAGTTTTTTTTTACAGTACCAAAATTTCAATACATAGGTTAAAATAATACGAGGAAAACGTCAGGCTATTTTAAATTATATATAAATTAAATATTAAAACTATATATTCAAATTATTCTACTTAGCTCACGAACAGCGCCCTCTATCAAGGTTATAAATACGTTTAAAATCGAAATCTTCTCAAAATTTTATTAATAATAGTTCGCTTACTAATTAGAATACTTGATCTAAATCGAAATATTTATAGACGCTCCCTCGATTTGAAGATTTATATCGTGACTAATCTGACTGAAATTTTACCAGTATATAGAGTAGAATCTGGAAAAACTTATAGTGAATTTTTCAGGTCTCTATCCCGAATATTCGTCGAGTTTGCCCTTTTGCTCGCGAGCAGCGCCTCTAGCGGTGAAGATGGGAGGTAATATCAGCTGACCTAATGTACATGTAAAGTTTGGAGCGGGACGTTTCACAAGAGTGACATCCACGGCGCCAATTTATAATTGTAACGAATAGTATTTGAATAAAACATTTAATCGGGTAAACCCGGGCGTTGCCCGGGTCATTCGTCTAGTCTTCTATACGATAAAACCTCGCTAAGACGAGCTGGGGAATAGCGAACCTTCCCTTATAACGAACTTAAAATCCCTAATTCCAACTCAACAATACAGAGAACTATAAAAATAAAACAGGCATATCCTGACCGCACTCACATTACCTTTTTAAATTGCAGAGCGCCATCTAGTGGAACAGAAATCAACTAAACATTTATTTAACCTCTTTCTTTTGATATTTGACCAACCCATTTTCTTGATAAATCAAGAAAAGC
>CP092869.1:53635093-53645993 GCA_030710605.1 Cordylochernes scorpioides | reverse complement strand
GCGAGATTGTCGCCTCCGCTCCATCAGAAATTTTTACTCGGGTCAGGAGCGCTGATAGCTGGTTGA
This sequence comes from Cordylochernes scorpioides, assembly GCA_030710605.1. Taxonomy (NCBI): domain Eukaryota; kingdom Metazoa; phylum Arthropoda; class Arachnida; order Pseudoscorpiones; family Chernetidae; genus Cordylochernes; species Cordylochernes scorpioides. Next base: position 53,645,927 of record CP092869.1, on the reverse strand, counting down.
CGGCGTCCGCTAGGGGCGCAGTTGTCTCTCGGCCGGTCACCTCCTGTCTTTCTCCTGCCGGTTCGCTCTCTCTTACTTCTTGCCTTCTTTCCATTGTTTCCGTCGGACCGTCTGACTTTACGCCTATGGGATCCTGATTAAATTCCATCTCTTTATCCTGTCGACTTAACCGTTCTGTGGCAATATCGTTGCGGAATTTCTTGTTGTTCGATTTGAATGGTGAGGATTGGTTGAAACGCAGTCGTTTGAGTGGAAGTTTAAGCATACAGTTAGGAATAATCAGGACACGTGATTGGGTTTGAAAATAAAAGGCAACTGGGTTGGAGGGAAGAAAGCTTGAGAAGAGCTGAGCGATTTGACTTATTAATTAGTTGATCACATGGCGATGATTGGATTTAGATGAAATGAGCGGAGAGAGAGATCTCTAGAGTAGATGTTACCTTGTTGGAAGCGAAGGAGCACCTGACAATTCTTGTTTTTCGATTTAACACCACGAGTTGGCTTCCTTCCCATTGGTCGAAAATGGAACGCCCCCGTTTTCCTATTGGTTGACCTACTTAAGGGGAGGCTTTCTAATTGGACCGCGGTTCTCTTTGGTGAAAGATATGGTCTGCTTGATAGGAAGTGTCGTGTGCTATTTCGACTTTATTTACTTCCGCGTTATCAAAATACGTCCGGTTCTGTCCGGAAATGTTGGGCGTCTCTATACTAATATAACTTCTGCGGATACCAGATACGACCTGCTTTGTCAGGAAGTATTGAGTGCTTCGCGACTAATATAACTTCTGCGGTCACTAGAGACGTCCGGTTTCTGCCAGGAAGTGTTGGTTTAAACTTAGCTCGCAGGGACCCGGGGTCAGAAGGTTAACTGCGACGTTATTAATAAATATGTTCTCCTCTAGATCTACTTCCTATGTCTTTTGTTACTTTCTTTCCTCCAGTTACCTTATTCTTTTATTAAATCTTTGAAAATCATACATGGTACATACATAGTGGGTCGGGGTTGCATTTAATTATATACAAATTATGACATATATGATATAAGAAGTCTAAGGTCTACGTATTTCATAAATTACTTCTCTTTTCTACAAGGACACCCGAGGTATACGTATATGATATAAGAAGTCTAAGGTCTACGTATTTCATAAATAAATACTGTAGAAGGTTAATCAAACAACGCCACAGGTTTCTGGAAATAAGTTTATTGTATTTTTATTAAAGTTACTCGAATTTTCAGGCATCTCTGTCCTTCTACAGGAGTATATATATATATATATAAATCAATGTTTGTATGTTTGTTTGTATGTTCGGTATACAAATTCGCAGTAGTTCACTAATTCAAACCAAAATTTCCATACATAGGTAAAAAATAACGGGGATGACGATAGGCTATTTAAAAAATATATAAATCAATTATTAAAACTATATATTCAAATTATTCTACTTAGCTCACGAACAGCACCCTCTATCAAAGATTAGATTAAATTATGCTGATGCAAACAAATAGATAATGCTAATAACAAACAATTATTAAAAAAATCTTATCTAAATATATATCACTCTGGTAGATATGCACACGGGTCAATCCTGGGGAGAAGCCCGGGTCACCCCCGTCTAGTGGAACTATAAAAAAAACTTCATGTACTCCTGTAGAATGGCAGAGATGCCTGGAAGCTCGAGATAACATTAATAAAGATAAAGAAACGTATTTCCACCAAACCTGTGGCTTTGTTTGATTGATATCCAGGAGATATAAAACAATCGATACTGTAGGATGTTGGGCTATGTTTTATTGGTCGAGGTAACGAAAGTATTCTTGCACATGCTCTTCAACACTTTATAGAGATATATAACGTTAACAGCAGCTACATTTCATTTTGTCTCCTCTCTAATTGTAAATACGCTGCTGTATCACCTCATAAGCATAAATAAATAAATAACGTTAACAATACTACAAGATCTATAAAACCCAGGAAGCCTCAGTGGTACAGCCTACTCCAAACTGACGAGCGCCAACAGCGTGAAACGCGTTCGTGGATGGCTTTTCTTGATTTATCAAGAAATTGGGTTGGCCAAATATCAGGGAACAAGCTAAATCAATAATTAGTTGATTTTTGTTTCACCAGATGACGCTCTGCCTTCTAAAAGCACATGTGCTTCTGATCAGGATATGCCTTCTTTATTTTTAATATCAACACCTGACCTTTTATTTTTTTTTTATTTTTTTTTTCACACACACATATTTATAATACAATATAATGCGGCTTGTGATTGTAAAACGACATTTAAAGATTATCGCGCATGAGTTTCTTTTCAACGAAAAATCAAAATTCATTTCAAGGAGAAATATCTATTATTTCTAACCTTAGGGATGAGGTATGATAGGATAAATTGTGAAGAGTAATAATAAACGGAAAAATAAAAGTGTCCAGGGATGGGAATCGAACCCAGTGTTCCGCTTATTTATATATACAGATTTTTTATTATCCCTAGTACACGTGGTACAGGCCATGATAATCATGGTGGGTAGAAGTAGTCGACTGCTTTTACTAAAAGTGCACCACATGTCTACACATGTGAAAAGCAGTTCGACCTTGCACTTATAAATGTACCAGAGCCCCATTTGGTTACTTGAACTCACTGGTGGGTTGGACTTTTGCAAGAATCGGGGGGCACTGGAACATTTTTAATCAGAAAAAAGTGCTCAATGCGGGAATCGAACCTGGGTCGTAGCGGTCGAAACCCAACGGTTTAGATCATCCTTCCACCAACCCCCTATATATACAGATAAAATATATAGTTTTCTTAGAGCACCTCAGCTATAAAAAGGTGTTTAGAAAAAAATCAATGGAATATTTGATGTGTGGATTGCTCTCTCGTATTGAGTTTTATTTATAGTTTTGTTAATCAATCATCAATAGTAAACACTCTCTCATTAGTTTCGCCAGTTTAATCTATCATACCCATCTACTATTGTACACCGCTGAGTATATTCTTTACTCTGTGTATGTTTCAAGGAATATGAAAAAATGCTAGCGAGGGTCAATATCTCTAAACGCGTACGTGGTTAGCTTTTCTTGATTAATCAAGAATGGGTATTTGGCCAACTTGGAATAATTAAAAATCAACGGATAGTTTATATTTATTCCGATAGATGGCGCCAGCCATCAGAAACTCTCAGTTGCACGATAAGGAGATGTATTTTTCCTCAATTAAGTAATATACAGGAAACCCCTCTGGAAGAATTTACTACTGATGAGACATGCCCTTTCATTTTACCGTGGCAATATAAAAGATCTATAGAAATATATTTCAGTTTTATATAGCAAAAGTTTACATCGAAATTTGTGTCAATTTTGGGCATGGTGGGCTATTTGCGTCGGTTGCAAGATTTAGTGAATCTCCCGGTTAGTTGACGCCCCAGGATTATCTCTATATGATCCACATGGGCCCAAGAAAACGAAAGTTCAAATGAAACTTGTTCTGTTCCATAGAAAAAAAAGATAAATCAACGATTAATTTATATTTATTTCGACAGATGGCGCAAGCCATCAGTAATTTTTAATGGAACGATCATCTATATTATTATACTAGCCGAATGACCCGGGCAACGCCCGTGTTTTAGCCGATAGAATGTTTTGATTCAAATACTATTTGTTACAATTTTAAATTGGCGCCTTAAATAAATGCATATGTTAGTTAATAACTATAGCCTATGTGCTTTATCTGTCTATGTACTGTTGGCTTCCGTAGGCGTCTCTTACTGGGAAAAGGAAAGAGAGGATTCCATTTAGTTATTAACTAATATATGCATTTATTTAAGGAGCTACCCGCTCCAACACAATAGTTACAAAAACGAAAAAGCGCCTCTTCCGTCCAAATAAACGTCAAAACTAGACGCCATCTATTGACCGTCGCCGCAAACTAGTGGCCTCGGGTCAGTAACAAAGCCACAACACCAGCTTTGGCAAACTGAGAAGCGTCCACCGAATTTATCGGTTTGATGTCGAGGAGAAAGTTAAGCTCTATGTAGCTCTACTATATCAAAAGTCTATGTAATGTCAATCCAATTAAATTTGATACACAAAATCCTAACCATTAGAGAAATTAATGAGGGAAATATAATAGGAAAGACAAATGGGGATTTAGAATTCAGAAAATATTCTCCTTCACCACAACAAGAGATTTAAAGTAAACCCAAATAATTGGAAATTATACAAAAGGACTCGGAATTAACTAGTGGGTAATAAGGGAAGGAATTAAATTTTGTGATTTTTATCTATCTCTGGTTATTGATATTTCGTTCTGAAATTGTGTATCTGAATGTATTGTGTTGATATATACAAATAATTCATGGGATTTCAGAAAAAAAAACAATTATTTACAGGAAAAATGCATATTTTCTATTAAAAAAAGCTAATTGTTGTTACATTTTTAAAAATATATATTTGTTACTTGTATCACTCATAAACATAAATATATATATATCGTAATTTAAACAATGCGATATGTAAGTAATAAAGTATGACGTCTTTTCTAGTCGTCTCAAAGTGACACCAGCTTGCCACCGGACACCCGGGGAATCCAGGAGAGACAAAAAGGGGCGTTGGTCCGGATGTTGACAGTTAGGTTACAGTGGATATTTTCGGACAGGCCCGCTGAGTCTAGGTCCGTGGTCATCTCACGGCGGCCCTCGTGGCCGCCGTTTTGGTTCCTCCCTGCCTCCGCGGCTTCATGCAGGACGCCGAGCTTTCCTCTGTTAATCCTCAACTTTTCCCTGGTCCTGGTGCCACGTGAGACGTACTAGGAGAGCGTCTTTTGATCCCAAACTTTGTCCTTACTGTCCCGTGCGGACTTCCCACTCTGCACGCCTTGCCACTCAACCCCGACTGCTTCCAACTCACTTGTTGTCTTACCCGGGTTTACGACATATATATTAAGAAAAAGGCATCTCCTTATCGTGCAACTGAAAGTTGATGATGGCTTGCGCCATCTATCGGAATAAATATCAACTATTCTCGATGATTTTTTATTATTCCATAATTGGACAAATACCCATTCTTGATTAATAAAGAAAAGTTAACCACGTACGCGTAGTTGATATTTATTTCGATAGATGGCGCAAGCCATCAGCAACTTTCAGTTGCACGATGAGGAACTAACTTTTCTCTTATCTTTATAAAAAAGTTTCTTTATTACAGAACATCGCGAGCTTTCTCGCTCTTCAAATGACGACATTACAACTGAGATTGAGCATGGAGTGTGAGATATTTACACTGATCATTCTTAGTTGTAATTTCCCTTGTTGGAGAGAAAGATATCGAAAGCTCGCGGTGTTTTGTAATAGAGGAACCAGTTATATAAATGAACAATCCAGTATAATAGCTGTAGCGGTGTGGTAGATTATAACTGGCGACACCACTTGGAAGGACTGAAGACTAATAAGCCAGGCCCTCCCAATATATGTTCTTATTAAAGTAAGGACACATAAGAAATTGTTTTGATCTAAAGAAAAACCTGCGTTCAACAGGTTATTTAATATTCAAGTTTTTAAATCAAAATTTTACATTTATATATGTAAAGCACATATTTTCTTGATTTATCAAGAAATTGGGTTGGCCAAATATCAGGGAACAGGCTAAATCAATGTTTAGTTGATTTCTGTTCCACCAGATGGCGCTCTACCTTCTGTAAAGCACATGTGCTCCTGGTCAGGATATGCCATTTTTAATATTTATATATATGTGTGCCTATATATGTATATTACATATTTGAACCAAGTATATATACATATGTGACTTTATTTATTAATACAAATTTAGATTCAGATATCTAAAATGTTAATTATCATTATCACCAAACGAAAATAAACTTTTATAAGATCGCTTTGTGTTTTGATTCTTTAAATCTATGAATAAATCGAATAAAACATTGCTTGTGCCTAAATAACTAATTGAAAATAGTTTAAACGACTTGTTTGGAATTTTGATTCTAATTAAAGTTAGTTGCAGAGAACACACAAAATATGGCAATACAGATGGATACAGTGTGTAAACAACATTGATAATCCTCTTTGTTTATTGTAAAACTATTTAATTAAATATTCGTATTTTTTACATTTCACACACATCCAACTATGTTAATAAGATGTAAAATAAATATTGTTATATTTATAATCCAAACACTTGTGTGTTTTGTATCTTCTCAATGTGATTAAACATGTCACTCTCTCTCCATTTCGAAAAAAAAAAACACAAGAGACAAAACACTAGTTACTTTCTATCCCTTTGCTCATTATAAACATCTTCAAATAAACAATATCGAAGTTTTATTCAAGATTATGAATAAAAAAATATATTTATTATACTATATGTTTTATTTAAGAAATAAATCGTACAATTTATATATATTCAATATACAAATAGGTTGTATAGAAAGTTTCTATCAAATATTTATTTCTTCTCCAAAACCTTCAATAAACTGGGTGAATATTTTATTTAAAATAATGAGGCTACAGACCAAAGAATAAATTTAAAGAATTCCTAGCAATGGAGGGAGATATTTTAAAGTTATTGATAGTGGAATTATAAAGTTTTGTGTCTATTGTTCATTCATCTTCGATATTGTGGTGTGTATTGAGAGTTGAAATTGTTTCATTCCACCAGGATTGTTTATATAGTAGCGTAGAAATCAGTCTTGGAATATCTGAAGGTGTGAAAGTATTTATTGATGACATCAGTACGACCAGTTGACAATTATTAACAAATTAACCAAACTATCTACAGCTAGAGAATATCGAGCAAGTAAGCTTGGCAACTAAATGATGATTTTACAAATATAAAATGTAATAAATCTGTTTCCATTATTCTCATTGAATAATTAAATTAAATAATAATATACAAATTATTTATAATACAATATAATACGGCTTATGATTGTAGAACAACATTTTAAAATTATCCCTCATGTGTTTCTTTTGAACGAAAAATCGAAATTTATTTTAAGGAGAAATAACGATTATTTCTATCCTTAGGGATGAAGTATGATAGGATGAATTGTGAAGTGTAATGATGAACTGAAAAATAAAGTTTCCAGAGATGGGAATCCCCCTTTATTTTTCCGTTCATTATTACTCTTCACAATTCATTCTTTCATACTTCATTCCTAAGGTTAGAAATAATTGTTATTTCTTCTTAAAATGAATTTAGATTTTTCGTTCAAAAGAAACACATGCGGGATAATTTTCAAATGTCGTTCTATAAATTATATCTTCCCCCCCACAATATTTCATTGAGATCACTAAAGCTACATATTCTACAATAAAGCAATAACGTGCTATCTATATATAAGCATATAAAAATCTATCTACACGTTATATAGGAACTGAAAGAAGTAAACCACGATTAAATTATTTTAAAATATTATCAAAATAGAGTACTTTCTAGAGAAACGAAAACTTACGATCTTTTATTTAATGTAGAATTTCGCTTTTCGATCTGAGCTAAAGAAAAACTGCATGCTGATTGGCAAATGAACTCTATACTAATTGACGTATTAAGGACACGTGACAATGAACAGCCAATCAGAGCTCGAATGAAACAGACATCTGGTCATCTACGGACAATGACTTTCCAGAATGGTTGCAAGGTTTTCCCACTATGTACTAAGTGCAATTCTCAGCCTGCAACCCCAAGACATATTATTGACTGTATTGACTCATCCATTGATGAGCTCTACTCTTCCCCGGCAGACACCATCAAAAATCTCAAGCTTTACAAGCTTGATACCTTAGTGTGATTGAGTGGAGATAAGAAAGAAGAAGAAGAAGATGAAACAGAAACGAATATTATAAGACATATAATAGAGTATATATGAAATGAAAGCATGATTTTTTCTTTTACTTATAAAGCTAAATTCTACTGCCCCTACTGCTTAGAACAAAATATTTATTTATATGTAACTCAACTGTCCTAAAAGCTTATGTCCATAGTTTACTTAAATACCATTTCTAAGATTTTACCCTTCAGTGTAGAATATAAAAACAGAACCGTCCAATACAGTATTAGATCTATAAGAAGCAGTCTGGTAGATTAAATTGGCGAAACCGCTGGAAGGGTTTAATACTGATGAGCCAAGCACTCCCGATATATTTTTATCGCAGTGTGGAGAGTAGAAGTTTGATTTATAAGTAGAAGAAACATTCGTGCTTTGAAGCTTTCATTTCCTATATATTCTACTCTACGCCTTATAATATTCGTGTATGTTTCATTCACGTGCTCTGATTGGTTGTAAATTGTCACGTGAATTAATCAGCCAATCAGTATAGAGTTTTCATTAGCTAATCAGCATGCAGTATTTCTTTAGTTCAAATATATACATTGAACAGCGAAATTATCTATCAAATAAAAGATCGTGAGTTCGTTTTTAGTAAGTTCTCTCTTTTTTTTTTTTTTTGCTAATATTGAAAAAGAATTTTTTGAGGGATTATTATTATTTATTTATTTTTTTGCTTATCCCTAGTACACGTGGTACAGGCCATGATAATCATGGTAGGTAGAGGTAAGCAACTGCTTTTACTGTAAGTGCGCCACAAACCTACACATGTGATAAGCCGTTCGACTTTAGCACTTACAAAATGTGCCAGAGCCCCGTTTGGTTGCTTGCAATTGTTGGTGGGGATTCTATCTATACTTTGTTAAACCAAATTTATTTCAGAGTTATATTTATGAATTATAATGATAATAGGTTTATTCATTGTTTGTATTATTTTCTAGGGGGATTTTATACTTGTTGCTCCTTATTGGTCAATGGTCAATTGGCGTGAGAAGAGTTCCAGATTGGATTACATGACACCTCTCTGTAGTTTAAGTTAAAGGACGATCTATTATATAAGTTTATATAAAAAAAGAGCGCACCTGAATCGGTTTTCTCAAAATATTTCGAGAGATTGCTCCCTCTTTATCAATAAGTGCAATAAATTGATAAAGAGGGAGCAATCTCTTGAAATATTTTGAGAAAAAAATGTTTTTTTTTTTTCTTTACAGATCCAGGGAGGCCTTTTTTACAAGGTGGGATCAATAAATAAGGTGAATTATAATTTATTTAAAAAAATAAGAACGATATTAAAAATTAGGGCTTGATTTATTCAAAATAATCACCCTGGCTTTCTATACATCGTCTCCATCGTTCTGGCAACTTGTAAATACCCTCTTTATAGGCACTCTTTGGAAGCGTGTGAAAAAAATCTTGCACCACTTTCTGGACATCTTCATCCGAGTCAAATCGCCTTCCCTTTAACTCCTTCTTTAGTATCCCAAATAGGAAATAGTCAGAGGGGGCTAGGTCTGGACTATATGCAGGATGTTTTAAAACTTCAAAACCTAATTTAATGATTGTAGATATAGTTTTACATGATGTATGCGGCCTTGCATTATCATGAAGGAAGAGAACACCTTTACTAAGCTTCCCTCTTCTTTTGTTTCTTATACCGGGCTTTAGCTTATTTATAAGAATGTCACAATAAAGGTCGCTGTTCATACGTTGCCTATGGTAAAAATGGATATTTTTCTATCCTCCAAAATTAAGTTTTCAACCGCATTTATCGTGCTTGGCGTCGCTGTAACACTTGGTCGTCCAGGTCGCTCAATATCGGTACATGTAATTCGTCCATTTTTGAACTCGTTAACCCATTTATAAATATTTTTTTAGACAAACAAGACTCACCATAGATATTTTTCATTCTTTGGCATATGTGATATGTTTGAATACCTTCTGCATTCAATAAACGAATAACTGCACGTTGTTCAAGCGTGGTGCAATCCTTCAAGGGAGCTTCCATTTTAGTTTATTTATAAGTCTCGCGCTGCGCGTGGGAAAAAAGAACAGAACACCTTAAATAGTCTCCCGATGTTATATTTTAATATTCTGTGGTTTAAATTATTTTTGCTTTTTTAATTTTTAAGAAATAAGATAATTCACCTTATTTATTGATCCCCCCTTGTATATAAACCTCTCTTTATGTTTATCCATTCTTGAAATGTTCCATCGCCTCTGTGAGCTTTAGTAATTATTGTATGATGATAGTTCAGCGTGGAACAAAATATTATAATAGGTATTAGGGAAACATATCTACTTAGAGTATTCCTAAGATGTGTCCACGGGCTCCCATAGCGGATAGTTACCTTTTCCTCTAAGTACATTCTATGTCATGTCTAGACAAATTGAAAGCCGTTCGACCTTTATATCAGTGTACCAGAGTCCCGTTTGGTCACTTGTACTTACTGGTGGAGTTTTACTTATGCAATAATAGGGGCAATTGTAGCCGAGAAAGTACTCAATTCTCGATCTTGTATTTTTGTAATTATCTCTAGTACACGGGGTACAGGCCATGATAATCATGGTAGGTGGTCGTTGGCGACTTCTTTTACTGTAAGTGCACCACATGTCTACAGATGTAGAAAGCAGGTCAACTTTTTCACTTACAATTGTGCCTGAGTCCCGTTTGGTTACCTGCACTCACTGGTGGGGTTGGAATTTCGCAAGAATCAGAGGCCATTTTTGTAGCAATTTTTTATATTAAAAGAGTTCTCAGTGCGGGATTAGATCTCAGGTCATGGTGTGTACCACTCCAACCCTCGTAAATGAAAGTTACTGATGGTTTGCGCCATCTACCACAGTAGATGCCAGCTAAGCCAATCAATACATCAGGCTCAACGACTCTGGTCTCGCTAGAGTAAACATGTATTTATAGTACTTCAATTATCTATGATTGGACAATCCAGTATTCTGTCTAGGTACAAGAAGTATAGGAATCTATTATTATAATCCCTAGTAG
>CP092869.1:53614644-53634993 GCA_030710605.1 Cordylochernes scorpioides | reverse complement strand
CCTTATCTTGTATCTTATGAATGTTGATTTGTGTTTGTTCCTTAAATAAATTGTCATGTCTTTCTGAACTTTGTCTTTCCTAATTTTCTACAAGACATTTGGTAGAGATGCTGGGTAGATTAGGAAACACAAACTGAGGATTGTCGAGAAGACCTTGGGGCCTTGGGTGCTGTGATCTACATTTTCCAAGACTGCCTCCAGGATTCCACCGCCGTGTTAAAGTCAAGACTTCCTTACAAGAAGACGATGTCCCTATAGACGATACGACGTCAAAGCCGCTCTTCACGCCGCAAAAGAAAATACGTGAAGCTACTAGGGACACAGTTTCAAGACTCAAAGGGAATTCTTGGCAGAAGCACATTAGATCCATGTCAGTATCTACAATGTTTACAAGCTGTGGATTACAGCTCTCAAAGGAAAGGAGCTATGTAGCAAAGTATTTATTATTGTACAGATTTAGAAATAGAAGATCATATATCACCGCAACTCTTTTTATTAACGCGATTAAAGGAAGCTTTCGGGCAAGCCCTTCTTCAGCTAACTATAGTGTACAAACAAGACACAAGCGAGAGAGAGATTATATATCGTTTTTAAAGAGGAATCTATGTAAATATAGTACAAAAATATCTTAAAGAAATTTACATAATTGAGTAAATATAAAGAATCAACTATAGACAGTTTAGTGGAGATAAAAATGAAATGGCTATTGATTTATATGGCTTTTGAAGATTTTTTAGGATAGAAGGGGAACGTATTGTGATGGCAAATATATACTTTTGTTTAATGGTTTAGGGTGCTTCATGGTTTCTATTGCTTCAAGAATGAGTCTTTGGGTTTTAAAAAGAGTTGCGGCGATATATGATCTCCTATTTCGAAATTGTCGAAATCCGCAATCCGTTTACCATTGTACAGATTATTGATAATAAATAATTTAGTGATAAATTAAATGTTACTATATTATAACTCATGTGTCCTATCGGATATTTATTATTTTGTGTTTTTCGTGTAGAAAGTCTTTCATTCCTGAAAGAAAGAGTTTTAAATTAAAATATTTAAAATAAAACTTTTCCTTGGAAACCTGATGTTTTCACCTTCATAAATCTCTATGTTTGCTAACCATTAACGTTCGATTGCATTTCAAAAAGTCATTCGATAAAAATATTTGGTTGATATAAAATTATTTTGATAATAGAGCAATCCATAAATAAATCTTTAATTAAAAAAGCATATATTATCATTACAAAAAAAAAGCATTTTCTTGCAATAGCAACTGCAGTTGTAACTATTTTCAGAAACGTTTAGTTTTTCTATTGTTTTTCAACAGAATTTCCCATACACTTTTAAATAGGATTGATGTCAAATACTGTTGATTTTGCTTAGACTTTTTAAATTTACTCATTTTAAGAAAATTGATCAAATTATTATATTTATTATGATACATTAGCGCGACATCTGTTATGAAAATTCGAAACTATTATAGATGTGTATGATTCTTTTAAAAATTAAACAATTTCTACTGCCCTTATTGCAATGGAAAAAATAATCCCCCTTATTAATTTTTTCCATTGCAGCAAGGGCAGTAGAAATTGTTTAATTTTTAAAAGAATCATACGCGTCTAAAGAAGTTTCGAATTATCTTTATTGATTTACAAGAGAGAGAACAAAATATAACATAACTAGCGGATGTACCCGGCTTCGCCCGTGTTTTACCCGAGTAAAGGTTTGTCTAACGAATCTCTCGATAAAGTGAACATTTTTTCCCGGTCCCTTGAAAAATACTCGATAAGTTTAATAAAATCAATATTAATCGGTACCCGAGTAAAGGTCTGTCTAACGAACATCTGTTAAAACAATTCTCTATAAACTTATAAAAAGAAATAGATATATTTTGATAATTTGAAACTGATAAAGTGATCATTTTTTCCCGGTCCCTGTGTGCCGTGTCATTCTGAATTTTGTCTTTCCTAATTTTCTACATTACAAAATCATCGTTTTATCTAGTGAACATTTTTTCCCGGTCCCTTGAAAAATACTCGATAAGGTTGAATAAATTCATGGTCGTTTATGGAAGATGGACGAAGTTCCCGGAGGTCATCTTGGGCAAGCTCCCGCGAGGCTTTTTTTCTTGCTGTGTCACAGCTGTGTCACCAACTCTGCCCTGATTGGTCGGTGGCCGGCGGCCGGACGGATCCATTCTCTCACGGGGTGGGGCAGACCTAGGCGGCGCTGCTTGCGAGTTAAAGCTACAAATCTGCAAATAACTCTAAGGATATTAAAGATATTCAAGAAATTATTTTTCGTAAACCTTTCCGGGGATACACCTAATAATATCCAAAAATTTCACGGCGATTGGATGTATGGTTTTTGAATCCATAGAGGACACACACACACACACACACACACAGACAGACATTCAATTATATATATATAGATAAACAAATAAAAACGTATCTTCTTGCGGTTAGCGCCTATTTACTTGTGATCTTACACACATACTCTGTGGGATCAATTAATTGATTAAACATAAGATATATGCAACAAATGCGGATATATGGAAATTTGTTTTGAGTTCTATTTTGAAGGAAGAATAAGGATAGAATGGTATTAGAATTGCCATATGACTAAAAGCCATGCCGAGACTTCAAAAGGATTTTATACACTAGTGGTTTCTAAAAGAATTTATCAAAAAATTCATGTTAAATCTAATCTATATTCCCTCATATTTTTGTTTCTAAAAAGAAATATAATAAATATATCACGATATGTCTAACGTAAAAACCTTAAGCAATATAGCATTGAAATATGTAAAATACAAAAACTGATGGTCTATGTTTGAGATGCATATTTTGATTTCACGTTATAAATTTCAATACATATAGAGACCACTTTGATAGAGAAGAATAAATTCACATATTCTCCCTCTTTACCTATATCAAGTACACCAAAATTACCTTTTTAATTTGTGCTAGTTCCGATTATATGCTAACTTTTTATAGTTGTTTAATTATTTTTAAAATATTAAATCTATAATCTGTAATGTATTGCGCGCCATTTATAAACACACACACACAAAAAAAAGTCTTTATTAAGACACACTGGTCTTATAGAGGATTTTCCCAGAGATTACAAGAGAGATAGGCCTGTGAAAGTGGGGAATATACAGAAGAAGAAAAAGAAAGATTATGTGCCATTTATAAACAAGTATTTGAATTAAAGATATTGTCACTGAATAATTATTTTAAATATTCTGTGGTATATCATAATTAATATTTGCATAGTCATCACCCCTTACCATTCTTGTATATTATTACTTGTAAATAAATTTTTAGAAATAGTTTGCATTTTATAAATAAATTATTTTTACTTAAACTTTTGTTATACGGAGGGTGTTTCCTTTCAAATGAAACGATTTCAAACGTCCGTTAGAACTTTATTTTTCGAACGTGAATTTTTTTCATGTGTTCTATGTGCTTCCCCTTCTTCTTGGCTATCTCCCTGCATCGGACTTTCCAAGCTGCGAACACTTCCTTGACTTTGGAGAGCGAAACATTCGACCACTCCTCTTGTGCGGCTTTCCAAAGAAGGAAACAGTTATAGCGTCATAGTGAAAAAGCTAAAAGCAGAAGGACTAGATGTTGGCAAAGCTACAATATGTAGGGTAGTAAATGGCATCGGAAAGAAAAGGGAAGCTGAATCCAATGGGCAAAAATTTCAAGTCGATCGACCACGTCCGGTGCGGACCCCCGCCACGGTTTCCAAGGTAAAGCGGCTAGCAACTACTGAAAATCCACCATCTCAGCGCCAACTTTCCAGAATGTGTGGAACATCGCTAAAAACGATAAATAACATCATTCACAAAGATTTGGAACTGGATACCCGACGAAAAGGCAAGGTTCACAAGCTCACCCCTTTCCACATGAAAAAACCGTGCAACGAATGCCCGGAAGCTCTACGAGGAACACCTGGCCGGTTCCAGATCGGAATATACTGCAACATTGGACGAAGCATGGATGTATGTGACGTATTGCAATGGAATCCGGAAGATCTGTTACATCAAAAGAGGCAATCAGGTCCCGGATAATTGGGTTCACCAATGCTCCGAAACTTTCCTTAAAGGTTTCATGGTTGTCGGGGTAATGACTGGCCGTGGAGTCCTTCCGCTCATAAAGGTTCCATCGAAGGTGAAGGTGAACTCAGAATTCTATATAGAATGCGTTCTGAAACCTGTCATCGAACAACTGAAGGACCTTTACCCAGGGGAAATGGACAAAGTATTCCTTCATCACGACAAAGCCTCTTCCCATACTTCCAACAAAACCCAACAGTTCCTACAAGAAATGAAGGACACCCTAGGCCTAAATTTTATCAGGAACTCGGACATTCCAGTGAAGTCTCGCGACGCCAGCCCACTGGATTTTTACGGGTTCGGTATGTTGAAACAACGGCTCTTCAACCGACGTCCCAAAACTGAGGCCGGACTTTGGAAAGCCGCACAAGAGGAGTGGTCGAATGTTTCGCTCTCCAAAGTCAAGGAAGTGTTCGCAGCTTGGAAAGTCCGATGCAGGGAGATAGCCAAGAAGAAGGGGAAGCACATAGAACACATGAAAAAAATTCACGTTCGAAAAATAAAGTTCTAACGGACGTTTGAAATCGTTTCATTTGAAAGGAAACACCCTCTGTACTCGTTATCACTACCGTGACAACTGGTGGAGAAGCTGGAATATTCCCTCAACGCCCAAGCCGTTAGAAGAAGCAGAAGACTACAAGGACTAGAACCTTAAGAAAACATCGCTATGATCAAGCAAGAGACACAGACAAAAATGGGTCAGTACCACTTTCAACCTTTTAGAAACCCTTCTATTTTTACTGGAGAACGCAACCAGAATCCAGAAAAATGGTTGAAAGAATTCCATCGCGTCGCTCGCTACAACTGCTGGGATGATTCAATGTGCCTCTCAAATGTTTATTTTTTCTCCAAGGAACAGCGCACAGATGGTACGAAAATGTTGAAGAGAAAATTAATTCATGGGATATTTTTGTGAAAATGTTTTCTCAGAATTTCGGACATCATGTCACCCAAAAAGATCAGCTCGCAGAGAACCTCAAAACTCGAGCTCAGGGGAAGGAGGAGACCAGTGATTTCTACATTCAAGATGTTCTCCATCTGTGCAGAGAAGTGAATCCGGCTATGATGGAAAATGAAATAGTCGCACACTTGACGAAAGGGATATCGGAGGAGATATATCAGTCAATAATAATTTTAGACATCGCAACTATCGATGAGTTCATCAAATGGTGCCGTAAAATCGAGGCTTCAAATAAAAAAGTGTAAATAAACGTGTAGTATTCGACAGACTACCGAATGTTGCCGCCATCGATTCAGCAGACTCTGAATCAATGGAAGACTTAATCCGACGCATCGTGCGTGAAGAAGTTCATCGCGCACTAAATCCCGAATCAACTACCCCTGAACAATCTTCTCTGAAAGAAATTATCCGAGAAGAGATTGAAAAAAACGTAGCTTCAATTTCGAAGCCTATTCAAAGGCCTCCGCCACGACAGTCGTACCCCAACCAAACACGTACATTCAACCAGGTTCCACGACGTCAGTACCCTACCCAAATACCCATATATAACCAGTCGCCACCACAACGAAGAACGGATGAAGGGAGGACGCATGACAACATCCCAATATGTTTTAATTGCGGCCGCCCAGGCCATGTTAAGCGCTATTGTAGAGAACGACGACAATGGACGCAGAGACCCGAAGGACACGCACCAAGCACCCAATAACCTCAAATGAGTAACCACCAAGCCATAAGAAGCCAAATCTACCGCAGACAATCGCCGTATCCAAACAGAGGAAGATCCCCAAGACGCCAGTCCATTTCCCCAGGCCGCCATACAAGCCAATCCCCACGCCGCTACAATCTAGAAAAAAACTAAGCGTCGCGTCTTCTTTCGAGGGGGAAGCCGCGGGTGTGAAAAACCCTCCATCGTCGACAGCCGCTAAATTACAACAAAATTATGTCTAAATTATCATTGATGACATTGCATTTTCTGCTCTGGTCGATTCAGGTTCCTCTTTTTCAGTTATCTCTGATGGATTAAGACGACAATTAAAAAGACCATGTTCAAGGATAGCGGAATGACTCTGAAAGTTGCTGATGGCAAGAATGTTACATCGATCGGCCGATGCAAAATCAGCTTGAGCATCAATGGATTACAACGTCGGTGACCTGGTATGGATTTTCATCCCGATAAGAAAGGTGGGACTCTCAGAAAAACTGATGAAAAGGTACTTCGGGCCATATAGGGTTACTCGGAAACTCTCTGACGTGATCTTCGAAGTTGAACCTGTGTACCAACCAACCAGGAGACGCAAAATAAGAGACCTGGTCCATGTACTGAGAATGAAACTCTACCATGACCCTGAGGACCAAGCTGATCTGTTCAAGTGATAATTACAGCGGGACGCTGTTCATCTAGGAAGGGGGCAATGTCACTGAATAATTATTTTAAATATTCTGTGGTATATCATCATTAATATTTGCATAGTCATCACCCCTTACCATTCTTGTATATTATTACTTGTAAATAAATTTTTAGAAATAGTTTGGATTTTATAAATAAATTATTTTTACTTAAACATTTGTTATACTCGTTGTCACTACCGTGACAATATTTTAAAAATCAGTTTATACAAATGAAAAATTGGAATATCATATGAAAACCAAAGTTCGACTTTACACTTACAATTGTATCAGTGCCCCGTTTGGTTACTTGTACTCGCTGGTGGGGTTGGAATTTTGCAAGGGCATTTTTTTTTTTAAGAAGTGCCCAATGCGGGATTTGATCCCCGGTTCGTAGCGGTTGAGAACCAACAGTTTAGGCAACTCATCTACCAACCTCTGAAAAGGAAATTTTATAATGTTTACCATTTGCTAATTAAAAGAGATAAAATATTTTAAAATCTACATGTAATTTTTTTAACTGCTTGAAATTCAATAGTGCAGAATATTCTCCGGAACATATATTATCACTAGCCGAATGACCCGGGCAACGCCCGAGTTTACCCGATTAAATGCTTTTATTCAAATACTATTCGTTACAATTATAAATTGGCGCCGTAGATGTCACTCTTGTGAAACTTCCCGCTCCAAACCATCGGCCGGGAATCGAACCCGGGGCGCCCGCGTGGCAGGCGAGCATTCTACCACTGAACCAAAAGCAAACGGTGACAGAAGTGTCTCGCGCATTGGCGGCACCAAATGATGGGGGGGGGGGGGGCAAAGGTGGCGTGATCGTAGCCGACCAATAGGAGGGCGCCGGCAAACCGTGACAGAGGCCATGACGCTCGTAACTGTATATAGAATGATCAGAACTGACAATAAAGGACATATTTTCCAGGCCTATAACTACCATTGCAAAATTGGAGAGGAGTGGACTTCAGGAATTGGTTTAACCATGGAGACCACCATCACCAAAACCACATGTATTTTTATATAATGCATTTACCGCGCCATCTGTTGTAAGAATTTGAAACTACTTGTTGACATGTATGATTCTTTATAAAATTATTCAATTTTCTCTACTGCTCTTACTGCATGATAAATTAATCGGAGGGCCTGGCTCATCAGTGGTGAACCCTCCCACCGGTTTTTTCCAGTTTAATCTACCATACCGTTGTAATATTGCATTAGGCTGTTTTCTTTAATACCGATACTGAAACTGTCCTCTTGAAAAAGATGTTTTAAATACACTATGGACATAGGTTTTAAGTACAGTATATTTACATATAAGTCTTAATTTATAACGTTTAACAAATGAAAACATTATAAGACGTGTTTTCTTCCACAAATAAATCAAACTTCTACTGTCCTTACTGTGATGAAAAAAATATTGGGAAATATAAAAGCAGAATGATCAAATACAGTATTAGAGATTTAAATAAGCAATCTGGTAGATTGAATTGGCGAAACCGCTGGGAGAGTTCACTACTGATGAACCAAGCCTTCCCAATATTTTTTCATCGCAGTAAGGACAGTAAAAGTTTGATTTATTTGTGAAATAAACACTCACTTTTTATAATGTTTTCATTGATATATAGATGGCACGTTATTGCTTTGTATTAATATAATATGTTTATAGAAATATAATATAGAAATAATATGTTGAAAGAAACTAATAAAACAGGCGCAAAACAACTCAATGTCACGAGCTGCAATATATGAGCAAGTGTTCGGAGTTTTACAAAGAACGTAGGGGCTCAGTGGAAGGGTGGTCTAAACCATTGGTGTCCGACTGCTACGACCCAGGATCGAATCCCGCATTGGACGTTTTTTTTCTAA
Organism: Cordylochernes scorpioides; assembly: GCA_030710605.1. Classification (NCBI taxonomy): domain Eukaryota; kingdom Metazoa; phylum Arthropoda; class Arachnida; order Pseudoscorpiones; family Chernetidae; genus Cordylochernes; species Cordylochernes scorpioides. Next base: position 53,626,642 of record CP092869.1, on the reverse strand, counting down.
TTAAACTAAAATTCTCAAATGCACCCCCCCCCCCCCCTATTTTTGCAAATGTCCAACCCCACCAGCGAGTGCAAGTAACCAAACGGAGCTCTGGCACATTTTAAAGTGCAAAGTCGAACTACTTTTCACATGTGTAGACATGTGGTGTACTTACAATAAAAGAAGTCGCTAACTACCCACCATGATTATCATGGCCTCTATCACGTGTACTAAGGATAATAAAAAAAATTAAAAACAAAGAACATGACAAACAACTTGTGGTGTGTCAATCGGATACATACATTCGAAATCTTGAACCAAGAGCTCCTCATATTGATGATGGAGACGATGAAATGGGTACCCGATCAGTTAATGGATGAGGAACAGTTTCAATTGGCGGGTTAAATTAGATTTGTATAACTAAAAAATAAAAGCGGCAGGAAACGACAAGAATATATTGAGTGAAGAGGTAAAACATTTCTTGAATCTATTGATTCGCATTTTTATTTTTATTTATATAAATAAATTAATAAATTAATTAATTCTGTTGACGTTATGTGGCCCTGAGTTTGTTGTTGACACACATTAAATATGTTATAACACCTTGATAAAGGTTGGCGTTCAGCCAACTGAAATATTGGTAAAATAAATGATATTTTAATCCAATATATGCTTTTTTAAATTAAAGTTATATAAATCTAATTGTGTATGAAAAGTGAAATATTTATATTCTCTTTTTAGCAAATTTTAAATAAGATATTTTCTTTATAAATTTAAATTAATAATAATTTTTCCTACATACTTATACTTCACTATTGATGAGTCCAGGTCCTTCCAATATTTTATCATTATAGCAGGAAGTTGTTTTAGTTAGGAAACAAGGAAGGGATAACATCATTCCAAAAAAAGGGTAAAAAAGGAAGAGGTTTGTGTTCTCATGACCTGGTTTAATCAGAAGTGAAGAACATTGGTGTCTCACATCAATTACTTGAAAGACAGAAATAAAGAAAGAGAAGAGAAGGCTTAGAGAGATGTCGTCTGATTCCACAATGGGGACAGTGGTCTCCTATCGGCCAGTCTGAGCACGTTGATGTAACATCTGATAGATACACCCCCCCCCCCCCCCCATTGGAGACTAAAAGCTCAACAAACATAAGGGGGGGGGGGGGGGGGGGGGTGAGAGGGGTAAATACCCGGCTGAATTTCAAGGTCTTTTCCACCGATTGCTATTGGCTGGCTACCATCACGTGATTCTCCCAATGACGTCACAGCCGATGTCAGTTTTTCGAAAAGGGAACAATGGAAACCTTTTTTTTTTTTGTTATTTTTTGTTTTCCTGTGAGGAAAAGAGAACAATTATATACTCTTGGATCTTTACCTGTATATATATGTTATATAAAAGTATTATTTAAAATGTTATATTAAAATAATTTATTTATAATGTTCAATTAAAATATTTTATTTAGAATTATGTTAAAATGTTATTTTATTTGAAATTATAATGTCATAAATATAAATACTCTGTTTAAATCGACCGCCAGAGGTCATGCTTCCCATATAAAATCTCGTTGTTGTTCTTCCCCGCTGGTCGGCTCAAACCTTTTGTACATTATGTAAATAAGTTATTCATTTTTTTAATTCTTACGCCTTAAGCCAGGCAATTACTTTAATCAAATTATGTTCTTGTATATCACTCTATCTCAAATAAATCAATATCTGATCAAAACCATTTTTATTATTATTTATTTCAAGATTATTCAACCACGACTGCACCACCATAGCATAATCATCAATATGATCCAAAACTAAAGAAATCTTATCTTTTTTTAAATAGAATATTAGCCGACAGGATTACCTGTGTGTTCAATATGCCAAAAGCAAAATTTTTCAAACTCAAATATGCAAATCTTCTAACCAAAAATAACTTTTTTCAATCAAAAATAGATCATTTCAATCAAAAAATAGCTCATTTCAATCAAAAATAACTCATTTTAAACCAAAAATAACCTACTATAAAAAAAGACATAGCTCCAATTCAAGAAAACATATTCTCCACAAGCAAACAGCCATATTCGAAAATCGACTCCACCCATCTACTGCAACACCAGTCACCTCCATCTACAGCCAACTCCAGCCAGCATCATCCTTTTCAAGGTACTTTGTATCTACCATTTTTCACAGTTACCTTTAGTTTAACTTTTTAATTATCAATCATGTTTTCTATAGTTTTCAATCGCCTATTTATTCAAAATTATATTTATCTTTTCTCAAATAATTTTTGTGTATCAGTTCTGCCATAGCTCTTTTTGCCCTTTTAATTCAATCACACCTTTTAATCCTTGTAAAGCTTATTTTCCTTTGTATAATTAGTTACTAAATATAGCTCATGTTCCATATTTATATTTAAAACATTTGAAATTTAACCATTTACACCTTATCATTTTTTAACACTATATTTTTGTAATACCATATGTAAAGCAGTCGGCCGGGAGGACAACAACAACAACAAATTAACATATTCTCTCACGACAATCAATTTCTTTATTTAAAATTTGCTAAACTTTAATGTTTTTTTTTCATATTTTTCAAATTTTCAATATGTTCAAAATTCCCTAACTTTTGATATGTTATTTTCTTATTTAATCTTGTATCAAAATATGTTTTTATTTAAAAAATTTTCATTTTTTACCTCCTTTTAGAGTTCTTTTTAAATGCCATAATCTTTTAATATGTTTCTCATTTCGCCTAACAAACATGTAAATTTAGCGAGACCAACTATGTAAATTTTACCTCTTATAATTATCCACTTTGATTCTTTTTTTTTTTAATGCCCATTCACTATTCTTACCATTACCTTTTTTAATCTTTACATGTTCATGCCTTGTTTTCACATTCACTTTTTGTACATAAACTTTTTCTCTACTTATTGCCTTTTTTCACAAATGCCTTTTATCATCAAATTTTTTTAGCATTGCCATATATCTTTTGCCAATTATTTTTCATAATGTTTTCAATGTTCATCATATTTTCATTTTATGCCTCTGTAATAATCATTCATTTTATTTTTCTTCCTCATTAATATTATATGTGTATTTTTTGTCTATTTCCAATCTATTGGTTCACAATAAGCCAATACGATTATGGAACACTTTTTCTTTCTCTCTTACATTTCCTTTTGTCTTTCCAATCTATTGGTTCACAATAAGCCAATACGATTATGGAACACTTTTTTTTCTCTTTTTATACATTTTCACTATATGCCACATTTTCACTTTGTCACATTTTCACTATATGCCACATTTTCACTATATGCCACATTTTCACTTTGTCACATTTTCACTATATGCCACATTTTCACTCTATGCCACATTTTCACTCTCCACCAACAATATTTGTGGTCATTCACTTTATATCATTTTGTATTTTCCTGTCTATTGGTTACCATATTTACAACCAATATGATAAGTGAATATCACCTCTCATGTTATTTTCCTTTAATCATTATAACTTTTTATTTTTTAAACTATATTATTTATCACTTTTCTTTCTAACCATATTATTCTCTTCACAGGGGGGAAATGTTATATAAAAGTATTATTTAAAATGTTATATTAAAATAATTTATTTATAATGTTCAATTAAAATATTTTATTTAGAATTATGTTAAAATGTTATTTTATTTAAAATTATAATGTCATAAATATAAATACTCTGTTTAAATCGACCGCCAGAGGTCATGCTTCCCATATAAAATCTCGTTGTTGTTCTTCCCCGCTGGTCGGCTCAAACCTTTTGTACATTATGTAAATAAGTTATTCATTTTTTTAATTCTTACGCCTTAAGCCAGGCAATTACTTTAATCAAATTATGTTCTTGTATATCACTCTATCTCAAATAAATCAATATCTGATCAAAACCATTTTTATTATTATTTATTTCAAGATTATTCAACCACGACTGCACCACCATAGCATAATCATCAATATGATCCAAAACTAAAGAAATCTTATCTTTTTTTAAATAGAATATATATATATATATATAATGTTATAAATTTATATATATATATGCGGTACTTAAACCACAATTCCATATTCGAACTAAATAATATGGAGCTTATACACACAAAATAGAATCAATAAACTTTAGAAATTAATTATATATAAGAAAATCCATTCGCAATAAGTTTTTTTCTATTAAATTTAAATCGCGAGCTCTTGAGAGAGTTTGAAAATCAAAACATATATTTTATATTCCTTATATTCCATAATCCCTATATGTCAAGTACTGGCCACACTTGCACCAATGAGTTTCCGAGCAGAAGTGGACAAAAAGAGAACAAAACATTGTGTCCCTTCTGAAATAATGAAGAAACCATTGAACACCTTCTTTTTGATTGCGAGGATCTGAGTGAATACAGAAACATCCTTTTCTCGAAAATTATTCAAGAATTAAAACATCCTCCAGTCACTGTGTAAAATTATATATAATTTTATTACACCTTCTCTATTTTTAATTATAGCTGTAGATTTTTTTTTAAATTTAGGGCCTACTCCCTATTTATCAACATATCAAAAATTACAGCCAGGAAAAGCATAAACACACTTTGTTTGTTTAGAACAAAAAGCACGCGCCGACTGCGCATGCGCCAGCCAGCGAGCTGTCTTTCTAATTCCGCTCTTCGGCCAACAATACAAATATATACATGTCGTAGCCAAATGAAGAGGCGCAACCGTTATGCCAAGCGAACAGCGCACCCGCGATGTCTGCCACCTTTATTTTTTGTACAGCTTTTATAGATGGATGAATTTACATATTTACATTTTAACACAAGCGTAACATATTTACATACTTATTTTGACGAAAATAAATTATATCTCTTGGAATTAATTATACAAATTATGACATACACATAACTATAGAAATCTGCATATGTCCATATCTAAAATGAAATAATTATAAATATGGCTTGAAAATATGCACATGAGTCTATGCCCACTGTGACAATAGCATTGAAGTAAACCTCTTTATATACTTGAGGCATATACATCTTCAGTAATTGCACTATTTACCCTCAACAATCACTCTGTCTCTGTTTGTTTCAGACATTTCTACACCATGTCAATTAACCTAAAGATCATATTTTGTAATATATACAAATTTGACATTATTGTGGCCACATTACTATTATGCTATATCGAGAGAGCGCAAATAAAGGTTACAGAAGTTTCCAACTTCACTGGTGCCAACACCTGGTCCCTTTATTCCATCGGCTGGGCGAGAGTCCGCCCATCTAACATGGAGCCACCACAACTACACTTCAAACACCATAGAAATTACAGAGCTGTAAAATAATTAGGCTATTGCAAGTTAGCTTTTAGTGTCAAACGAAATAATTTTAAAAAAATAATCTACAATAATTTTCAATATATGAGAGAAATTCCTAAATATATATATATATGGGAGGGTTTTTTGATTTTTTAACTCCAAAATATAGTTGATTCCGCACGAATACCAAGTTATAAAGATGGGACTCGGTGACCTAAGGAGGAAGCTAAAAGAAAGACATTTACCTAAATGTTAACTAGACACGGTGAGGACTCCACGTGATATCTAGATACATAACACAGAGGGGGTTAGAGGTAGACTGTACTATCTCACACCGTCATGTATTGCTACACCCCTGAACTCAGCTTCCCAATTCCGACAACTCGATGAACTCGTTGAGTTCACTATTGGACAACAAAGTTGAATGGAGCGGACTAGAGACCGAAGACAGAACTGCTGACACTGCCAACGCTGAAAGCCGGACTTAACGTCACACGCGAGGCCTCCCATCGGAGTTTTGCACCAGAACCAGCAGACTAGTAATCAGTACCTAGTCCTGGGTCTGTGGAGCGAGCCAAGCTGCCGGAGGAGAAGTTGAGTACCAATCCACGTTATGTGACACAGGGTTAAAGTAGTGGGTCCTCCCGCCCAACGTGAAATGGTAAATGACCACAGCCCCTGCTGTGATCACCACAGAGGTGTAAGCTCTAAAACCCGCCCCGCTGTCAATAGCTACTACTAACACTAGCTAGATCCTGCAACAACGTCGTTAGTAGAGCTGGAACACAGGGAAGTAACGGCTCTCCATCTGGAACATCTGTTACAGACAGCAGCCTAGAATTCAGACTTTATGGTCATCAGATTGTTGTTGTCACCGAATCCTTTTTTTTATCCTTGGCATTCAAGCGGTTTATAAAATTTTTATTCTACTTGATTCTTGGGTATTTGAATTAGAAATGTTCTCAATGTCCCCAAGCAGAACTTCCAACTATGACAAAGAAGCCCGTTACAATTTTGTGGCAACCAACCAATACACGGAGCAGCTCTAATCAGCAGCACAAAACACCAACTTTTTCCAAGAACCTCAGGAAGACCTAAAAGCTCTAGATTCAATTCGTATATCTTCAAGTTATAAAACGCGGTTTAAAAAAATGTTTGTGGTTGAAACCACTCTATTTCTTAAAAAGGTAAGTAACTTGGTTGTGAATATGTTATCATCATTTATCCCTTTCTTTGAACATTTTTATACAATTTTACCCGAGTGTTAATATTAATAAACCATTATTTTACCATAATTTTTGTCTAAAGGTTTTCTCATATCTAGCTCAGATTACTGGTCGCATTTTTCAAAGTTATTTTAGAATCTTTAAATTATTTTTGTTGTTGAATCAGAATGGTACTCCGTTTCAATTTAAATCCACTTGACTGAGATATGGAACTTTTCCTTCCTTAAATATAACAGAGCTGAGTTATAACTTCTCTAATTGTTGCTATCTCAGCATGTGTGATGGTCAAAGTTAGAAAATGTAGTACATAAATATGTGTGGAACAGATTTCTTAAAGAATATTAATATTGGGCTAAAAGAAGCTCAACTAGCGTCATATTAAATACCATCAATCCAACCAATCAGTTGGTTCAGTTTACATCACGTGATATTTATCCAACTTTTAGGTGTCTGATGGTGTATCAAGATTTGGTGATCAAGAAGCTTGGTCAGTCCAGCTGACATTGTGGCCCTCATCAGTAGAGAGGCGACACCAGAGTTGACATCTGAGATTGATACAATAGTTGGATTCATCTGGTTTAATTGTCTTCGGTATGATTGTCAGGGTGATCTTAAAATTTCTTACCTGCATTCTTCAACATATTGGTCTTTGAATTCTGAATAAAGTTTGTAATATTGTCTTAATATATATTTGTATTATTTCTTTCATTCTTCTAAATTTGCAGCAGAATTTTCTTATTATTATTAAATATCGAATTATATCAAAATTTATATCACAATTCATCAATTATAGTTATTCATTATATTTCTTATTATATTTTATAGTTTCGTAAATTATATTTTGTTCAATGAGCTTATTTTATTTCCTATTTTATCATACACAACAGAGAGAGATATTGAATGACATTTGTTTTATGCCTGGTTATTGCCAATCGGACCTTTCCCATGGTCAAATTCAATAAAAATATTAAGATATATCAATGAGTATCTTTCCTTCAAATGACTCTCTGTAATAAGGATTATAGGATTTTAAAAATCATTTTTGATTCATTTACTAAGTAAAGATTTAAAATATTAGTTTTCTTTATGAAATTTAGATTATATATATTTATAGAAATATAATTATAGTTGATCATTAAAATATAAATATATTTATAATGGGAAGATAGATTTATTTCTAACTAGAATTATTTTAACTCCATTGTTATACTTTAAAAAATCAAATTAAAACATTCAATTTTGTTAAAATGTAATTATTTATTAAAGGAATACCCATAACTTGAATATTTTCACCTTCTTAAAATGGCTGCCAAAATAATTTTTGATAAAATGATATTTTTTTAAATTTCTCTATCTCTCTCTTGTGGGAAATAACTCTCGCATCGGTGGCGGAGTCTTTCCCGTGGTGGGTGCCACCAATGAAGACTGTATTTATATTTTAAATATATGTATATTTTTATTCATCTATATCTCCTTATTTTATCTTATTTATTCAATTATTTTATATTTAACCTCAAATAATCTTTTATGTACGATTAATAAATCAGTTTCAATCTCAATCTATCTCTTCATATATTATAAATAATACAAGAGAAGGAATCACCAGACATCATATTGAAGAAGCTTACGGCGACGTGATTCTGCGGTATAATCTGCAAGTTTTCGGACTATGACGTCCAGTAGCCTGTAGAAGGCCGTCATAGTCGGATAGCTTGCCGATTATACCGCACAAATAAAAATAAATCGTCGCCGTGAACTTTTATTCCTTATTGAAAATGATAATATAATAGAGGAAAAATATATATGTCGTAAACTCGGGTAAGCCAACAAGTGAGTTGGAAGCAGTCGGGGTTGAGTGGCAAGGCGTGCAGAGTGGAAGTCCGCACGGGACAGTAAGGACAAAGTTTGGGATCAAAAGACGCTCTCCTAGTACGTCTCACGTGGAACCAGGACCAGGGGAAAGTTGAGGATTAACTGAGGAAAGCTCGGCGTCCTGCATGAAGCCGCGGAGGCAGGAGGAACCAAAACGGCGGCCACGAGGGCCGCCGTGAGATGAAAATGGACCTAGACTGAGCGGGGCTGTCCGAAAACATCCGCTGTAACCTAATTAACTGTCAGCATCCGGACCAACGCCCCTTCTTTGTATCTCTCTGGATACCCCGGGTGTCCGGTGGCAAGCTGGTGTCACTTTGAGACGACTAGAAAGGACGTCCTACTTTATTACTTACATATCATATTGTTTAAATTACGATATATATATTTATGATTGCTGTGGTGATCCATGTTTATGATGGAGGTTGTTCTTATAATATTTTGTAGAAGAGAAAACTTCACTCAAAAGTACCCATCATTACTCTTCATAATTCACCCTTTCATACCTCATCCAAAAAGGTTAGAAATAATCAATATTTCACCTTGAAATAAATTTTTGATTTTTCATTGAAAAGAAACTCATACGGTGGAACTTCAAGTGTCGTTTTACAATCATCGTATGTTGAGTGAGGAAGTAAAATATTTAGCCAAACATAAAAACATCTGTTTATCAGTTGCTCAATATTGTACCAGATTATTTATTATTCTACGAAAATATTTTTTAAATTTCGATATTTGTATTTTGATGCACTGTAAAATTTTTCTCGTTGCCTCTCTGCTATTTTATTAGTTTTAATCCACTGTTCAGAAGAGCTACAGACAGTCGATCTTCTTCTTTGCAACTGTCCAGCATTCCTAAGACATAGGATATAAACAGCTATCCTGCTTGGACTGACCTGCTTCAATCCTACATCTATGGCCAGCCTCCCAGACTCAACTTCAGCATGGAATTTTCTGGTCAACTGGTTCAACTCATCAAACAAAACAGGACGCGAGTAAAAGTGCTCAACACTAGTCCATACTAGTGAGCTGGACTCCCCGGGTAGTTGGCATTCTGCGCTCCAGGAACCTGGGTTATAAATACCTCTCTCTATATATTTAATTTGTTTTTTACATTAAATAAATTGCCGTGTCATTCTGAAGTTTGTCTTTCCTAATTTTCTGCGTTACAATATTAATTCATATTAAGTTTGAAACTCATAAATATCGTCGCCCACCGCTTTTATTTGGTCTCATATAAATCTAATTGTTCAATGGCTGAAATTTTTATTTTCTCCCTTTTCAGTACATTTTAATAAGATCTTTCAAAAATAATTTTATTAATTAATTATAAATATTGAGTGCAGCACGGTAAAATGGTAGAGATTGGTAAAAATAATCTTTATTAGGAATCATTATAAACATATATCACAAATACTAATTAGAATGTTGACCAATAGATTAAGTGAATTTTGTATAATGACTATAGTGCAAATTAATTTTTAATTTTTCAAAGTAAATTTTATTTCGTTTCAACATCACTCTCTCTTAAAAAGAATTAAAACATATTAACTTATGTTATGTAAAAAAATAATAAAAATAATATAATAAAAAAGGTCAGGTGTTTGTTATTAAAATCGAAAAAGGCATATCCTGACCACGTTCACATGAATTTTCAAATGGCAGAGAGCCATCAAGTAGAACATAAATCAACGAAACATTGATTTAACCTGTTCCCTGATATTTATTTAGTCAACCCATTTTCTTGATAAATCAAAGCCCGAAGCGCGTTCGTGGATGACCTTTCTTGATTTATCAAGAAAATGGGTTGGCCAAATATCAGGGAACAGGTTAAATCAACGTTTAGTTGATTTATGTTCCACTTGATGGCTCTCTGCCATTTGAAAGTTCATGTGAATGTGGTCAGGGTATGCCCTTTTTGATTTTAATAAATAGTTATAAGAAATATAAGCTATATTTTGACGCATTTGATTCTTTTTGAATTAAAACAATTTTTCACTACCCTTACTGCAGTAGAAACAAAAATTTAAATAAAAAAGATACATATGTTTTGAAAATAGAGCATCCATAGATGAATCTTTAATTAAAAAGGCATATATTGGATCAAAAAATCATTTATTTTACCAATATTTCAGTTGGCTGAACGCCAACCTTTATCAAGGTGTTATAACATTTTAAAGTGTGTCAATAACAAACTCAGCGTCACATATTGGTAAAATAAATGATTTTTTTTTTGAACCAATATATGCCTTGTTAATTAGAATCATATGTGTTTAAAATAGTTTATATTTCTTATAACAGATGGTGCGCTAAGGCATCATATATAGTTATGTTTAAATAAGTTAATTTGCACACATGAAGATAGAGTACATATTATTCTATATACAGTTATCAGCGTCATGCGTTCTGTCACCGTTTGCTTTTGGTGGCGTGAACGTAGCGAGCCAATAGGAGAGCGCCATTCAGGTGTCACCGTTTGCTGCGCCACCACGTGGCGCGACGGTGACCTTGAGTGACGTAATGACAGGGTAGGAACAGGAAATCACTTGCTATCATTATCATATCATTTTATGTATATATCAGATTTAAAATATATTCATACAAAAAATCTAAATAATACAATTTTCAAATATCGTTGTGAAAATTTACATTTTTATTTTTGTATTTTAAAAACACACAAAGATTGAAACGGGACGTTTCAAAAGAGTGCCATCCACGACGCCAATTTATAATTGTAAAGAATAGTATTTTAATAAAACATTTAATCGGGTAAAACCCGGGCGTTGCCCGGGTCTTTCGGCTAGTGTATATATAAGAGGTATATTTGTTAACACAAGGAAAATGTCTTAGATTAAATGTAGGTGGCTATTTATCTACGTGATGGATAACTTTATTATAACAAGCTTTCGTGGGGAGCTCTTTATCATCTATAACTGGATTACCAGGTAAGTTGACATTTGTCGAGTCTCAACTCAGTTTAATCAGATAGCTATATGTATCTCTCCTCCCCACCACACGCTGTGGCAGAATTAGGTTTCTTGTATAAATATAAATATAAGGGATGTAGTCTTCTTGTCGCCACTAACCTCTGGTGTGTCCATTTACATTACTACATATATATATACTGTGTAAATATACACAATTAGCATAAATTACCTATAGTGCGAGAATATAAAATAACATATTAACAATGACAATAAGGTAGATATGCAATAACGTGTGTGAAGTGCATATACCACACGATAATAGTGTACAAAGAAAGTACATATACACGAGTTTTTAATAGATTACTCAAGATATTTATCCAGGGGTGGATTGGTAGACGAGTGTCATAAACCGTCTATTCTCGACTCAGGATCTAATCCCTCATAGTGCACTTTTTTTCTAATAAACAACTTTGTTTCTTTAGTTCCCAATTCTTGCAAGAGTTCAACACTGAGTGCCAGTAACCAAATAGAGATAAATTTACACAGTTGTAAGTGAAAAAGTCGAACTGCTTTCTACATATTTTGACATGTGGTATACTTGAAGTAAAAGCTAACGACATGATTATCCATATAACACCAGATAAACCATGATTATCATGGCTTGTA
>CP092869.1:53571547-53614544 GCA_030710605.1 Cordylochernes scorpioides | reverse complement strand
ATACTTCTCGTCAAAGTGGGCCAAGACGGGTTCCGACGCGAGTGCCAACTTCAAGGATTCATAGGCCTGCCGTTGATCTGGTCCCCATTCGAATCTGGTGTCCTTTCTCAACAACCTGTGTAGTGGTTCAGCTTTTTGAGCAAAATTCTTAATGAAACGACGATAATATGAGCACATTCCAATGAAACTTCTTACATCAGTGAGGGATTTGGGAGTAGGGAATTTGGACATAGCATCAACTTTACCCGGGTCGGGGTGCACGCCCTCTCCATCCACCAGATTCCCAAAAATGCTTAGTCGTTTTGTTCCTAACAAGCACTTGTCTGGATTTAACACAAGTCCAGCCTTTGAGAGACACCTGAGAACTAATTCAAGGCGTCGAACATGTTCGTCAAAGGTGGGTGAAAACACAATAATATCGTCCAGATAGCAAAGGCACATTGACCACTTCAACCCCCTCAGCAAGGTATCCATCATTCTTTCAAATGTCGCTGGGGCGTTACACAACCCGAAAGGCATAACTTTGAATTCGTACAATCCGTCGGGTGTAATGAAGGCGGTCTTCTCGCGATCTGCCTCATCCACCTCAATCTGAAGTAACCAGAACGGAGGTCCATGGAAGAATAATAACTCGCCCCTCTTAAGTAATCGAGTGTATCGTCAATCCTTGTTAGTGGATATACATCCTTTTTTGTGATTTTATTCAGGTGTCTGTAATCGACACAGAAACGCCAACTACCATTTTTCTTTTTCACTAATACCACAGGAGAGGACCAAGGACTTTCGGAAAGCTGTACTATACCTCCTTTCAACATTTTGTCGACCTCATTCTGAATGGTTTGACGTTCGACCTGCGACACTCGATATGGACGGCGTTTAATCGGGGGATGGTCCTCTGTATTTATCTTGTGCTTGGCTGTGCTCGTCAGATTAGACGGAAACTTATTAAATTCAAATAAGCCGCTGAAACTCCCAAGTATCGAACATATCCTGGTCCTTTCAAGCATGGATAGATCAGGGCTTATCATCGAGGCAATGTTTGGAGAGTTTTCTTGTCCAAGAATCTCCTGCCGATTGGTGTCCGAAGCATCACCGATGACCGCCAGCTGACCCTCTTCCAGTACCTGTATCTCTCCAATACACATTCCTTTGGGGACAGTTCGATCACATGTGCCGATGTTGGTTATCCAAATTCTCCCTTTTCCATGCTGGACAGCGAAGATCGAGGCGGGAACCATCAGATCATGTTCTAGAAAGAGGATCCTCGAAGGCTCCATCACGACATTACTCACACCGAGTATAGTTTCGCTGATTACGTTTATCTGCTTGGTCGATCCAGCGGGGATTATAAAGCTATCGTCGGCGGCTACAGTTTGGAATATGCTCGAAGAATCCTCTGGTAGTTCTGCTTTTTCTAACAGAATCTCGGCGCTACCACAATCGATTATAGCCCTTGACGCCTCCAGAAAGTCCCAACCGAGAATGATGTCGTGGCTACAACTTGGTAAAACGATGAATTCAAACGGCTGTACTAATCCGTTTATTTCTAAACGTAAAGTACATCGGCCCCTGGAAACGATATATTTCCCGTCGGCAACTCTAAGTGTCATGCCAGCGTCACTGAACATAGTCTTTTTGTGTTGTTGTCTAAAGTGGTCCGAAATAACCGAAAACGAAGCGCCGCTGTCGACAAGGGCAGGAAAAGTTTTATCGTCAATAGTAACGTCAACTATATTCTGTGATAGCTTAGCGGCTATGAGCGGCGGAGGATTTATAATCTCCTCAGCGACCTTACCTCCAGCGAAGGGCGCTTGCTCTAGTTTTCCTCACGATAAGGTGATCGGCCAGATCGTCGGCTTGGCGATATCGAGGGGCGACGTTCAGCTGGGGATCGGCCACGACCTGGATAGGGCGACGGGCTTCGGTAACTTGTGCGGCCTGGGGTTTCATCGCTATTATAGATCGTTCGCGGGCCGTTCTGGACAGGGTGGTATCTCCCCGGTGGCTGTCGATCCACCATCCCTCGCCGCTCTCGGCAGTACCTGGCGACGTGACCCGGGCGTCCGCATTGGAAACAAACGGGAATATTATCCACCGTCCTCCATTCGTCAGTCTTTCTTCGGGCAGTAGTCAGCCTTGTAGGACTTTGCTGCTGGTAATACGGGGTTGGTTTCGCCGGTCCTTCAAAGTAGCGGCGTTGTTCTCGGTAGTATGGACCCTGCTCCGCAATTGGGGTCAGATTTCTCTCAACCTCTTCATGAATAATTTTCTTCAGGGAGTTCACCTCCGGCACTATAGACTCGAAATGTAGGGCACTTTTAATTTCTTCTCTCACGATTCGTCGAATCAGATCTTCCAGAAACGAGGAGTTTGGTTGCTCTATACTTGCGACGTTAGGGAGTCGCTCAAACCTTGGTTTCCCGATGCGTCGCTGCTTGCAAGCCTCCACTTTTCGGCACCAATCGACAAAGGCTTCAACAGTATCAATTTCCTTTATCAAGATGACCTGATAGACATCTTCTACCACACCTTTCATTAGAAGTTCCACTTTCTCTCCTTGACTCATATCGGGATTCACCTGCCTACACAAGCTCAGAACGTCTTGGATATAGGATTCACAGGATTCTGTACTCTTCTGAACTCGACTCTGAAGGTTGTCCTTAGCGCGTCTGAGAAGGACGCCGCTATTGTCGAATGTCCGACTAAACATCTCCTTAAACATATCCCACGAATCCATTCCTTCTTCGTTGTTATCATACCATTGGCCAGCGGTCACTTCCAAAAAGAATGGTGCGTTCGCCAATTTCATCGTGGCATCCCAGCAGTTAGATCTCGCAATACGTTCGTAATCCTTCATCCATTTGCCACAATCCTCCGTTCCATTGCCGCTAAACACAGTTGGGTTTCTTGTCATATGTTTGCAAGTATTTTTTTTTAACACCCGTGTTAACTCCAGCCGATATTGACATTTTTCTGATTGGCTTATTCTTTTCGTCGAAATCAAAACGTGGTTCTAGGCCTTCTAGGCGACGGCTTCTTCTGACAGAGGTATCCGTGATGGTATCGGTACCCAGCGTCTCCACCACTTGTCGCGGTAAGAATTACAAACAACAGGCGAAGATAAATTGAACGATGAACGTTTATTGCTTCCAACGAGCAGATTTTTTAAATCAGAAAGAAAACACGGATATCTTGTTAGTAGTGAGGAGCGCGGCTCGAGGCGGATGCTCACGGGTCACTGTTAAAAACCTATTTATGTAAACAATACAACAAATAACGCTACAATATAAAATAATTGAATAAATAGGATAAAATAAGGAGATATAGGCGAATAAATATATATAATTGATGAATATACATATATATAAAAATATATACAAGGTCTTCATTGGTGGTGCCCACCGCGGGAAAGACTCCGCCACCGATGGACTGCGAGAGTTCTTTCCCACAAGAGAGAGAGAAATTTAAAAAATATCATTTTATCAAAAATTAGTTTGGCAGCCATTTTAAGAAGGTGAATATTCAAGTTATGGGTATTACTTTAATAAATAATTTCATTTTAACAAAATTGAATATTTTAATTTGAGTTTTTAAAGTATAACAATGGAGTTAAAAATAATTCTAGTTAGAAATAAATCAATTTTCCCATTATAAATATATATAATTTAATGATCAACCATAATTATATTTCTATAAATATATATATTCTAAATTTCACAAAGAAAACTAATATTTCAAATCTTTACTTAGTAAATGAATCAAAAATGATTTTTAAAATCCTATAATCCCCTTATTACAGTAATTTGAAGGAAAAATACTCATTGATATATCTTAATATTTTTATTGAAATTGACCATGGGAAAGGTTCGATTGGCAATAACAACACATAAAACAAATGCCATTCAATCACTCTCTGTGTTGTGTGTGATAAAATAGGAAATAAAATGAGCTCATTGAACAAAGTATAATTTACGAAACTATAAAATATAATAAGAAATATAATGAATATATATAATTAATGAATTGTGATATAAAATTTGATATTTAATGATGACAAGAAAATTATGCTGCAAATTTAGAAGGAAAATAAATAATACAAATATATATTAAGACAATATTACAAACTTTATTCAGAATTCAAATACCAATATGTTGAAGAATGCAGGTAAGAAATTTTATGATCACCCTGACAATCATACCGAAGACAATTAAAGCAGATGAATCCAACTCTTATATCAATCTCAGATGTCAACTCTGGTGTCGTCTCTCTACTGATGAGGGCCACAATGTCAGCTGGACAGTCCAAGCTTCTTGATCACCAAATCTTGATACATCATCAGACACCTAAATGTTGGATAAATATCACGTGATGTAAACTGGACCAACTGATTGGTTGGATTGATGGAAATCAACATGACATCATTTGAGCTTCTTTTAGCCCAATCTTAATATTCTTTAAGAAATCTGTTCCACACATAATTATATACTACATTTTCTAACTTTGACCATCACACATGCTGAGATAGCAACAATTAGAGAAGTTATAACTCAGCTCTGTTATATTTGAGGAAGGAAAAGCTCCATATCTCAGTCAAGTGGATTTAAATTGAAACGGAGTACCATTCTGTTGATACAACAACAAAAATAATTTGAAGATTCTAAAATAACTTTGAAAAATGCGACCAGTAATCTGAGCTAGATATGAGAAAACCTTTCGACAAAAATTATGGTAAAAATAATAGTTTATTAATATTAACACTCGGGTAAAATTGTATAAAAAAAGTTCAAAGAAAGGACTAAATGATAATCACATATTCACAACCAAGTTACTTACCTTTTTAAGAAATAGAGTGGTTTCAACCACAAACATTTTTTTAAACCGCGTTTTATAACTTGAAGAAATACGAATTGAATCTAGAACTTGTAGGTATTTTTGATATTCCTGGAGAAATTTGGTGTCTTGTGCTGCTGATTAGAGCTGCTCCATGAATTGGTTGGTTGCTACAAAATTGTAACGGGCTTCTTTGTCATAGTTGGAAGCTCTGCTTGGGGACATTGAGAACATTTCTAATTCAAATAACCAAGAATCAAGTAGAATAAAAATTTTATAAACCGCTTGAATACCAAGGATAAAAAAGAGACTCGGTGACAATAGCAATCTGTTGACCATAAAGTCTGAATTTTAGGCTGCTGTGTGTAGCAGATGTTCCAGATGGAGAGCCGTTACCCTCCCTGTGTTCCAGCTCTACTAACGACGTTGTTGCAGGATCTAGCTAGTGTTAGTAGTAGCTATTGACAGCGGGGCGGGTTTTAGCGCTTACACTCCTGTGATGATCACAGCAGGGGCTGTGGTCATCTACCATTCCACGTTGGGCGGGAGGACCCACTACTTTAACCCTGTGTCACATAACGTGGATTGGTACTCAACTTCTCCTCCGGCAGCTTGGCTCGCTCCACAGACCCAGGACTAGGTACTGATTACTAGTCTGCTGGTTCTGGCGCAAAACTCCGATGGGAGGCCTCGCGTGTGACGCTAAGTCCGGCTTTCAGCGTTGGCAGTGTCAGCAGTTCTGTCTTCGGTCTCTAGTCCGCTCCATTCCACTTTGTTGTCCAATAGTGAACTCAACGAGTTCATCGAGTTGTCGGAATTGGGAATCTGGGTTCAGGGGTGTAGCAATACATGACGGTGTGTATAGTCTACCTCTAACCCCCTCTGTGTTATGTATCTAGATATCACGTGGAGCCCTCACCGTGTCTAGTTAACATTTAGGTAAATGTCTTTCTTTTAGCTTCCTCCTTAGGTCACCGAGTCCCTTCTTTATAACTTGGTATTCGTGCGGAATCAACTATATTTTGGAGTTAAAAAATCAAAAAAAACCCTCCCATATATATATATTTAGGAATTTCTCTCATATATTGAAAATTATTATAGATTATTTTTCAAATTATTTCGTTTGACACTAAAAGCTAACTTGCAATAGCCTAATTATTTTACAGCTCTGTAATTTCTATGGTGTTTAAAGTATAGTTGTGATGGCTCCATGTTAGATGGGCGGACTCTCGCCCAGCTGATGGAATAAAGGGACCAGGTGTTGGCACCAGTGAAGGTGGAAACTTCTGTAACCTTTACTTGCGCTCTCTCGATGTAGCATAATAGTAATGTGGCCACAATAATGCCAAATTTGTATATATTACAAAATATGATTCTTAAGTTAATTAACATGGAGTAGAAATGTCTGGAACAAACAGAGCCAGAGTGATTGTTGAGGGTAAATAGTTCAATCACTAAAGATGAATATTCCTCAAGTATATAAAGAGGTCTACTTCAATGCTATTGTCACAGTGGGCATAGACTCATATGCATATTTTCAAGCCATATTTATAATTATTTCATTTTAGATATGGACATATAGTTATGTGTATGTCATAATTTGTATAGTTAATTCCAAGAGATATAATTTATTTTCGTCAAAATAAGTATGTAAATATGTTACGCTTGTGTTAAAATGTAAATATGTAAATTCATCCATCTATAAAAGCTGTACAAAAAAAAAAAATAAAGGTGGCAGACATCGCGGGTGCACTGTTTGCTTGGCATAACGGTTGCGCCTCTTCATTTGGCTACGACATGTATATATTTGTATTGTTGGCCAAAGAGTGGAATTAGAAAGACAGCTCGCTGGCTGACGCATGCGCAGGCAGCGCGTGCTTTTTGTTCTAAACTTTTCGAAATAAACAAAGTGTGTTTACGCTTTTCCTGGCTGTAATATTTGATATGTTGATAAATAGGGAGTAGGCCCTAAATTAAAAAAAAAAAAAACCCTACAGCTATAATTAAAAATAGAGAAGGTGTAATAAAATTATATATAATTTTACACAGTGACTGGAGGATGTTTTAATTCTTGAATAATTTTCGAGAAAAGGATGTTTCTGTATTTACTCAGATCCTCGCAATCAAAAAGAAGGTGTTCAATGGTTTCATCATTATCTCAGAAGGGACACAATGTTTTGTTCTCTATTTGTCCAATTCTGCTCGGAAACTCATTGGTGCAAGTGTGGCCAGTACTTGACATACAGGGATCCCGGGATCCCGGAGCCAAATAATGATCCCGAAATCCCGGGATTCTGCTCGAAAAATCCCGGGATTACTGGTTTGTGCATGAAAACCAGCGCAAAAATATATTTTTATTATCTAGCATTTTGGTAATCAAACAGATGATGGGATAGCGCAATTTTGACGTTTTGT
Organism: Cordylochernes scorpioides; assembly: GCA_030710605.1. NCBI lineage: Eukaryota > Metazoa > Arthropoda > Arachnida > Pseudoscorpiones > Chernetidae > Cordylochernes > Cordylochernes scorpioides. The sequence goes on along the minus strand of CP092869.1, from coordinate 53,607,298 downwards.
TTATACAGCTGCATTTCACGTCTTTTTTTTCTGAGAGATTTGAAATTATTTTCATGCACTAATAACGAAGGGTTATTCTGCAAGATCTTTCCAAAATGGCAGCCTCTAGAATGAGAGTATGCAGCAGTATACATGGAGGGGGCCCTAGTTTTTGTTGACATGCAAATAGTGGCTTCTTAGTAGCGGCATCCCTTTATATTTGTGGCGGACCTGCGTGTAACATGGACCCGCCACTAACCTCTTATCTGGACTGAACTACATGCGGCAAGATAATCGCATTTCCACCAGTATGTGTCTCATTCTCGACTGCAGAACGCGCTGGGATAGTTTATTGAACATGTAGGAGAGACTTCTCAGTGTGAAGTCAGCGATTCGGAAGGCGCTAATAGATGTGAATGCAAATGTACGTCTAACTGATGAAGATTTTGATATCATGACGCAAGTAATTTCCGCACTGAAACCATTTCGGGCAGCTGTGGCGGCTATCTGTAGACGCGACGCTACGCTTTTGACTGCAGAAGCAACAGTAAAGTTTCTTCTAGAGGAGCTGCAAGCACAATCTCATTCTCTCAGCAAAGATCTGCAAAACCTTTCAAAAGAGAATTTTAGAAGAGCGATGCAATAAAACATCTTTATTCCTCCAATATCTGCACAATCCGCAAGCACAGTTAGAAAAAAAAAAGAAGATGGTCAAAGACTTTAGCGTGAAATTGCTTTTGCGTCTAAAACCGTTACAGGAACAAATGGCCGAAGTAAGAATTCAGGCTGATAATTCGCAACTTCCTTGGAGTTTACAAGAACGTCATGAGCCATCACAATCGAATGACCATCTTACAATAGAGCGCTGATTGCAAGAAGCTATTGAGGCTGCCTCTTCAACTTCAATTGCAACACCTACACCAGACTCCGCATCCTACTCAACTATGATTTGTCTTCTTTCTAAACATTAATACATAGTTAATATACAAATATACTACATTTGCTATAATTACAATTACAAGTAATTTTAATCACAATTGCTATCATTATATATAGAATTACGAGTAATTATGTTTACATTCTAATGCAATTATTTTTTTTTTGCAAAGTAATCGTAATTACATGGTAATGTATTACTTTGAATGGATTACTGCCCAACACTGCATTAAGAGATGTGGTCTAAGAGTTCCAAGAACAGTAATTTTTTTCCAGATGTGTGTACAGTAATTGACAGATAATTCCAAACTGTAACCCAAAAGCAATGATTTAGTTCATAAGCAGGCGCAAAATATATGGCTTTCAGGTTGTTTTCATCGAAGTAAGTGCCACGTCATTGGCACTATATAAAAGAAAATTTAAAAATATAACGAACGAAACGATATACCTCTTGGCGTAGAAAGACGAAAATGTTTTTCAATCCCGGGATTGAAAATATGTACCGGGATTGGAAGCCCTACATACAGGGATCATGGAATATAAAGATAATAAAATATATGTTTTGATTTTCAAACTCTCTCGACAGCTCGCGATTTAAATTTAATAGAAAAAAAACTTATTGCGAATGGATTCTCTTATATATAATTAATTTCTAAAGTTTATTGATTCTATTTTGTGTGTATAAGCTCCATATTATTTAGTTCGAATATGGAATTGTGGTTTAAGTACCGCATATATATTGCCACGTTTTTATTTTAAAACGCTAATTTCCTGTTTTGTAAAACTTTAATTTTAAAGTTCATTATTTTAAAAGTGAAATGTTTGTTAATGGAATAGACATTTTACCTCAACTCATTTTATTGCCGCCCTTTGTTTACAAGCCATTTGTTTATATCTATTTTTACATATCGTTTTTATTGAGTTTTTACTAATTTTGCATGTACATCATTGACTTTTAATGAATGAGAAAAAGAAATTGAAAATAAACATATGAAAAATTAAAGTAACACCTTAAAGGAATTTATGTACAATTGAAAATTGTTTTTTTGTAACGTCTCAATATATATAAATTTATGACATTCTATATATATATATATACAGGAAAAGATCCAAGAGTATATAATTGTTCTCTTTTCCTCACAGGAAAACAAAAAATAACAAAAAAAAGGTTTCCATTGTTCCCTTTTCGAAAAACTGACATCGGCTGTGACGTCATTGGGAGAATCACGTGATAGTAGCCAGCCAATAGCAAGCGGTGGAAAAGACCTTGAAATTCAGCCGGGTATTTACTCCTCTCACCCCCCCCCTCCCTTATATTTGTTGAGCTTTTAGTCTCCAGTGGGGGGGGGAGTGTATCTATCAGATGTTACTGCAACGTGCTCAGACTGGCCGATAGGAAACCACTGTCCCCATTGTGGAATCAGACTACGATGTCTCTAAGCCTTCTCTTTCTTTATTTTTGTCTTTCAAGTAATTGATGTGAGACACCAATGTTCTTCACTTCTGATTAAACCAGGTCATAAGAACACAAACCTCTTCCTTTTTTTATCCTTTTTGGAATGATGTTATCCCTTCCTTGTTTCCTAACTAAAACAACTTCCTGCTATAATGATAAAATATTGGAAGGACCTGGACTCATCAATAGTGAAGTATAAGTATGTAGGAAAAATAATTTTTTATTTAAATTTATAAAGAAAATATCTTATTTAAAATTTGCTAAAAAGAGAATAAAAATATTTCACCTTTCACACACAATTAGATTTATATAACTATAATTATAAAAGGCATATATTGGATTAAAATATAATTTATTTTACCAATATTTCAGTTGGCTGAACGTCAACCTTTATCAAGGTGTTATAACATATTCAATGTGTGTCAACAACAAACTCAGCGTCACATAACGTCAACAGAATTAATTAATTGATTTATTTATTTATATAACTAAAAAATAAATTAGAAAGTTTTTTTACCTTTCAAGAAATGTTTTACCTCTTCACTCAATATATTCTTGTCTTTTCCTGCCGCTTTTATTTTTTAGTTATACAAATCTAATTTAACCCTTATATATAACGAATGAAAACATTATAAAATGTGAGTGTTTATTTCGCAAATAAATGAAATTTTACTGTCCTTACTGCGATGAAAAAATAATGGGAGGGCTTGGCTCATCAGTGGTGAACTCTCCCAGCGGTTTCGCCAATTCAATCTACCAGATCGCTTATTTAAAGCACTAATACTGTCTTGGACCATTCTGCTTATATATTTCCCAATATTTTTTCATCACAGTAAGGATAGTAGAAGTTTGATTTATTTGTGGAAAAAACACGTCTTATAATGTTTTCATTTGTTAAACGTTATATATTAATAATTATATATAAATCTACTGTACTCAAAGCCAATGTTCATAGTTTATTTAAAACACATTTTCCAAGAGGTCAGTTTCAGTATCGGTATTAAAGAAAACAGCCTCTAATGCAATATTACAGCGGTATGGTAGATTAAACTGGAAAAACCGGTGGTAGGGTTCACCACTGATGAGCCAGGCCCTCCGATTAATTTATCTTTGAAGTAAGGGCACAGTAGAGAAAATTGAATAATTTTATAAAGAATCCTACATGTCAACGGGTAGTTTCAATTAATTACAACAGATGGCGCGCTAACGCATTATATAAAAATACATGTGGTTTTGGTGATGGTGGTGTCCATGGTTAAACCAATTCCTGAAGTCCACTCCTCTCCAATTTTGCAATGGTAGTTATAGGCCTGGAAAATAGGTCCTTTATTGTCAGTTCTGATCATTCTATATACAGTTACGAGCGTCATGGCCTCTGTCACGGTTTGCCGGCGCCCTCCTATTAGTCGGCTACGATCACGCCACCTTTGCCCCCCCCCCCCCCCCCCCCCCCCCATCATTTGGTGCCGCCAATGCGCGACACTTCTGTCACCGTTTGCTTTTGGTTCAGTGGCAGAATGCTCGCCTGCCACGCGGGCGCCCCGGGTTCGATTCCCGGCCGATGGTTTGGGGCGGGACGTTTCACAAGAGTGACATCCACGGCGCCAATTTATAATTGTAACGAATAGTATTTGAATAAAAGCATTTAATCGGGTAAACCCCGGGCGTTGCCCGGGTCATTCGGCTAGTGACAAGATATGTTCCGGAGAATATTCTGCACTATTGAATTTCAAGCAGTTAAAAAATTACATGTAGATAGATATATACTCTTAGATATTGTAATTTCTCAAAGAATATTTTAAAATATTTTATCTCTTTTAATTAGCAAACGGTAAACATTATAAAATTTCCTTTTCAGAGGTTGGTAGATGAGTTGCCTAAACTGTTGGTTCTCAACCGCTACGACCCTGGATCAAATCCCGCATTGGACACTTCTTAAAAGAAATTGCCCTTGCAAAATTCCAACCCCACCAGCGAGTTCAAGTAACCAAACGGGGCACTGATACAATTGTAAGTGTAAAGTCGAACTTAAGTTTTCATATGATATACATATTTTTCATTTGTATAAACTGATTTTTAAAATATCTTTAATTCAAATACTTGTTTATAAATGGCGCATAATCTTTCTTTTTCTTCTTCTGTATATTCCCCACTTTCACAGCACTATCTCTCTTGTAATCTCGGGGAGAATCCTCTATAAGACCAGTGTGTCTTAATAAAGGCGTTTGTGTGTGTTTATAAATGGCGCGCAATACATTACAGATTATAGCTTTTTCATTTTACAAATAATTAACAACTATAAAAAGTTAGCATATAATCGGAACTAGCACAAATTAAAAAGGTAATTTTGGTGTACTTGATATAGGTAAAGAAATAGAATATGTAAATTTATTCTTCTTTATCAAAGTGGTCTCTATATGTATTGGAATTTATAACGTAAAATCAAAATATGCTCTCAAACATAGACCATCAGTTTTTTGTATTTTATATATTTCAATGCTATATTGCTTAAGGTTTTTACGTTAGACATATCGTGATATATTTATTATATTTCGTTTTAGAAACATAAATATGAGGGAATATAGATTAGAATTTAACATGGATTTTTTTGATAAATTCTTTTAGAAACCACTAGTATATAAAATCCTTTTGAAGTCTCGGCATGGCTTTTAGTCATATGGCAATTCTAATACCATTCTATCCTTATTCTTCCTTCAAAATAGAACTCAAAACAAATTTCCATATATCCGCAATTGTTGCATATATCTTAAGTTTAATTAATTAATTGTTCCCACAGAGTATGTGTGTAAGATCACAAGTAAATAGGAGCTAACCGCAAGAAGATAAATTTTTATTTGTTTATTATGTTATAAGCTTTATTTTGTTATCTCTCTTGTAAATCAATAAAGATAATTCGAAACTACTTTAGACGCGTATGATTCTTTTAAAAATAAAACAATTTCTACTGCCCTTACTGCAATGGAAAATTAATGGGAGGGATGATTTTCCATTGCAGTAAGGGCAGTAGAAATTGTTTAATTTTTAAAAGAATCATACGCGTCTAAAATAGTTTCGAATTTTCATAACAGATGTCGCGCTAATGCAACATAATAAATATAATGATTTGATCAATCTTCTTAAAATAAGTATATTGAAAAAGTCTAAGCAAAATCAACAGTATTTGACATCAATCCTATTTAAAAGTGTATGGGAAATTCTGTTGAAAAACAATAGAAAAACTAAACGTTTCTGAAAATAGTTACAACTGCAGTTGCTATTGCAATAAAATATTTCTTTTGTAATGATAATATATGCCTTTTTAATTAAAGATAGATTCATGGATTGCTCTATTATCAAAATAATTTTATATCAACCAAATTTTTTTTTATCGAATGACTTTTTGAAATGCAATCGAACGTTAATGGTTAGCAAACATAGAGATTTATAAAGGTGAAAACATCAGGTTTCCAGGGAAAAGTTTTATTTTAAAAATTTTAATTTGAAACTCTTTCTTTCAGAAATGAAAGACTTTCTACAGTAGAAACACAATATGATAAATCTCCAATATGACATGAGTTATAATATAGTAACATTTAATTTATCACTAAATTATTTATTATCAATAATCTGTACAATGGTAAACGGATTGCGGATTTCGACAATTTAGAAATAGGAGATCATATATCGCCGCAACTCTTTTTAAAACCCAAAGACTCATTCTTGAAGCAATAGAAACCATGAAGCACCCTAAACCATTAAACAAAAGTATATATTTGCCATCACAATACGTTCCCCTTCTATCCTAAAATCTTCAAAAACCATATAAAACAATAGCCATTTCATTTTTATCTCCACTAAACTGTCTATAGTTGATTCTTTATATTTATTCAATTATGTAAATTTCTTTAAGATATTTTTGTACTATATTTACATAGATTCCTCTTTAAAAACGATATATAATCAATCTCTCGCTTGCCTTGTTTGTACACTATAGTTAGCTGAAGAAGGGCTTGCCCGAAAGCTTCCTTTAATCGCGTTAATAAAAAGAGTTGCGGCGATATATGATCTCCTATTTCTAAATCTGTAAAATAATAAATACTTTTCTACATAGCTCCTTTTCTTTGGGAGCTGTAATCCACAGCTTGTAAACATTGTAGATACTGACATGGATCTAAAATGTACTTCTGCCAAGAATTCCCTTTGAGTGTCTTGAAACTGTGTTCCTAGTAGCTTCACGTATTTTCTCTTGCGGCGTGAAGAGCGGCTTCAGCGCGTATCGTCTATAGGGACATCGTCTTCTTGTAAGGAAGTCTTGACTTTGACACGGCGGTGGAATCCTGGAGCCAGTCTTGAAAAATGTAGATCACAGCATCCAAGGCATCGGGATCTTCTCGGCAATCCTCAGTTTGTCTTCCCTAATCTACCCAGCATCTCCACCAAAATGTAACGCAGAAAATTAGGAAAGACAAACTTCAGGATAACACGGCAATTTATTTAAGGCTAAAAACAAAATCAACATTTATAAAATACAAGAGAAGCAATAAGGGAAGTTTCCAGAGTAGCAAAATATAAATAATATAAATATTTAAAAATAAGCTGTACATATAATAAATACTTTTCTACAATATAATTGGATACTATTTTATATAGTTTTATACAAAAGTGGATGAGAAAATTTAAATGTTTATATTTCATTTTTTTAAACGTAGGCAAGATATTTATATAACATTAAATAATGCATAAAACATAGTAAAACTGGGATTTAACTATGGATGAATGGTTTCTTATTAAATCATATTTACTGTGATGAGTATTCTTCTTGGTTTTTGCTGAAAATCTTCAGAAAGGATTTCTCTATTTTGAGACTTACGTATTCAAAAGTATAAACTATTTTTTTTTTTTAGCGTGTATGGAAAACTTGACGATTTTCCGTGTCATCCTTGCGCAAGGGTCATGCTAATCTTCTCTGTATCGTTCCTATTTAAGCAGTTGTACCGCCGATCAAGCGTGTACATTTTTTGTACATTCTGCACATATTTTAGCGTGAATTTTTATTTTAGAAATCAACAAATTTTATATAACGGTCTTTTTTTTTTTTGCAATGAAAAATACATTGGAAAGACCTCTGGCTCATCAGTGGTGAACCCTCCCAGCAGTTTCGCCAGTTTAATCCACCATACCATTCTAATATTGTATCTGACTTATATAAACAAGTCAAACCAATACAATACCAATATGGAATGGTAGGTTAAACTGGCGAAACCACTAGAAAAGTCTTCACGCTGATGAGCCAGGTCTTCCCAATATATTTTTCATAGCATAAAAAAGACCGTTGAAAGTTGTGTCATTAAGAAAGAAAAATTCGATCATTGTAAATTGCTTCAATTTTAACTTTACATGTAACACGCCATAAGATTCATAAAATTCTATAAATATTTATTGTTACAAAGCAATAACGAGCCATCTATATACAACGAATGAAGACATTAAGACGCGAATGTTTCTTTTCACAAATAAATCAAACTTCTACTGTCCTTACTGCGATCGTGTCTTAATCTCTCCATTCTATAAATATATATTGTCCTATGTAATATTTATTGTTCCTTCCAGAGGCATGTATATCTGTGTTAAGGTATCTAGAAACTGAAGCTGCTGATACGCTAGCGAAAAAGGGCACAAAAAACCCTTGCCACAGAAAAATAAACTTACTTTTACAGAAATAGAGACAGTAGCCAAAACAAGAATATACTAGAACCGGAGGATCTTAGCTAAGCACAGTTGGTACAGTGGAGTGGACCCAGGAGGAGTTCTGAACCTCAGACAGCATCAAACAACACTAACAATATTTAGAACGGGCCATCTCAAGCCATTGAAGATAGAAAATAATAACAAAATCTACCCCACTTGCCCAAATTCTAGCTTGGCACCTGCAACTCCAGAACACATTTTGGCTTGTATTAGATCCACTAAACAGGACCTTTGGGAGAGGCCGCTGCGTATCATAAACCAGCTTGAGGAGCATGAACTCATGGAATTCGTGTAATCTTTACACAAGGGGATAAGAAACAACAACAACCTATCTAGATATGGCACCTCTGGAAGGGACACTACATGTCTGATAGATAGCTCTATCAAAATAGTAAAACCTATATAGATAATTTTATATCATTTATTCTATATGAAACTCTGGGAAAACCCCAGGACTAAAATAGAAAATCTGAGACAATGGAACCTAATGGAGATCGTTTATACGACTTGAGGAATAAGCAACTACAACATTTCTATGTAAACTGTATTGATATTTATTTATACTCCAATGATAATAAAAAGAGTAAGTAACAATAAAGATAATGATGAATTTCTGTGATATGGATAATAAAAAAATTGACCAAAATTTTGGATCACACGCACACATATTGAAAAAATCATAAAGTTAATACATATGCTACAATATATAAAATGTATATAACATATTCGAATATAGGATTATTAAAAATGTATAAGGTTTTTATGAATCATATTTACATATATAAAATAACAGATGTTTATAAATAAAAAGAGTTAACAAGATTTAAAAAGGAATCTCTAAGAACAACGATATTTTATTCAAAGATAAAATTATTCCAAACACCGCTGTTGTATTATGGTAGAAAATAGTAAACTTAGCTTTTTGCGTTAATAAAATATTTAGACCGGTACTCCTGGTTTTATTTATTTGATCGTAAATAACGAAGACGGTAAAGACCATGTTTGGAACTGACGCTCTTCCTTCCTTCAAGTATATTTTGGCTTGATTCTCTGAATAAACACTCTCGTCTGGAATATTCCGCCTATATATACTCACTAGCCGAATGACCCGGGCAACGCCCGTGTTTTACCCGATTGAATGTTTTGATTCAAATACTATTTGTTACAATTATAAATTGGCGCCTTGAATAAATGCATATATTAGTTAATAACTATAGCCTATGTGCTTTATCTGTCCATGTACTGTTGGCTTCCGTAGGCGTCTCTTACTGGGAAAAAGAAAGAGAGGATTCCATTTGGGTATTAACTTATATGCATTTATTTAAGGAGCGACCCGCTCCAACACAATGGTTACAAAAACGAAATAGCGAGTGGGGGGGCATGATGGATGGGGGGGGGCAAAGGTGGCGTGATCGTAGCCAACCAATAGGAGGGCGCCATTCCAAAAAAAAAAGCAAACGGTGACAGAGGTGAATGATTAAGAGATGAAGAATTAAGAGATGAATAATTGATGACGCTCGTAACTGTATATAGAATTGTCTGTATATTGTTTCACCTGGTTGTTGTTTGGCAGACTCTTCAGCCTTGATTCTTTCCTCAGACATGTCTAGTATCTTTCCAAAACGTGTTTCAACCATCCTACAAGGTTATACAGTAGAACCTCCATGAGAGGACACTTGCACTAGAGAACACCTATCTATAAAGGACAGCTTTTATTTACAAAATTATTATTTTTACTAAATACTATATATATATATATATATAAATAGTTGTATAGTTTTATAGTTAAGTATTCTATTAAAATTATCTTAATTATTTTGATTATTTAAATTCAAATTATAAAATTAGTAAATTGTTATTATTTAGTATAGATAGAGAGAGAGAAAAAAAATCCTTTACTTCTAAAACATCATCTAGTTAATTATATATTTATAATTAATAACAATAAAATTTAACAACGTAACGTCTTTTGCATCGGCTTTTACACGTCATTTAGACATACTCTAATCCTATATATAGAATAATCGAAGTGAGAATATATATAATAGTTAAAAAAAAGAGAGAAAGACAGAACCATGTACTTTTGATCAAACTAATAATAGGAAGATAAAAAGTTTTGTAAAGAAGGTAGTTAAGATTGTTAGTATATATATATATATTTTTATAATTTTATATTTTATCGTTTTTTTTTTTTTTTAAAAGATTTTTTAAATTTTTTTATTTTAAAATATGAATATAAATAGTTGTATTTAGTAATATATCTATACTATGAATTAACTTTTGTTATAAGTTTGGTTATTATGTTTTGAAACCCTAATGGTAGACCAGACATATACAAAAAAATTTAAATTGGAGTAATTATTGAAAAAAGAGGTCTGCTGAACCGGGAATTCTCAAATAGAAGTTCAGCGGCGTTTCATCCCTTCTCTATTACGTCATAGACCTCTTTTCAACCGGATTTTATGTGTTAATATAAAGTTACTTCAGTGAAACATTTATATGAACAGATATAACAGATATAAGTGTTACCAAATTCTTATTGTGAACCTACCTTGACCGCGCCGCCTTCAACTGTAAACATCTATTTCTGGATGACACATGTTGTGGGGGGTGGGGGACAAAATTAGACCGTCCATTCTGAAGTTTTAGAACAACAAGATATTCAGAGAAGAAAGAAAAGATAGTTAAGGGAAGAAATTCAAACTTTATAATCTTTACAGCCAGTTATATTAAAATAACTGATTCAACACTTATGCATCTTTCAATATTCCTTTAAAAAGGCAAACTATTAGAGTTTAATAAAGCTATTAATTGTGAAATTTCACTTTTATTTAATTTCCATTTTCCTCCCCAGAAATTGGAGATTAAACAAAATGAATTCTATACAATATTACTTTAAAAATCTTGTGAAAAAATCTTCAAATCAGTTATTTAATTTAAGTTTAACTAATTGTTAAAGATTATAAATTTGTAGTATTTATTATTGAGAGAAATTATAGAAAGTAGATTTAATAAATGGATACTTTCATTTATTTTTTTTAAAAGTATTTTATAATTGATATACTGTTGAAATATTTTACTTGTCTGATACTAAATTTGTTTTTAATAAATTCCATGTTTAAATTTTTAACATCTTCTATGAAATTTTCTAATATATTATTTATTCTATAAAATCTTAGAAACTGACCAAAATATATACCTTTACAACAATTTAATGAAATATTAGAATTCATATTACAGTAGTTTATAATATTGAAATTATAATTACTTTTTTTATTATAAATTTTAATAGCATTATTTGTAAGGTCTATATTTAGGTCTAAAAAGTTAACTTTTTTGTTTCTATAAATTTTTTCATTGTTCTTAAGTTTCAAGTATTTAGGATAAATTTTAGGTATTAAGTTTTTGAACTGTGGATTATTAAATATTATGATGTCATCTACATAACGGAACATTTGCCAGTTAACATTATTTTGTAGAAAGTATTCTCTTTCGTACCAGAATAATATTAAGTTTGCTAATAAAGGACTGGAAGAAGTTCCCATGGGAACGCCTTCTGATTGAATATATATTTTATTTTTAAATTCTATATAGTTAAAATTTAAAAATGTTTCCAGTAGAGTTTTTGCTGTTTTAAGATCTAATTTAATTGTTTTATATCTGTTATGAATAATTTTAATGTGGAAAGTTTTGTCATTAATGATTTCGTTAAATAAATTGGTTATTTTATTATTTAGATCTCTTAAATTTATTTTAGAATATAGGTCCTCAAAGTCAAATGTGTGTACTGTTTCCATGTTTGTCCAATTGTTCATTAAATAGTTAATGATTTTTTTATTTGAGTCGATAAATTTATAATTATATTTATTAGTTAATTTATTTATAATAAATTGTAGTTTTGAAGCTAATTGTATATCAATGTTTTTTATAACTGAATTTATACCAGATGTGATTGTTCTGAAAGAAATAGGTTTTTTGTGTAGTTTAGGAATTATATAGAACTTTGGTATGTTTGGATTTTTGTAGTGATTATAAATTTTTAGTGAATTTTCAACGTTTTTGATGTCTTTTTTGATTTTTGTGGCTGTAGTTCTAGCAAAAGTGTATTTATGATTATTATCAATTTCCTTTTTTAGTATATCGTGGTATAGAATTTTACAAATTATAGATAAGTTATTGGAACATTTATCTATAGGAGTGATAATAAAGTCCTTCTGTAATTTAATTATATTTTCTTTAAAAGAAGGAATATCTGAATTAGGTTTTGTGTATTTAAGTGTATTATTATAATAATTTATAATTTCCTTTTTAATATTATGTTTCCATTCCAGAAAAGTAAATTCTGGAATACTGTATTTTATACTAGTTTTATTTATGAAAATATCTATATCTTTTAATATAGATTTAATTGTATTATTATAATTGTGTTTAATTTGAGGTATATATTTATACCCTTTATTTAAAATATCCTGATATTCTGGATTTAAAAAAGAAAAATTGCTAGTTAATATATGACCAGAAAACTTATATCTATCGATATAGTTGTTGCAATTACATTTAATTTTTTTAAAATTTGCCAAATTATTAATAAATTGGTTATAATTGCAAACTAAATTACCTATATTTTTATTGTATCTCCAGATTGTTTTGAAATTTAAATTTTTTATAGGGAAAAGATTATTAATGTTTTGGTTATTAAAAATATCATTAAACTTAATATGATTAAATAAATTGTTATTAAATTTAATGATAATATTAATGTTATTAGTAGATTGTTTAATTTTTCTGTATTTAAAGATGTCGTGTGTGATATCTATTAATCTGTTAGTCAGATTATGAATTTTAATATATTCTATAAGTTTGATAAATTTATTATTATTTAGTTTAAATAATGTTTTAATAAATTTATCGACGAAGTTGTTAGTGTACATTTGTTTTGGGTCCAGTAATTCTTCAAATTCAATGTAACCTAATTTATTGGTAGTTTTACCTCTAGTTTTATTAGGTTTAGTTTTAAATTCATTTTTTTTTTTTGTATTTGCGGCTGATTTCATAAGTTGAAATTTCTTCTGTTTGTGGTTTGTATGTGTAGTTTAATTCGTCATTAAGTCCATAAGGGAATAATGTGTTGTGTTTATAAATGTAGTTGTTTTCTAATAATAGTCGTTGTTTTTTGTTTTGACATATGTCTAGTATTTCTATCTTAAAGTTGTTAAAAGTATGTAATTGATTGTGTTCTTTCATATATATATTACCAATTGATTTTTTAGCGTGGTTTCTATGTAGGTTTATTCGTATATTTAATGGATTACACGTTTGTCCTATATATGATAATTGACAAATTTGGCATGTTAATTTATAAATAGTATTTACTAATTTACAACTAGTCGTTTGAAAAGTGTCATGGTTCTTAAGAGAGGGACAAGTTTGACAATTCTTTCTTAGGCAATTCTTAGCGAGTTTAAATTAACATAAAAGAGGTGCTAACCCTAATATGCTGGTAGTTTTTTTTAGTTTTTTAGTTTGTTATTCTATTGAAAAATTTATTATTATTTTTTTTAAATATATTTATCTTAATTGTTTTTGTGTTGATTAAATTTGTAATAAAATGAATAATTAATCTATAAAAATATAGATATTACTGTTTGTTATCTGTTATATTTTTAAGAATAACTAATAAAAAACATCTTTAAACTATCTAAACACTGAAAAAAACAAAAGTTCTGAAGTTATTTTTTCTAAAATTACTTTTATAATTTACTTTTTCATAATCAAACAATAAAAGATAATTATAATATGTATGAAGTTTTATTTATATTAGAATATCTAATATATAATTAAATTTGTATATTATATTATATATAAAAATATATCATAGAGCAAGCTCATATGAATTAATATAGTGTAAAAACTATATAATAAAAATATAACAGTGATTCTACTTTTAAAACTTAAGGAGCAAACTGATAAGAATGATAAATCATATCAAGTAGATTTGGTTAGATTAGCAAGCTAAATCTAAATTAATTATAAAAATAAATAGTTGTATAGTTTTATAGTTAAGTATTCTATTAAAATTATCTTAATTATTTTGATTATTTAAATTCAAATTATAAAATTAGTAAATTGTTATTATTTAGTATAGATAGAGAGAGAAAAAAAAATCCTTTACTTCTAAAACATCATCTAGTTAAATATATATTTATAATTAATAACAATAAAATTTAACAACGTAACGTATTTTGCATCGGCTTTTACACGTCATTTAGACATACTCTAATCCTATATATAGAATAATCGAAGTGAGAATATATATAATAGTTAGAAAAAAGAGAGAAAGACAGAACCATGTACTTTTGATCAAACTAATAATAAGAAGACAAAAAGTTTTGTAAAGAAGGTAGTTAAGATTGTTAGTATATATATATATATATTTATAATTTTATATTTTATCGTTTTTTTTTTTTTTTTAAAGATTTTTTAAATTTTTTAATTTTAAAATATGAATATAAATAGTTGTATTTAGTAATATATCTATACTATGAATTAACTTTTGTTATAAGTTTGGTTATTATGTTTTGAAACCCTAATGGTAGACCAGACATATACAAAAAAATTTAAATTGGAGTAATTATTGAAAAAAGAGGTCTGCTGAACCGGGAATTCTCAAATAGAAGTTCAGCGGCGTTTCATCCCTTCTCTATTACGTCATAGACCTCTTTTCAACCGGATTTTATGTGTTAATATAAAGTTACTTCAGTGAAACATTTATATGAACAGATATAACAGATATAAGTGTTACCAAATTCTTATTGTGAACCTACCTTGACCGCGCCGCCTTCAACTGTAAACATCTATTTCTGGATGACACATGTTGTGGGGGGTGGGGGACAAAATTAGACCGTCCATTCTGAAGTTTTAGAACAACAAGATATTCAAAGAAGAAAGAAAAGATAGTTAAGGGAAGAAATTCAAACCTTATAATCTTTACAGCCAGTTATATTAAAATAACTGATTCAACACTTATTCATCTTTCAATATTCCTTTAAAAAGGCAAACTATTAGAGTTTAATAAAGCTATTAATTGTGAAAATTCACTTTTATTTAATTTCCATTTTCCTCCCCAGAAATTGGAGATTAAACAAAATGAATTCTATACAATATTACTTTAAAAATCTTGTGAAAAAATCTTCAAATCAGTTATTTAATTTAAGTGTAACTAATTGTTAAAGATTATAAATTTGTAGTATTTATTATTGAGAGAAATTATAGAAAGTAGATTTAATAAATGGATACTTCCATTTATTTTTTTAAAGTATTTTATAATTGATATACTGTTGAAATATTTTACTTGTCTGATACTAAATTTGTTTTTAATAAATTCCATGTTTAAATTTTTAACATCTTCTATGAAATTTTCTAATATATTATTTATTCTATAAAATCTTAGAAACTGACCAAAATATATACCTTTACAACAATTTAATGAAATATTAGAATTCATATTACAGTATTTTATAATATTGAAATTATAATTACTTTTTTTATTATAAATTTTAATAGCATTAAATTGTTATAAAGGTATATATTTTGGTCAGTTTCTAAGATTTTATAGAATAAATAATATATTAGAAAATTTAATAGAAGATGTTAAAAATTTAAACATGGAATTTATTAAAAACAAATTTAGTATCAGACAAGTAAAATATTTCAACAGTATATCAATTATAAAATACTTTAAAAAAAATAAATGGAAGTATCCATTTATTAAATCTACTTTCTATAATTTCTCTCAATAATAAATACTACAAATTTATAATCTTTAACAATTAGTTAAACTTAAATTAAATAACTGATTTGAAGATTTTTTCACAAGATATTTAAAGTAATATTGTATAGAATTCATTTTGTTTAATCTCCAATTTCTGGGGAGGAAAATGGAAATTAAATAAAAGTGAATTTTCACAATTAATAGCTTTATTAAACTCTAATAGTTTGCCTTTTTAAAGGAATATTGAAAGATGAATAAGTGTTGAATCAGTTATTTTAATATAACTGGCTGTAAAGATTATAAAGTTTGAATTTCTTCCCTTAACTATCTTTTCTTTCTTCTTTGAATATCTTGTTGTTCTAAAACTTCAGAATGAATGTCTAATTTTGTCCCCCACCCCCACAACATGTGTCATCCAGAAATAGATGTTTACAGTTGAAGGCGGCGCGGTCAAGGTAGGTTCACAATAAGAATTTGGTAACACTTATATCTGTTATATCTGTTCATATAAATGTTTCACTGAAGTGACTTTATATTAACACATAAAATCCGGTTGAAAAGAGGTCTATGACGTAATAGAGAAGGGATGAAACGCCGCTGAACTTCTATTTGAGAATTCCCGGTTCAGCAGACCTCTTTTTTCAATAATTACTCCAATTTAAATTTTTTTGTATATGTCTGGTCTAACATTAGGGTTTCAAAACATAATAACCAAACTTATAACAAAAGTTAATTCATAGTATAGATATATTACTAAATACAACTATTTATATTCATATTTTAAAATTAAAAAATTTAAAAAATCTTTAAAAAAAAAAAAAAAACGATAAAATATAAAATTATAAATATATATATATATATACTAACAATCTTAACTACCTTCTTTACAAAACTTTTTGTCTTCTTATTATTAGTTTGATCAAAAGTACATGGTTCTGTCTTTCTCTCTTTTTTCTAACTATTATATATATTCTCACTTCGATTATTCTATATATAGGATTAGAGTATGTCTAAATGACGTGTAAAAGCCGATGCAAAATACGTTACGTTGTTAAATTTTATTGTTATTAATTATAAATATATATTTAACTAGATGATGTTTTAGAAGTAAAGGATTTTTTTTTCTCTCTCTATCTATACTAAATAATAACAATTTACTAATTTTATAATTTGAATTTAAATAATCAAAATAATTAAGATAATTTTAATAGAATACTTAACTATAAAACTATACAACTATTTATTTTTATAATTAATTTAGATTTAGCTTGCTAATCTAACCAAATCTACTTGATATGATTTATCATTCTTATCAGTTTGCTCCTTAAGTTTTAAAAGTAGAATCACTGTTATATTTTTATTATATAGTTTTTACACTATATATATATATATACTATACTATATATAAATACTAAATACTATATACTAAAAGGACACCTCTCCCTAAAGGATACGTTGGCTCTACAATTAGATGTCCTTTACAAGGAGGTTATACTCTGTATAAGTAAATAATGACATAACTCTACTTCAAGTAGTCTCCAGAATAATTTATTTATTTCTCACATCAAAGTTTAGAGAGTTGCGAAGTCACACACTTTATACCAAAATACAAATGGGAATTCTATATTATACATAATCTGTTTATAATAAATATTCTGTTTATTAAATTAAATATATATTATTTCAATTTTAATTAGAAATATACAAGGTATGTCCCATAAGTTCCCGGACTGGGTCCATAAAAAAATAAATAAATGAAAAATGTAAATGAATTTGACTGTTTATTATAGAAAAAATATCTGGCTACACGGTGGTACCAATATCGAGGCGGTACTTGCGCGCGCGCCAAGGTTATTCTAATTTATTTAAAGGTCACACCTAGCGCTGCGGCGATTTTACGATGGAACAAAAATTGAAGCAGAGGATTTGCATAGAATTTTGTGTGAAACTTCAAATATCAGCAACCGAAACTTTTGAAATGCTTAATAAAGCATTCCCCAATGACGCCCCAAAGAGAACAACTGTTTTTGAATGGCATTCTAGATTTAAAGCTGGCAGAATTTCCATTGAAGATGATCCTCGTCAAGGACGCCCAAAATTTCAAAGGACTGATGAAAATGTGCAAAAAATTACCGATTTGATAAAAGAAAATCCTCGAACCACTTTGCTGGAGCTAGAGCAAGACACAGGCATCTCTAAAACAACGATTGGAAGGATCGTAACCGAAGATTTTAAGCTCAAAAAGACTCCTGCAAAATTCATCCCAAGATTCCTCACCAATGAGCAAAAACTGTGTCGGCTTGCAACCTGTGAGGACATGATGGAAATGACAAGAACGGATCCAGAATGGAAAGACAAGATAATCACAGGCGACGAGACATGGGTCTATGGCTATGACCCTGAAACCAAACCTCAATCTGCCGAGTGGAGAGGTTAGGGTGAGCCTAGACCCAAAAAATCCAGAAACAAGGTGTTGCTGGTCGCTTTTTTCGGATAACAAGGGCATTGTTCATCACGAGTATCTTCCTGCAGGCCAAACAGTTATTAAGGAAATGTATTTGGAATTCTTCGCTGTCTAAGGGAAGCGATACGAAAAAAAAGGCCAGAAAAATGGACTAATGGTGGCTGGATCCTACACCATGACAATGCTCGCCCTCACACAGCGCATTTGATGACTAGCTTTTTGGCGAAAAACGGGACACAAATCCTACTTCAACCACCCTATTCCCCAGACATCGCACCAAATGACTTTTTCCTGTTCCCCAAACTTAAAGCAGTTCTAAAAGGAAGACATTTTGACACCAGGGAAGACATAATAGAAAAATCGCCGTTAGCATTGAAGAGCATTCCAAAAGAGGCTTATAAAAACTGTTTCGACAATTGGGAGAAACGATGGCGCTGGTGCGTTGAAGCAAGGGGGGATTACTTTGAAAAGTTTTAATAAAAAAAAAAAAAAAAAAATCTTACCTTTTTTTTTTATGGACCCAGTCCGGGAACTTATGGGACATACCTTGTATATATGAAAAAAATATATATATTAAAAATTAAAATAAAATAGGTTAATTATCCATGATGCAACAATATTTACTTGGCCTTTTTTTGGTTATCAGCCCCATAAATAAAGATATTAGCCAATCTATGGCCAAAATATAGATTGAAATTTTGCCAGGAGGATATAAGATAAAGGTCGCGTCTCTAGATGGCGTCTAGTTTGACCTCTATTTTGACGAGAGAGGCAACCTTTGCTCATACAAGTATATATGGTAATTTAAACCAACAACCCTATATTGTATAATACTTATAACAAGATTTTCATGTTGAATAATAGAAATACATCTGAAAATGATTATACGCATTATTGACATGTGTCATTACATAATCATATGTAATGTACTTTGTACAAACTGAGGATAAATAAATAAAACTCTGTAATAGATTAAAAGTTGAGCTAAAGCAAGAAATGGAGGTTCAACAACATCTAAAGATAGATGGGAAACTGTCAGGGCGGCGCCAGTGTACAATTTCGCCATCCAATCTACGCTCTTGTTGCATCTGCTGAAATGCAATACTTCCTCTCTCGGCAAAGATATATAAGACCTCCGCCCTAGCCAAAAATATAGTCACTTCACCATCAGCGGGAGCCCTCGTCACTTCATCTTCTGATGCTCGATCATGCCGTAGATCAGTAAGAAAACTTCTTATCTCTCCATTTTTCGCTCCTAGCTCAACTTTTATCTGTTCACGGAACTTTCCTAGTGCAACTGTGTCTTCGTTTTTTGTGTGGACATTCCCAAGCTTTCCACTCTGCCTCGACCACGACTGCCTGTACTCTGTGAGAACTGTTAAAGGTCTCCCAAGGTGCAGAGAGGTACTGGAAAACTCTCCACGCCCTGACTGTCCCTCTCGGTTACCACAGGTTTGCCCCTTTCTGTTACCATACCACAGCGAGAGACCCTCGGTTACCACGTATATATATACAAATTTTCAAAATATAAAAATGTCAGATCTGTTCCAACAAGTATCTTGTAAAACGACCACTTCATCCGCCAATTTTACTCAAGATCATCACAGAGAATGATTTCTCCTTTAAGATATTGTAAGATTGGTGAATTCCATTGATACGAAATTCTCAGAAGAGATTCAAATGATGTTATGTATGCGACAATATTACAACAGTCTAGAGCAGGAGTCGGCAAACTTTTGTGTCGGAAGAGTCAAAAATTACAATTTACAAAATATCAAAGTTTTTAAAGAGCCACAACAATTTTTTTTCTTGCCAACAATAAATAGTACTCGCATAAATAATATTTACATATGGAACTATATAAAGAGCTTCACATCTAAAGAGCCGCATGTGGCTCGCGAGCCGCAGTTTGCCGACCCTGGTCTAGAGATTAAGCTAGCGAAACCACTGGGAATGTTCATCCCTGATGAGCCTTGGGTCTCCTCTCTCCCTCTCGCAGTGGATCCTGCTACCCCCATGACCCAAATCCAGCTCCCCTCTCAGAAGAAGGAGCTCGAGGATAAAGTAGAGACGATTTTTACCAAATTGAACGAATACTCCTTCTTAGGCCCTCTATATGAGGATATTTTTAGGGACGACCTCATGTGCGCGGTTCTATACCGCCCTGATAGAAAGGATGTCCTCGAGATACTCTCACCTGAACACAAGAAAATTCTGTGCGAATTCCTCAACATTGCCATTAAGCATGTGGGGGACAAATTCTGAGCAATAAGCAAGGGCCTGTCCACACTCAGGGAGGCTTGTAGCACCTGATAAGATCCCGACATCCCTACAGAGAAGGCTTCCTCTGGTGTAAATATTTTTATTATAATACTGTATTTTTCTCTAAATTTATTATTTTTCTTTTGACTAGTAGTCAATAAAGTTGTTAATTGTCTCTCTCTCTTTAAGGGAGGAGATAGAAGACGCTGTTGTCTTCCTTTCTAACAGGGAGGACATCCTCGCGTACCTGTCGCCTGAGCAGAGATCTGTTCTGAAGCTATTTCTCTACATGACAATAATCGGGGAGATCTTTCTTACTTCAGGACGGAATTTGACATCATACCAGACGACCCTCAGTGGGATTCCTCTGATGAAAACAATATTTAATTTTACTTTATTCTCCTATATTAACCCTATATAATCTTATATCTATATTAATAAAATGGAAATTTCATAAGTGGTGTTCGCTAAAAACTTTCGTTACAATGCATCAATTTCGACCAAATTTTCAACATTTATGTAAAACGAGATGGAGCAGGTTTTGCTTAACATCAAAATATTTTTCCTAACTTTAACATACATAACTTTGTTGTTATCGATAAAATACAAAAAAAAAATTCAACAGAGTTAATCTTAAATATTATTTATCAAAAGTAAGATTATCTCAGGATGACACGGCAATGTGACACGGGAAAAAATGTTCACTAGATAAAACTATGATTTTCTAATGTAAAAAATTAGGAAAGACAAAATTCAGGATGACACGGCACACAGGGACCGGGAAAAAATGTTCAATTTATCGAGAGATTCAAATTTACGAGTTTCAAATTATCAAAATATATCTTTTTTTTTTTAAATAAGTTTTTAGAGAATTGTTTTAACAAATGTTCGCTAGACAAACCTTTACTCGGGTAAAACCCCGGGCGAAGCCGAGTACGTTTTATAAGTTTATAGAGAATTGTTTTAACAAATGTTCGTTAGACAAACATTCACTCGGGTAAAACCCGGGCGAAGCCGGGCACATCCGCTAGTGTACAATAAATAAAAGTATATTCAATCTCAAATCTCTCTCTATTTCAATTTGCAATCATCGCAGTAAAATAAATAGTTTTTAATTATAAAAAATATCGTTTAAATATACATAAATATTCAAATTTGACGCAGATGTCATTTTATTATCAAGTCAATATACTGTGGGTGGAATCCAATAAAGATATAGGGAAGTATAGAGAGAGAAAGTTTAAATTAGATTTGTTCCATTCAATAGAAACACAAGTTGCTTCAAACAAATATTCAAATGGTATTTAAAGAAAGCTCCAAATTAGATTTCAGATGAATTAAATCAAACTTTCCTTTATTAGAGAATAATTGAACTGACATTCGATTATTCTATTTAGCAACACCCTCTCGCTTAATTGGCTGCCCGCGTCGATTCGATAAAATGGCGCCAAAGAATTGGGAAGCAGACGATCTTTTTAAAATGATATTTTTCTCTGATTATCTATTATTTTTATTTAAAACATCAAACATTTTAGAATATATTCTTTTATATTATATGTTTCCTTCTCACTAATTGTTTTAAACCTCTAATTTTTCAAACATCTAGTATTTTGTTGCGCTTATAAAGAGTAAACTTCAAAAGCTTTGAATATAAAAATAAAAGTTTTGAATGTATGTGTTGTGATATATGGTAAATTATCATATATCTGATAATTTAAAACCCCAGTCATTCTACCATGCCCCAACCACCTTGTACCCTGTACCAACTTACTGTATGACATGATGTAGTGCTAAGAACCAAATAAAATACGGACTGTATGTCAGTCAGACAGAGAAAAACAAGGGGATAATACGATTATAGATATTAATAAACGATTGCAGTTAGGCCTAGAGTTAAGAGGAAAGATTTCTATCTCGCATCATTAGCGCTAGGTCAACGACACTTTTATTCCAGAGAACTCCAATACAAAGGACCCCGGAGTTGAATTCGCTGAAAACAACTTTATTTAGGTCAATGCTCCATCCTCACATTTTCTGCTATAACTATCAAAGATGGCTTCCCAGTCTTTTGGACCAATCAAGGCGATTCTTCATCTTCCATGATGTAATAAATGACCAATCAGAATCTCAATAGAGGTTACGTGACACCACCCGACTGGGGAAGCCTCAGTAGCGTCTCCGAGTCTCATCCGTACTACACGCGTCTCCTGATCCAGCGTAAATCGCAGGGCGTAAGCTCACTCTCCTCCCATGTTCTCTGTCTGTCAGCATCGGTTCCCTTGACCAACCTATCCTGTGTCCTCACTTCTGCCATCACGACTGCAAAATTCACCAATCCAATCCCAACTTCCAGTTGACAGCACCTTCGCTGTCATAACTACCACAGAGCAAACGGAGAATCGGCAAGATTCACCACATATACTATTCATTTTTTTCCGTTTGATATGATTAATTATTTTCATTCATATGTAAATATTGTTTTATCTTTTAACGCTATGCAAATCCATGGCAATCTTCCAATATGTAAATATTCCTTGCTGTAAAATAAATTCTTTTCAGCCAGACAATGAGTGGTTGTCGCCTCTAGTATCTTTGACACATTATAACAGTGTGCGTGTTATATATTCATTAGTAGAAGATACTTTTTTTTTTGCTAATTGGAAAGTTAGAATATATTTATTACTAGCTGAGACCCGGCCGCTTTACTATGTGTAAATTAAACTTTAGTAATATAACTGATATTTTCTAATTTACTTATTTAGTTTTAAAATTTCGCGTTTAACTTCAATTTGAGATCTTTTGAATAAATTCCATAAAGACAAAATTGTGAGGGGGAAGACAATTCGATCCCGAATTTTTCCTCTATAACCTATATATTTGTCATATAAACCGAGTCACATATAGAACATATGTACATACTATAAATAGATGTTTTAGATAGAATAATCAGTAAGGAGGTATAGAGAAAGAAAGTTGGAGTCTCTGTAACCATAGTATAAAGAGAAATTGTACTGGGATCATGTAGAGAAATGACTACTAAAAGTTGATGATGGCTTGCCACACCTGTCGGAAAAAAAACAATTAGTTGATATTTAATCTGATAGATGGCGCAAGCCATCAGCAACTTTTAGCTTCACGATCAGCTTATGCCATTCTCCTAACATAGTATAAAGGTTGTCCGAATTTTCTAAAGTTGGTGTTGTGGATTACTCTAAGATCTGAATTGGTGCGCTCAGCATAAAAAAGAGGGAAGAAATACATTTCTTCAACGCATTCAATTATTATATTTAATACATTTATTGAAAGGGAGATGTACCCTTTTAGAATACGATTTTTTCGTAAGTTTCCAATATGTAGATATGTAAATATTTTGCAGTCAAGACAATCCAACAACCACCCATTATCATAACACAAGGAAACAAATACAATGAAGACAAACTCTTTAAACAGTGTGTGCAACATTGGAGAGATGTCTAATTTTATTTTTTCTCTAAATAACATTTTTATTTGAACTTTCGAATAAAATTTGAAATCCTCAAGCTATCTCTATCCTTGGGGAGTAAAAATTCTAAGGATAAATTATAAATATTCCTTAATTTTTTATCATCAAACAACAAATATTAATTAATATTTTAATTGAATGCACACACAAATCCTGTAAAATCATCTTTTGGATAAACTACTTGGCCAATAAGTATATACATAATACCATGTCTCTCGAGACTCTATAATCCCTAAATACGGAACGGAAATAGATAAGAAAAATTCTATTTTTAGATCTTAAGTTTAATTACATAATAATATATGTAAAAAAACAATAAATCAGGATGCCTCTGGGACCAAATTTTGGTCGTAGAGGTACAGTCTGCACCACGCTGACGAGGGCCAACAGCCCAAAACGCGTTAGTGGTTGACTTTTCTTGATTTATCAAGAAATTAGGTTGGCCAAATATGAAGTAACAAGTTAAATAAACGTTTAGTTTATTTTGTTCCACTAGATGGCGCTCTACCATCTAGAAATGTTCATGTGAACCTGGTCAGAATATGCCTTTTTTTTTTTTTTTTAAATAATATATAAAGAAAAAAGGCATCTCCTTATTGTGCAATTGAAAGTTGCTGATGGCTTGGGCCATCTATCGGAATAAATATCCAATATTCCTTGATTTTTTAATTATTCCAGAATTGATCTAATAACCATATTTATTCCGATATATGGTGCAAGCCATCAGCAAATTTCAGTTGCACGATAAGGGGATGCATTTTTCCTCATTTATACACCTTATCCCAATGCAAGTTTACATTTGTACTATTTTTTCATAATATTTTAGTTTTCATACAAAATCCCTCAGTGTAAATTAATGTGCTGTACCATCAATCCGTCTAAACCACAGAAATGAGTTTTTACAGGGAGAAAGACGTAGATTCAAAGTAGAAAGTCGTTCTTAAGATGTCCCCATAATACCTACGACTTAAGTCCATGTCCGGGATGTTACACTACATGTTTTACTGTCCGCCTTTGAAGAATGAGAGAACAATTCTCCACCAAAAGATTGCTTATGAAAACAATTCGCCATATGTTTTATTAGCAAAAGTAGTGAAAACCAGAACCAATGCATTGACTTTTATAAATTCTAGAGAACAGCACAGTCAAATAGCGTAACACAGAAGAGCGACCTAATTTGAGGAAGGTTTAATGTTATTCTCCACTTTCTGTAAATACATATTGCTTCTGTTTATCCATTTTGGAGAATCCTGTATGGACGAGTATCCATAATAAAGGCTTTGTTGTTAGATACCAAGGAACCATAGACTTCAGATGAAAGGGTAATGGAGGTTTATGGAGATAGCTGTATTTACGGCCAAGATTCATTTTGATGCCGGAATTAAGGTTCTACCCAGACTAGGGTGACATGTTCTACTGTTAACGGCGGTTATCATATATATATGTGATATGTGGTAATATATCCTGTCGACTTATCCGTTCTGTGGCAATATCGTTGCGGAATTTCTTGTTGTTCGATTTGAATGGTGAGGATTGGTTGAAACGCAGTCGTTTGAGTGGAAGTTTAAACATACAGTTAGGAATAATCAGGACACGTGATGGGGTTTGGAAATAAAAGGCAACTGGGTTGGAGGGAAGAAAGCTTGAGAAGAGCGGAGCGGGTTTTGATTGTTCCTTATCTGATCACATGGTGGTGATTGACTTAGCTATGAGCTGAGCTGAGAGAGAGATCTCTAGAACAGATGTTACCTTGGTGGGAGCAAGTCGAAGGCTGATCCGAACTCGGTGGGAGCCAAGTCGCTACTGACAATTCTTGTCTTTCGATTTAACACCACGAGTTGTCTTCCTTCCCATTGGTCGAAGGATGGAACGTGCCCGTTTTTCTATTGGTTGACCTATTTAGTTATTCCTTCCTAATTGGACCGGCGGCTTTCTTTGGTGAAAGATATGCCCGGCCTGATAGGAAGTGTCGGGTGTTAGTTCGACTCTATTTACTTCCGCGTTATCAAAATACGTCCGGTCCTGTCCGGAAATATTGGGCGTCTCTATACTAATATAACTTCTGCGGATACCAGATACGTCCGGGCTTGCCAGGAAGTATTGACTGTACAAGTTATTTATACTTGTGCCCGCTTTTAGCCTGCTTCCTATGTCTTGTTGCCACTTTCTTTCCTCCAGTTACCTTATTCTTTATTAAATCTTTGAAAATCATACATTGTACATGCATAGTGGGTCGGGGGGCATACAATTATATACAAATTATGACATATATATATATGTGTGTGTGTGTTTGTTTGTCGGCTATACACGTCCACAATAGGTAACTAATCTGGATGCCATTTTAAACAATATATAGAGTTGAATCTGGAAAAACTTATAGGCAAATTATTAAGAATCTCGAATATCCTTGTATTTATTAATAAATTTCCCTATTTCACTCGCAACCAGCGCCTTACTGCGGCAACTGAGAGAAGTTGGGGAAGATAGGTGGAATCCAGTTGCGGGAGAATGGTCCACGTGCCCCCCACCCTCCCCCAGGGCGCGACGGGGATTGGTGTGTGGGGGAGGTGGAGCGGGACGTTTCACAATAATGACATAAGACGTAATGACGGCGAAGGGGCAAGAATTCACTTGCTGGTCACATCTGCGGTGTGTGTAGTCCAGGCTGTACATGTAGAGTTTGGAGTGGGACGTTTCACAAAAGTGACATCCACGGCACCAATTTTTAATTGTAACGAATAATATTTGAATAAAAACATTTTAAACATATTTACGCACTCGGGTAAAACCCGGGCGTTTTCCTGGTCATTCGGCTAATATGTAAATAAATATATATTTACTCATTTACTTCTCACATGCCATTAAACCTTCTGACTGCACCAAATAGCTAGGTACCCGTGCTTCTTTAGACGGATCAATTAAACGGCGTTTTAACGAAGTTATTTTGCAGAAAACAACCCGTTGAAGGCGAGATAATCCCTAAATATTGTAATGCCTGTGGTCCAATAAAATTGTTTTCCTAACTCTTCGTTGGGGATTATCAACTGAATTATTCAAACAGCTATTTTTAAGCATCAAATTTTGCATATATATATATTGTAACTGTATAATATTTGCATATATATTTTTCCAATTTGTCATTTTTTGATATGAAAATTTTAAGTAAATAATAACCAAATTTGACTATATAAAAGAAGCTTGTTTTGGCATGCATAGTGAATAAAGTTTATATAGAAAACTGCGCTTTGCGTGATTCATAGTACCTATTTGACAAGGTAACCCGTGACTATATATATAAAGATACCAACAAAAGGCCCTTATCTCTTTAAAATACATTTAAACAATGTATTTTGGTTTATCAACCCAGTACAGTACTCACTATTGGTGATAAAAACTGTGTCACAACACCCGTGAAGGGCAAGTACAAGAATACTGTAACGTAGAAAATTAGGAAAGGCAAACTTCAGGATGACACGGCAATTTATTTAAGGCACAGGCACCAGTTAAAATTGATAAAAATACAATAGAAGCAATGAGGGAAGTTTACACAGAGTAATAAAATATATAAACATCAAAATTAATATTCTGTTAATAAAATAATAAATACTTTTCTACAATACCATCCTCCTACAACTTTAGGTTTGAAATAGATTTAGATGTAGGTTGAAGAGAGAAAACATTCAATTTACGTTCTGTGCACCTACGTAGGGCTTGTTGTGAATTCAAGGCATTGATGTATTAAACTTACTTATTGACAGCTTCAAATATTTAACGTACACCCAAGATAGAGGACATTGTGACTGATGTGATAGAGATGTATGGGGGCATCTCTTCATTGGACACGACAACAACAACAGAAAATTGACATGGACCCAGAACAGCAGCTTTACACACCCAAGATAGAAGACATTGCGACTGCTGTGATATAGATGAATGGGGACATCTCTTCAATGGACACGACAAGAACAACAGAAAATTGACATGGACCCAGAACAGCAGCTTTAGACACCCAAGATAGTGGACATTGCGACTGCTGTGATAGAGATGTATGGGGACATCTTAGGCTCTTCATTGGACACGACAACAACAACAGAAAATTGACATGGACCCAGAGCAGCAGCTTTACACACCCAAGATAGTGGACGTGGCGACTGCTGTGATAGAGAGATGTTTGGGGACATCTGAGGCTCTTCATTGGACACGCGACAACAACAGAAATTTGACATGGACCCAAAACAGCAGCTTTACACACCCGAGATAGTGGACATTGCGACTGCTGTGATAGAGATGTATGGAGACATCTGAGGCTCTTTATTGGACACGACAACAACAACAAATATTTAACGTAAGATGGAATTTGAAACCTTATACAAAAAGACACAGTATTCCAAAATGAACACAGTTTAATCAACCCAAATTAGCTCTTAATGGTAAATCCCAGAGAATATGCATATACAAATATGTATGCAAATACTTGTATATTAATGGTATATTTTCGTATAACGACGTAATTCCGAAAAAACTAGGATATTACGTAGTTAGGGAGGTGAAGAAGACTCCATTTACTTGAAAGCCTGTCCAGTTTAGTTTAAATATGGAAAGTCGTTGTTCCCGTGTTTTGAATAGCACTAAAGATTTATATTTCAGGTATATTTACTCAATTTATTTTCTATATTTCAAAATAAAAGTTTGTATTTTCTGGATTTCTTGCTTATAGCACTCACAAGGTTATAAAGTCTCATACCTAAATGTATTAAAAATATAACATTTACTTATCATATATGTCAAAATTCTCTTCGCTACATTTAATTTTAGCTAAACTTTTCAAATGCGCGAATTCCTTCTATACCTCTATATATATTGTAGGTATTTGCGAAATAATTAAACAGGTAATGAGCTAACGTTTGAAATCTTCTGCTATTTTAAACAAATAAAGAAATTTATTACAACCTTCCTCATTGATAAATTGTGTTTCTACTTTCGCGATTCTTCTAAGAATATTTATTCTACAGAAATGTGTAATACGATGGTATAAGGGAAAGCAAGTGTATAAT
This sequence comes from Cordylochernes scorpioides, assembly GCA_030710605.1. Lineage (NCBI taxonomy): Eukaryota > Metazoa > Arthropoda > Arachnida > Pseudoscorpiones > Chernetidae > Cordylochernes > Cordylochernes scorpioides. The sequence continues at coordinate 53,578,126 of CP092869.1, read as the reverse complement.
ATAGGTGCTGCTATGAATATACGTTGTATTTAGGTAAATTAGAACAGTAACCAGCCGACGGAGATATTCGATAACACCTAAACCGGGATGTTAAACTTTTTTAAAGCTCCCTTTCACAAAGCTAACTACATTGGTACTCATAGGTTATCAACAAAAACAATTAAATGATTTTTTTAATAAGAAATTTTAAAAGTTTTCAATTTTTTGAAAATTTTGCATAAATACAAGATTGTCCCAAAAGTTCGTAAACACTTGCAAAATATTGAAATATCAATATTATTCACAATAATATTATTCGCCGTTATGTATAATGTCTTTGTATTATGTATAAAGTAATTGTATTATGTATTCGCCGTAAATAATATTATTCGCTAAATAATAAGAAAAACAACGTTTTAAGAAAACCACAAACTTTTGAGACAACCTTATATTACCTTAAAGCTTTCTTATGTAAAACAATGACGTTTAATTTCATGTTTAATGGCTATATAAAGTCATGTATATATATTTGAATTCGTCATTTGTAGTTTAAATTGGTTATATAGAGAGGTTTTATTAAAAACTTTCAATAAAAAGTTACAATTTGCATATTCAATTTTTATTTTATTTCAATTTAAAGCGCTATGTCCCCCTAGGGACACTTGCGCTGTCATACATGTATGTCTTTACATTTGTCTATAACATATTTATACAATAATTTTAGGCAGTGAATCTTCTACTGGATTAAAATGAAATATTGGGACAAGTTATAGAATCATTTTTGATTTTAAAAAATTACTATAAATAGTCTACATTCCATGCTAAAGTGTTGATAAACCGATAGAAGATCAACTTTGCTCTAAACCTCGCTTGTTTTTACAATAAAATATTCATACTTCTTTATATTGAATATTTAGTCATGTATAAATATAATACCTACCTATTTGGAAATCATTTTGAACAAATTCGATTATTAATATTTTGCTTCTAATTCAATAAAATCAGTCAATTCATTTTTGCTTAAATATTAACTGATTTTATTGAATTGGAAGCAAACTTAATTATTAATAATCAAATTTGTTCAAAAATTCAAGAAGGTTTTAAATATAGCGTGTTGATTATAATCAACACGCTGTATTTAAAACCTTCTTTAAAAAAACGGCTGAACTTCGTGGAATCTCTGCTTGTAATGTGACGATAAAAATGTTATAGATTTGCGCATGCGCGGCGTAAGATAACTCTACCTAGGAATCAATAGAGGACTATGAGAGATCAACGCTATATAAACTCACAGTGTAATTTATACACAGAGGATAAAACATGCTACAAACGCCAAATTATACAAATATCTGGGCTAAAATTCGAATAATTCCAGTTTGTTACATAACTGTGCATAACACTAGGGAGAAACGCAGCAAGTTTTAGGTGTTGTTGGTTAGAGACTCATATGATCCATTAAAACAAGAGGAACCTAATCATGTTTTAGATTCTGCTAGAAATAAGTTCTAGGTACAGAAGCATAAGACATTATTAAATATGGCAGCAGATTTCTGGAGATGAGTTTTTATTGCAATCTCAAGCTTTCGGGCATTACTGTCCTTCTACAGGAGCACAAAAATGAACAATAATGTAACGCCAAACGCCGAGGGCGTTTCATTATTGTTTAGGGCAGTAATGCCCGAAACCTTGAGATTGTAATAAAAATAAAAAATCTTCAGAAACCTGTTGCCTTATTTAATTCACATACAGGAGATTCAGATCTATATTGCATTGATAGGATCGACGACGAAGTTAAAGAGAGAGTCGTCAGCATTGGACTGATAACGGCCGTTTGGTCTAATCGCCTTGAGGCATGGTACTATCAATCGTCCGACTTCACCATCCGATTGTGTTAGGAAAGACCAGATGGTACCTATACATGGGGCAAACTGGATGTAATGTAGGAACGACGGTTAAAGGGGATTGTCCGCCATTCACGTACAGATCCCTCAGTGACCATCGAACAGACTGATGCTCTACAGACTCCAGCGTGCTCTAGTAGCAGATAAAGATGTCTCGAGGAGATTAATCTGGGACCTCCATGTCCTATGGGTTGTTTGCCATTAACATCCTAACAGACCTATTCATTTGCAGTGGTGTCAATCCTGATTATCTTTGTACATCACTGAATGGCATCAGGGGGGGGGGGGTTAGTAATGAATACCGCTTTGTGTTGGAATCAGATTATATGACAGTATCCATATTTGGGGAGCCCCAGCTAGTTGTCACAATTCCACCATCGCTACCAAATGTCACCAACTGCAATAATCTAAATATGGAATGCCATCCCCTACGATAGACGGATCTCACATACTTTACATGGCACATTTAACGGCTATGTCATCGCTATGTGGATGACATCCTACAGGCTTCTCACATGTGGAGTTTTCCAGCTAAATAATGCCAGGCCGTAAGGATTTCTCTGGATGTGATGTTCAGACTCTTCCATAGCCTGCTTATACCCCTGACCTGTCTCCTATTGTGCATGTGTCGGGCCAACTGAAACGACAGTTGCCGCAGTGCAACAAATTTGGAAGCCTCCGTCCAAGAAATACGGATGCATTTTCCACATCAGACATCTTTTTGATTCGCTGTCTGACCGTAATGCAGAAAAGGTCGGTCACATTATTGATTGTGACGAGTATACATTAAAAAGATCCACCAGTACTTTTTGTGAGGCTTTCATTCTTTGATGACATTCTTGTTTCAATTGTGTAGGAGTAAAATCATAAAATATGAATCTGATCTTTCCTTCTTAGTGCGCATTGTCCGTGAGTGCACGCAAACTTACAAAAATAAATTATATTAGTGAGCTCTCCCATTGTTGAACTTTTGAGGGACTGTCAAATTTACTGTCAATTAAACTGTCAAGAAATTATTACCTAAACAAATAAAACAAACCAACATGCTATCCTATAAATACGAGAAACAAACCGATAAATTATCCTAGCAAAAAAAACGATCAAACCAACAAGTTCTTCTAGCTAAAATAACAACCAACTCAGTTTTCCTGGCAAAAAGAGAACAAACCAGAAGGTTTTCCTAGCAAAATGAGAACAAACCACAATGATCTCTGTCAAAAAGAGCAGATCCAACAAGTTATCCATACAAAAAAAGAACAAACTAAAACGTTTTCCTAACAATGAAAACAAATTCAACAAGTTTTCTCTTGGCAAAAAGAGCAAATTAACCTAACAAATATATAAATATCAAAACTAACACGTCATTCTAAAATAAATAGAGAACAAATCAACAAGTTTTCTACCAAAAAGAGCAAAACCAAAAAGTTATCCAGACAAAAAAGAACCAATAAATTATTCTTACAAAAAAAAGTTTTTCTTGCAGAGACCAAAACCAACACGTTACACTAAAAAAGAAAAAAAAAAAAGACAATTTTTCTGACAAAATGAACAAACCAAAAAGTCTTCCTGGCAAAAAAATAAACCAACAGGTTATTCTGGTAAATAAAAACAAACCAACAAGCTTTTCTTGCTTGTTGGTTTGTTATCCTAGCACAAAAAAAAAAAAAGAGGGAGAGAGGAAAAATATCAATTTTTCTTTTCCTGAAAAGAAGAGCAAACCAACAAGCTATTCTGACAAAGAAAAAAAGCACCATTTTATCTTACACACAGTATACCAAACCAGAAAGTAATACTACTAAAAGAAAACTAACAAGTTAGCCTAGCAAAAAACGAACAAACCAACAAGTTGTTCTAGCTAAGATAACCACCAACTCAGTTTTCCTCGCAAAAAGAACGAACCAAAAGATTTTGCTGGCAAAATAAAGTTTCCTTTATTTTAAAAAAAAGGTAAAGTTAGCGTAGCGGAAACAATACAGACAAATCAAAAGGTTATCGCGGCAAAAACAAAACATACAAAATGTAATAAAAAACCAAACACAATTCTCTTGTGTATGTCTAACAAAGCGTTACATGTCAAAGAACACCATCAAGATATTCTGACACAGAAGAATAAAACCAACAAGTGTTTGTGTGTTATTTGACAAAATAGTTGTTAGCCAAAATTCTCAAAAAAGTCCTATAAATAATGACAAATATCAAAAATTTGGATGTAGATAGAAATAAACAAAATGTCAGAAAGTATAACTGAGTTATAAAATCCAGCGGACTTACCCAGCAGGATCCAGGCTGTCAGGATAGTCCACATGTGGGGCGCCGACTGCTGGATCAATGCTCTGCGGCGCACGCCTCCGTCACTCCCTCCCGTGGACAGGAGCGTCATACGTCCACTCACTCCCTACACCAATAACACTTTATGTCATCACATCATCTATTATACAGCACAATCTGTAGACACAGCGTCTTATGGATGGTGAGGATAGAAGGCTTTAACACCTTTCCGATCTTCTAATAATGATCCCATTTTTCTACAATTAGTGATTTGAAGACAATTCATAATTAACATAATTTTATTGACATATATTTGTTAGTTGATTTAAGCATAAGAGGTTTGTTTTTATATACATAATAAATGAATAAACGAGGGATATAATAGGATAAAAAAAAAACTCCAGCATAGCTTCGGCCGTTACGCGTCATGGGCTGGATAGAAAAGGGAATAAGCGAAGAGATAGGTTTGTAGAAAAGAACAAAGACAAAATATATGTATATATATGATACTTTTGTATCTATTGTACTATATACAATGAATACGGCGCCTCTGCCACCGCTGCAGAGTTTGGTGGAGAATCGCCAGTGGGTCTACAGCGACACTACGTATTTCGCGATCTACGAAGAATACGTAGATCGCGTACATTGCCGGGGAAGAGATGGTGATGGTATGGTCCTCGATACAAACTGGAAATATATGTATAGGTAATAGTAAATTGAAGATGAAAAGAAGAAAGAGGAATTAATAAGACTTGGATCATCAGTGGTGAACCGATACAATTTTACATCACACAATCGGCGAAATCGACGAAAATTGGCGAAATCGCTCGGATGGTCCACCATTTATAAGCCAATCCTTCCCAATTATAATTTATCTTCAGTTCACAAATTGTAGAAAAATACAATCTCATATATTCCGAGAAGACGTTGAATAATTCCAACCTCAACAATAGAATCTCCCCCAAGAGAAATCCACCACTCTGAACTAATGGATTTTCTTGGACTTATCTGAGATGTCAGGTCAATTCTGATTGCACGGTCGCTAAGGGAGGTTCACCCGCTATATATTTATAATCTACTGGATAAATGAATCTCTCAGAACCACTTGGGAGGGTGATATGTCCGTGGATTGTTTAACTGACTTATTATTTGAAAAAATAATACACACACGCACCATTGGATGGTGGGTTACCTAGACCGAAATCTGTGCGCCTAATTGCACACACGCTAAAGTGAAATTGTACTGGGATCAGGTGGATAAATTAAGATAGATGCATCTTCTGATCGCGTAAATAAAAGTTGATGATATCTTGCGCCATCTGTCAGATCAAATATCTGTGATCTGAGAAACTTATCCACAGATGATCAACAAATTTATGACCCCTTTATTCCAGGAATTATAGTTACCTTTCTCAAATCAAGAATGAATGTTCTGAAAAACGAAGCAAATAATACTTTCTTAAGCTTTTTTCCCCAAGAAATCCCTAAATACTTTCGTCCAAATTTTTACAATACCCAATTTGTTACAAACCACGGAAATTTCAAAAGTTTTTTAAATAGAATAAAGGCAGTGGAGGATTCAAGTTGCTTTTGTGGTATTGAGGAACAAACCTCAAGACATCTACTGATCGATTGCCCAGAATTTCAAGATTATAGAATGAAGAATGAACTAGTTGTTTGTGAACTTAACGATTTGATTTCCGATAAAAAAAATCATATTTAAAGTTCAATTCATTTTGTAAATACATTCTAAACTTTCTACAAAATCTGGATCTCTAATGTTTTCATGCGTTGAATAATGTAAATAACTTATGTAAATAAACTTTTCTCCTTGTTTGGCGCAAGTATCCCTTGTGGGATATAGCTCTTTGGAAATAAAAAAATTGTAAAAAAAAAAAAATCAATTAATCGTTGATTTTTAATTATTCCAGAATTGGCCTAATATCCTTTCTTGATTAATCAAGAAGTACAGCTTGCACCACGCTGTTGAGGGTCAACAGCCCGAAAGGCGTACGTGGTTAGCTTTTCTTGATTATAATATAAAGGATATTTGGCCAATTCAGGAATAATTAAAAAAACAACGAATATTTGATATTTATTCCGACAGATGGCGCAAGCCATCAGCAAATTTTAGTTGCACGATCAGGAGATGCCTTTTTCTTAAAGCTTATTATTGCTTTAACTCATTATTTCATCTATAACAAAGATTCATTTTTATTAAGATAGCTTACATAAAATCATCCTGGTATCTAAAGCGAGAAACTAATCAAACAATGGTAAGAGCATCAACAAGTAAACATATTCGAAAATATTTTAAAGGCGTAAGATTCTTTTTGAAATTGAACAATGGAAAAATTAAAGGGAGGGCCTGGCTCATCAGTGGTGAGTGGTTTAAACTGGCGAAACCGCTGGGAGGGTTCACCACTGATGA
>CP092869.1:53523104-53571447 GCA_030710605.1 Cordylochernes scorpioides | reverse complement strand
GAAGTTACCAGAGTAGCAAAATATAAATTAATAATCTGTACATATAATAATACTTTGCTACAATATATAATTGGATACTATTTAACATAATTTTATACAAAAGTGGAAGAGAAAATTAAAATGTTTATATTTATTTTTTTTTTAAAACGGCGAAATAATATTTTTATAACATTAAATAAAGCATAAAACATAGTAAAACTAGGATTTAACTATGGATGAATGGTTTCTTATTAAATCATATTTACTGTGATGAGTATTTTTCTTGGTTTTTGCTGAAAATCTTCAGAAGGGATTTCTCTATTTTAAGACTTACGTATTCAAAAGTATAAACTATTTTTTTTTTTTAGCGTGTATGGAAAACTTGACGATTTTCCGTGTCATCCTTGCGCAAGGGTCATGCTAATCTTCTCTGTATCGTTCCTATTTAAGCAGTTGTACCGCCGAACAAGCGTGTACATTTTTGGTACATTCTGCACATATTTTAGCGTGTATTTTTTATTTTAGAAATCAACAAATTTTATATAACGGCCTTTTTTATGCAGTGAAAAATATATTGGAAAGACCTCTGGCTCATCAGTGGTGAACCCTCCCAGCAGTTTCGCCAGTTTAATCCACCATACCATTCTAATATTGTATCTGACTTATATAAACAAGTCAAACCAATACAATACCAATATGGAATGGTAGGTTAAACTGGCGAAACCACTAGAAAAGTCTTCACGCTGATGAGCCAGGCCCTCCCAATATATTTTTCATTGCATAAAAAAAGACCGTTGAAAGTTGTATCATTTAGAAAATAAAAATTCGATCATTGTAAATTGCTTCAATTTTACCTGTACATGTAACACGCCATAAGATTCATAAAATTCTATAAAAATATATTGTTACAAAGTAATAACGAGCCATCTATATACAACGAATTAAGACATTAAGACGCGAATGTTTCTTTTCACAAATAAATCAAACTTTTACTGTCCTTACTGCGATCGTATCTTAATCTCTCCATTCTATAAATATATATTGTCCTATGTAATATGTGTTGTCCCTTCCAGAGGCATGTATATCTGTGGTAAGATATCTAGAAACTGAAGCTGCTGATACGCTAGCGAAAAAAGGCAAAAAAACCCTTGCCACAGAAAAATGAACTTACTTTTGGATCACACACACATATTGAAAAAATCATAAAGTTAATACATATGCTACAATATATAAAATGTATATAACATATTCGAATAAAGGATTATTAAAAATGTATAAGGTTTTTATAAATCATATTTAAATATATAAAATAACAGATGTTGATATAAAATAAGAGTTAACAAGAGTTAAAAAGGAAGCTCTAAGAACAACGATATTTTATTCAAAGATAAAATTATTCCAAACACCGCTGTTGTATTATGGTAGAAAAATAGTAAACTTAGCTTTTTGCGCTAATAAAATATTTAGACCGGTACTCCTGGTTTTGTTTATTTGATAGTAAACAACCAAAAGGGTAAAGACCATGTTTGGAACTGACACTCTTCCTTCCTTCAAGTATATTTTGGCTTGATTCTCTGAATAAACACTCTCGTCTGGAATATTCCGCCTATATATACTCACTAGCCGAATGACCCGGGCAACGCCCGTGTTTTACCCGATTAAGTGTTTTGTTTCAAATACTATTTGTTACAATTATATATTGGCGCCTTAAATAATTGCATATGTTGGTTAATAACTATAGCCTATGTGCTTTATCTGTCTATGTACTGTTGGCTTCCGTAGGCGTCTCTTACTGGTAAAAAGAAAGAGAGGATTCCATTTGGTTATTAACAAATATATGCATTTATTTAAGGAGCGACCCGCTCCAACACAATGGTTACAAAAACGAAAAAGCGAGTGGGGGGGGGGGGGGGGGGCATGATGGGGGGGAGGGGGGGGCAAAGGTGGCGTGATCGTAGCCGACCAATAGGAGGGCGCCATTCCAAAAAAAAAGCAAACGGTGACAGAGATGACGCATGACGCTCGTAACTGTATATAGAATTGTCTGTATATTGTTTCACCTGGTTGTCGTGTGTGTTTGGCAGACTCTTCAGCCTTGATTCTTTCCTCAGACATGTATCTTTCCAGAGCGTGTTTCAACCATCCTACAAGGTTATACAGTAGAACCTCCATGAGAGGACACTTGCACTAGAGAACACCTCTCTATAAAGGCCAGTTTTTATTTACAAAATTATTATTTTTACTATTTAGCAACTCTCCGGTAAGAGGACACCTCACCCTAAAGGATACGTTGGCTCTACAATTAGATGTCCTTTACAAGGAGCTAGTTCTACTCTGTATGCGTAAATAATGACATAACTCTACTTTAAGTAGTCTCCAGAATTATTTATTCATTTCTCAAATCAAAGTTTAGAGAGTTGCGAAGTCACACAGTTTATACCAAAATACAAATGGGGATTCTATATTATACATAATCTGTTAAAATTTTACACAAATAAATTTACTGGCAATGCGTTTCATTTAAATATCATCAAATATTATATCTACAGACCTTACTGCAATGATATGAGTTATTGAATGAGAGGGCTTGGCTCATCAGTAGTGAGATGAGCCAAGCCCTCTCATTCAATAACTCATATCATTGCAGTAAGGTCTGTAGATATAATATTTGATGATATTTAAATGAAACGCATTGCCAGTAAATTTATTTGTGTAAAATTTTAACGATAGATGGCAATAAAATTTAATTTACATAATCTGTTTATAATAAATATTCTGTTTATTAAAATGAATAAATATATAATTTCAATTTGAATTTGATATATGAAAAAATATAATATTAAAAATTAAAATAAAATAGGTTGATTATCCATGATGCAACAATATTTACTTGGCTTAATTTGGTTAGCAGCCCCGTAAATAAATATATTAGCCAATCTATGGCCAATATATAGATAGAAATTTTGCCGGGTGGATATAAGATAAAGGTCGCCTCTCTAGATGGCGTCTAGTTTTGACGTCTATTTTGACGTGAGAGGCAACCTTTGCTTATACAAGTATATGTAAAGTAGTAAATATACTTGTATATAAATATATATATATATATATGTGTGAAAAAATAGTACAAATGTAACATTGTACTGGGATAAGGTGCATAAATCATGAAAAAAGAAAAAGGCATCTCCTTATCGTGCAACTGAAAGTTGCTGATGGCTGAGCGCCATCTATCGGAATAAATATCAACTATTCTCGTTGATTTTTTTTGGCCAATTATGGAATAAAAAAATCAACGAGAATAGTTGATATTTATTCCGATAGATGGCGCTCAGCCATCAGCAACTTTCAGTTGCACGATAAGGAGATGCCTTTTTCTTTTTTCATATATATATATATATATGTCATAATATATACTCTTCCTGGAATAATAAAACGGACCTATACAGTCGACCCAGAGAGGGATGGGCAGCTGAAGGGTGTCACTTTAGACATCAGGACATTCCGAGGGGCTCCTGGGGTCCGTCACTTGGCACCTCGGGACCTTGGAGACAGTTGGGTGATTGTGTGCGACACGAACGGCGGTCAGCAGTGGCAGCCCCCTCGCTCCCCCTCTCTCTCTCGGATGGCTTCCAAATTCCTCTACCAATTTGTGGTGTGATTATTTCTCTTTCCCCACATTATTATTATCACTATATTGCCACATATATATATATATACAAATTTCAAAATATAAAAATGTCAGATCTGTTGCAATAGATATCTTGTAAAACGACAACTTCATCCGCCAATTTTACTCAAGATCATCACAGAGAATGATTTCTCCTTTAAGATATTGAAAAAAATATGGGTAAATTCCATTGGTACGAAATTCTCAGAAGAGATTCAAATGATGTTATGTATGTGACAATATTAGAACAGTCTAGAGCAGGAGTCGGCAAACTTTTGTGTCGGAAGAGTCAAAAATTACAATTTACAAAATATCAAAGATTTTAAAAAGCCACAACAATTATTTTCCTGCCAACAATAAATAGTACTCGCATAAATAATATTTACGTATGGAACTATATAAAGAGCTTCACATCTAAAGAGCCGCATGTGGCTCGCGAGCCGCAGTTTGCCGGCCCGTGGTATAGAGATTAAGTTAGCGAAACCACAGGGAATGTTCATCCCTGATGAGCCTTGGGTCTCCTCTCTCTCTCGCAGCGGCTCCTGCTACCCCCATGACCCAAATCCAGCTCCCCTCTCTGAAGAAGGAGCTCGAGGATCAGGTAGAGACGATTTTTACCCAATTGAACGAATACTCTTTTCTAGGCCCCCTATATGAGGATATTTTTAGGGAGGACCTCATGTGCGCGGTTCTATACCGCCCTGATAGAAAGGATGTCCTCGAGATACTCTCACCTGAACACAAGAAAATTCTGTGCGAATTCCTCAACATTGTCATTGAGCATATTGGGGACAAAACTGCACAATAAGCAAGGGCCTGTCCCACTCAGGGAGGCTTGTAGCTCCTGATAAGATCCCGACATCCCTACAGAGAAGGCTTCCTCTGGTGTAAATATTTTTATTATAATACTGTATTTTTCTCTAAATTTATTATTTTTCTTTTGACTAGTAGTCAATAAAGTTGTTAATTGTCTCTCTCTCTTTAAGGGAGGAGATAGAAGACGCTGTTGTCTTCCTTTCTAACAGGGAGGACATCCTCGCGTACCTGTCGCCTGAGCAGAGATCTGTTCTGAAGCTATTTCTCTACATGACAATAATCGGGGAGATCTTTCTTACTTCAGGACGGAATTTGACATCATACCAGACGACCCTCAGTGGGATTCCTCTGATGAAAACAATATTTAATTTTACTTTATTCTCCTATATTAACCCTATATAATCTTATATCTATATTAATAAAATGGAAATTTCATAAGTGGTGTTCGCTAAAAACTTTCGTTACAATGCATCAATTTCGACCAAATTTTCAACATTTATGTAAAACGAGATGGAGCAGGTTTTGCTTAACATCAAAATATTTTTCCTAACTTTAACATACATAACTTTGTTGTTATCGATAAAATACAAAAAAAAAATTCAACAGAGTTAATCTTAAATATTATTTATCAAAAGTAAGATTATCTCAGGATGACACGGCAATGTGACACGGGAAAAAATGTTTACTAGATAAAACTATGATTTTCTAATGTAAAAAATTAGGAAAGACAAAATTCAGGATGACACGGCACACAGGGACCGGGAAAAAATGTTCAATTTATCGAGAGATTCAAATTTACGAGTTTCAAATTATCAAAATATATCTTTTTTTTTTAAATAAGTTTTTAGAGAATTGTTTTAACAAATGTTCGCTAGACAAACCTTTACTCGGGTAAAACCCCGGGCGAAGCCGAGTACGTTTTATAAGTTTATAGAGAATTGTTTTAACAAATGTTCGTTAGACAAACATTCACTCGGGTAAAACCCGGGCGAAGCCGGGCACATCCGCTAGTGTACAATAAATAAAAGTATATTCAATCTCAAATCTCTCTCTATTTCAATTTGCAATCATCGCAGTAAAATAAATAGTTTTTAATTATAAAAAATATCGTTTAAATATACATAAATATTCAAATTTGACGCAGATGTCATTTTATTATCAAGTCAATATACTGTGGGTGGAATCCAATAAAGATATAGGGAAGTATAGAGAGAGAAAGTTTAAATTAGATTTGTTCCATTCAATAGAAACACAAGTTGCTTCAAACAAATATTCAAATGGTATTTAAAGAAAGCTCCAAATTAGATTTCAGATGAATTAAATCAAACTTTCCTTTATTAGAGAATAATTGAACTGACATTCGATTATTCTATTTAGCAACACCCTCTCGCTTAATTGGCTGCCCGCGTCGATTCGATAAAATGGCGCCAAAGAATTGGGAAGCAGACGATCTTTTTAAAATGATATTTTTCTCTGATTATCTATTATTTTTATTTAAAACATCAAACATTTTAGAATATATTCTTTTATATTATATGTTTCCTTCTCACTAATTGTTTTAAACCTCTAATTTTTCAAACATCTAGTATTTTGTTGCGCTTATAAAGAGTAAACTTCAAAAGCTTTGAATATAAAAATAAAAGTTTTGAATGTATGTGTTGTGATATATGGTAAATTATCATATATCTGATAATTTAAAACCCCAGTCATTCTACCATGCCCCAACCACCTTGTACCCTGTACCAACTTACTGTATGACATGATGTAGTGCTAAGAACCAAATAAAATACGGACTGTATGTCAGTCAGACAGAGAAAAACAAGGGGATAATACGATTATAGATATTAATAAACGATTGCAGTTAGGCCTAGAGTTAAGAGGAAAGATTTCTATCTCGCATCATTAGCGCTAGGTCAACGACACTTTTATTCCAGAGAACTCCAATACAAAGGACCCCGGAGTTGAATTCGCTGAAAACAACTTTATTTAGGTCAATGCTCCATCCTCACATTTTCTGCTATAACTATCAAAGATGGCTTCCCAGTCTTTTGGACCAATCAAGGCGATTCTTCATCTTCCATGATGTAATAAATGACCAATCAGAATCTCAATAGAGGTTACGTGACACCACCCGACTGGGGAAGCCTCAGTAGCGTCTCCGAGTCTCATCCGTACTACACGCGTCTCCTGATCCAGCGTAAATCGCAGGGCGTAAGCTCACTCTCCTCCCATGTTCTCTGTCTGTCAGCATCGGTTCCCTTGACCAACCTATCCTGTGTCCTCACTTCTGCCATCACGACTGCAAAATTCACCAATCCAATCCCAACTTCCAGTTGACAGCACCTTCGCTGTCATAACTACCACAGAGCAAACGGAGAATCGGCAAGATTCACCACATATACTATTCATTTTTTTCCGTTTGATATGATTAATTATTTTCATTCATATGTAAATATTGTTTTATCTTTTAACGCTATGCAAATCCATGGCAATCTTCCAATATGTAAATATTCCTTGCTGTAAAATAAATTCTTTTCAGCCAGACAATGAGTGGTTGTCGCCTCTAGTATCTTTGACACATTATAACAGTGTGCGTGTTATATATTCATTAGTAGAAGATACTTTTTTTTTTGCTAATTGGAAAGTTAGAATATATTTATTACTAGCTGAGACCCGGCCGCTTTACTATGTGTAAATTAAACTTTAGTAATATAACTGATATTTTCTAATTTACTTATTTAGTTTTAAAATTTCGCGTTTAACTTCAATTTGAGATCTTTTGAATAAATTCCATAAAGACAAAATTGTGAGGGGGAAGACAATTCGATCCCGAATTTTTCCTCTATAACCTATATATTTGTCATATAAACCGAGTCACATATAGAACATATGTACATACTATAAATAGATGTTTTAGATAGAATAATCAGTAAGGAGGTATAGAGAAAGAAAGTTGGAGTCTCTGTAACCATAGTATAAAGAGAAATTGTACTGGGATCATGTAGAGAAATGACTACTAAAAGTTGATGATGGCTTGCCACACCTGTCGGAAAAAAAACAATTAGTTGATATTTAATCTGATAGATGGCGCAAGCCATCAGCAACTTTTAGCTTCACGATCAGCTTATGCCATTCTCGTAACATAGTATAAAGGTTGTCCGAATTTTCTAAAGTTGGTGTTGTGGATTACTCTAAGATCTGAATTGGTGCGCTCAGCATAAAAAAGAGGGAAGAAATACATTTCTTCAACGCATTCAATTATTATATTTAATACATTTATTGAAAGGGAGATGTACCCTTTTAGAATACGATTTTTTCGTAAGTTTCCAATATGTAGAAATGTAAATATTTTGCAGTCAAGGCAATCCAACAACCACCATTATCATAACACAAGGAAACAAATACAACGAAGAGATTTAAACAGTGTGCAACATTGGAGAGATAACTAAATTTATTTTTTCTCAAAATAATATTTTTATTTGAACTTTCGAATAAAATTTGAAATCCTCAAGCTATCTCTATCCTTGGGGAGTAAAAATTCTAAGGATAAATTATAAATATTCCTTAATTTCATCATCAAAACAACAAATATTAATTAATATTTTAATTGAATACACACAAATCCTGTAAAATTATCTTTTGGATAAACTACTTGGCCAATAAGTATATACGTAATACCATGTCTCTCGAGACTTAATAATCCCTAAATACGGAACGGAAATAGATAAGAAAAATTCTATTCTTAGATCTTAAGTTTAATTACATAATAATATATGTGAAAAAAAAACAATAAATCAGGATGCCACTGGGACCAAATTTTGGTCGTAGAAGTACAGTCTGCACCACGCTGACGAGGGCCAACAGCCCGAAATGCGTTAGTGGTTGACTTTTCTTTATTTATCAAGAAATTGGGTTGGCAAAACATCACGGAACAATTTAAATAAACGTTTAGTTAATATTTGTTCCACTAGATGGCGCTCTGCCATCTAGAAATGCTCATGTGAACCTGGTCAGGATATGCCTTTTTTAAATAATAATATATAAAGAAAAAAGGCATCTCCTTATTGTGCAATTGAAAGTTGCTGATGGCTTGGGCCATCTATCGGAATAAATATCCAATATTCATTGATTTTTAATTACTCCAGAATTGATCTAATAACCATATTTATTCCGATAGATGGTGCAAGCTATCAGCGAATTTCAGTTGCACGATAAGCAGATGCCTTTTTCTTCATTTATACACCTTATCCCAATGCAAGTTTATATTTGTACTAATTTTTCATAATATTTTAGTTTTCATACAAAATCCCTCAGTGTAAATTAATGTGCTGTACCATCAATCCGTCTAAACCACAGAAATGAGTTTTTATAGGGAGAAAGACGTAGATTCAAAGTAGAAAGTCGTTCTTAAAATGTCCCCATAATACCTACGACTTAAGTCCATGTCCGGGATGTTACACTACATGTTTTACTGTCCGCCTTTGCAGAATGAGAGAGTAATTCTCCGCCTGAAGATTGCTTATGAAAACAATTCGACATATGTTTTATTAGCAAAAGTAGTGAAAACCAGGACCAATGCATTGACTTTTATAAATTCTAGAGAACAGCACAGTCAAATGGCGTAACACAGAAGTGGTACCCAATTTGAGGAAGGTTTGATGTTATTCTCCACTTTCTGTAAATACATATTGCTTCTGTTTATCCATCTTAAAGAATCCTGTATGAACGAGTATCCATAATAAAGGCTTTGTTGTTAGATACCAAGGAACCATACACTTCAGATGAAAGGGTGATGGAGGTTTATGAAGATAGCTGTATTTACGGCCAAGATTCATTTTGATGCCGGAATTAAGGTTCTACCCAGACTAGAGTGACATGTTCTACTGTTAACGGCGGTTATCATATATATATACTAGCCGAATGACCCGGGCAACGCCCGGGTTTTACCCGATTAAATGTTTTTATTCAAATACTATTCGTTACAATTATAAATTGGCGCCGTGGATGTCACTCTTGTGAAACGTCCCGCTCCAAACTTTGTGTCTGAGAAGCGATATTTTTATAGAAAGATGATCTGGCTTTTGTTTTCTGCTCGAATGAATGTTTTTCTGTTAGAATTTTGTTCCTGCCTACAAAATAATGAACTGGTTTCACCCCTGTTCTCTGCATTTTGGAATTTTTCCCGATATAATTTTGTATCTGATAATCAAACATGATACAGCAATATCGTCATCATCATTTTCTGACTAAAAATATATCTACTTATATAATTGCCTTATTCTGAAGCTCACGGATAGAATGCGCGCCCATTGGCTGCAGCCGGCGAACACGTGTCCTCCCTGCCCCCCTCTAGACAACCCTGTTATCAGCTGTGTGATACATCCACCTGTCTATACAGACCACCCTGTCTATAGCGGACACTTTAGGCAACCCTGTTATCAGCTGTGTGATACATCCACCTGTCTATACAGACCACCCTGCCTATAGCGGTCACCTTAGGCAACCCTGTAATCAGCAGTGTGTTACATCCACCTGTCTATACAGACCACCCTGTATATAGCGGCCATTCTAGAAAACCTGTTATCAGCTGTGTGATACATACACCTGTCTATAGCGGCCACTCTAGACAACCCTGTTATCAGCTGTGTGATACATCCACCTGTCTATACAGACCACCCTGCCTATAGCGGTCACCTTAGGCAACCCTGTTATCATTAGTGTGTTACATTCACCTGTCTATACAGACCACCCTGTCTATAGCGGACACTTTAGTCAACCCTGTAATCAGCAGTGTGTTACATCCACCTGTCTATACAGACCACCCTGTATATAGCGGCCATTCTAGAAAACCCTGTTATCAGCTGTGTGATACATACACCTGTCTATAGCGGCCACTCTAGACAACCCTGTTATCGGCTGTGTGATACATACACCTGTCTATACAGACCACCGTGTCTATAGCGGCCACTTTAGACAACCCTGTTATCGGCTGTGTGATACATACACCTGTCTATACAGACCACCCTGTCTATAGCGGCCACTCTAGACAACCCTGTTATCGGCTGTGTGATACATACACCTGTCTATACAGACCACCCTGTCTATAGCGACCACCCAAGACAACGTTTTTAAAATATATTCGCACCCGGGTAAAACCCGGGCGTTGCCCGGGCCATTCGTCTAGTAGTTTTAATAATTGATTTATATATTTTTTAAAATAGCCTATCGTCTTCCCCGTATTTTTTTTACCTATGTATGGAAATTTTGGTTTGAATTAGTGAACTACTGCGAATTTGTATACCGGACATACAAACCAACAAACAAACAAACAGACAAATATACAAACATTCATTTTTATATATATAGATGTGTGTGTGTGTTTGTTTGTCGGCTATACACGTCCATAATACGTAACTAATCTGTATGCCATTTAAACAATATATAGAGTTGAATCTGGAAAAACTTATAGGCAAATTATTAAGAATCTCGAATATCCTTGTATTTATTAACAAATTTCCCTATTTCACTCGCAACCAGCGCCTCACTGCGGCAACTGAGAGAAGTTGGGGAAGATGGGTGGAATCCAGTTGCGGGAGAATGGGCCACGTGCCCCCCACCCTCCCCCAGGGCGCGACGGGGATTGGTGTGTGGGGGAGGTGGAGCGGGACGTTTCACAATAATGACATAAGACGTAATGACGGCGAAGGGGCAAGAAATCACTTGCTGGTCACATCTGCGGTGTGTGTAGTCCAGGCTGTACGTGTCGAGTTTGGAGAGGGACGTTTCACAAAAGTAACATCCATAGCGCCAATTTATAATTGTAACTAATAGTATTTGAATAAAAACATTTTATAAATATTTACGCACTCGGGTAAAACCCGGGCGTTTCCCTGGTCATTCGGCTAATATGTAAATAAATATATATTTACTCATTTACTTCTCACATGCCATTAAACTTCCTGACTGCATCAAATAGCTAGGTACCCGTGCTTCTTTAGACGGATCAATTAAACGGCGTTTTAACGAAGTTATTTTGCAGAAAACAACCCGTTGAAGGCGAGATAATCCCTAAATATTGTAATGCCTGTGGTCCAATAAAATTGTTTTCCTAACTCTTCGTTGGGGATTATCAACTGAATTTTTCAAACAGATATTTTAAGCATCAAATTTTGCATATATATATTGTTACTGTATAATATTTGCATATATATTTTTTCTAATTTGTTATTTTTTGGTATAATAATTTTTAATTAAATAATAACCAAAATTGACTATATAAAAGAAGCTTTTTTTGGCATGCATAGTGAATAAAGTTTATATAGAAAACTGCGCTTCGCGTGATTCATAGTACCTATTTGACAAGGTAACCAGTGACTGTATGTAAAAAGATACCAACAAAAGGCCCTTATCTCTTTGAAATACATTTAAACAATGTATTTTGATCCCAGTACAGACCTCACTATTGATGATAGAGATTGTGCCACAACACCAGTGAAGGGCAAGTACAAGAATACTGTAACATAGAAAATTAGAAAAGGCAAACTTCAGGATGACACGGCAATTTATTTAAGGAAAGCACAAATTAAAATTGATAAAATACAAGAGAAACAATGAGGGAAGTTTACGAAGAGTAACAAAATATATAAACAACAAAATTAATAACATGTTAATAAAATAATAAATACTTTTCTACAATGTCATCCTCCTACAACTTTAGGTTTGAAATAGATTTAGATATAGGTTGAAGATAGAAAACATTGTCATTCTATTTACGTTCTGTGCACCTATGTAGGGCTTGTTGTGAATTCGAGTTATTGATGAATTAAACTTACTTATTGACAGCTTCAAATATTTAACGTACACCCAAGATAGACGACATTGCGACTGCTGTGATATAGATGTATGGAGACATCTCTTCATTGGACACGACAAGAACAACAGAAAATTGACATGGACAGAGAACAGCAGCTTTTGACACCCAAGATAGTGGACATTGCGACTGCTGTGATAGAGATGTATGGAGACATCTCTTCATTGGACACGACAACAACAACAGAAAATTGACATGGACCCAGAGCAGCAGCTTTACACACCCAAGATAGTGGACGTTGCGACTGCTGTGATAGAGAGATGTTTGGGGACATCTGAGGCTCTTCATTGGACACGCTACAACAACAGAAATTCGACATGGACCCAGAACAGCACCTTTAGACACCCAAGATAGTGGACATTGCGACTGCTGTGATAGAGATGGATGGAGACATCTGAGGCTCTTTATTGGACACGACAACAACAACAAATATTTAACGTAAGATGGAATTTGAAACCTTATACAAAAAGACACAATATTCCAAATTGAACACAGTTTAATCAACCCAAATTAGCTCTTAATGGTAAATCCCAGAGAATATGCGTATACAAATATGTATGCAAATACTTGTATGTTAATGGTAATATTTTCGTATAACGACGTAATTCCGAAAAAACTAGGATATTACGTAGTTAGGGAGGTGAAGAAGACTCCATTTACTTGAAAGCCTGTCCATTTTAGTTGAAATATGGAAAGTCGTTGTTCCCGTGTTTTGAATAGCACTAAAGATTTATATTTCAGGTATATTTACTCAATTTATTTTCTATATTTCAAAATTAAAGTTTGTATTTTCTGGATTTCTTGCTTATAGCACTCACAAGGTTATAAAGCCTCATACCTAAATATATTTAAAATATAACATTTACTTATCATATATTTCAAAATTCTATTTGCTATATTTAATATAGGTAAATCAGCTTTTATAAAAATAAATATTTAAAATATTCAGATTTCAGCTCAACTTTTAAATGCGTGAATTCCTTCTATGCCTCTATATATATTGTAGGTATTTGCGAAATAATTAAACAGGTAATGAGCTAACGTTTGAAAGCTTCTGCTATTTTAACAAATAAATAAATTTATTACAATTCTCCTCATTGATAAATGTGTTTCTACTTTCGCGATTCTTCTAAAAATATTTATTCTACAGAAATGTGTAATACGATGGTATAAGGGAAAGCAAGTGTATAATATAGGTGCTGCTATGAATATACGTTGTATTTAGGTAAATTAGAACAGTAACCAGCCGACGGAGATATTCGATAACACCTAAACTGGGATGTTAAACTTTTTTAAAGCTCCCTTTCACAAAGCTAACTACATTGGTACTCATAGGTTATCAACAAAAACAATTAAATGATTTTTTTTAATAAGAAATTTTAAAAGTTTTCAAATTTTTGAAAATTTTGCATAGATACAAGATTGTCCCAAAAGTTCGTAAACACTTGCAAAATATTGAAATATCAATAATATTCACAATAATATTATTCGTCGTTATGTATAATGTCTTTGTATTATGTATAAAGTAATTGTATTATGTATTCGCCGTAAATAATAATATTCGCCAAATAATAAGAAAAACAACGTTTAAAGAAAGCCACAAACTTTTGAGACAACCTTATATTACCTTAAAGCTAATAATATGTAAAACAATGATGCGTGGCAAGGATAAAATACTCAGGAGATAAGTTTCTTCATTGATTTATTAAGACATCAAGCTTTCGGGCACAGCGTGGCAAAAGGATCCTGTAGAAGGGCCACGCTGTGCCCGAAAGCTTGATGTCTTAATAAATCAATGAAGAAACTTATCTCCTGAGTATTTTATCCTTGCCACGCATGTAATTGGGAAGATTTTACCGTTTAGAAATGTAAAACAATGATGTTTAATTTCATGTTTAATGGCTATATAAAGTCATGTACCATATATATTTGAATTCGTTATTTGTAGTTTAAATTGGTTATATAGAGAGGTTTTATTAAAAACTTTCAATAAAAAGTTACAATTTGCATATTAAATATGTAAAGAATAGAATAAATTTGATCTTCTACTGGATTTTATTTTATTTCAATTTAAAGCGCTATGTCCCCCTAGGGACACTTGCGCTGTCATACATGTATTCCTTTACATTTGTCTATGACATATTTATACAATAATTTTAGGCACAGTAAATCTTCTACTGGATTAAAAGGAAATATGGGGACAAGTTATAGAATCATTTTTGATTTTTAAAAAATCACTATAAATAGTCCACATTCCATGCTAAAGTGTTGATAAACCGATAGAAGATCAACTTTGCTCTAAACCTCGCTTGTTTTTACAATAAAATATTCATACTTTTTTATATTGAATATTTAGCCATGTATAAATATAATACCTACCTATTTGGAAATCATTTTTAACAAATTCGATTATTAATATTTTGCTTCTAATTCAATAAAATCAGTTAATTATTTTGCTTAAATATTAACTGATTTTATTGAATTGGAAGCAAACTTAATTATTAATAATAAAATTTGGTCAAAATTTCAAGAAGGCTTTAAATAGAGCGTGTTGATTATAATCAACACACTGTATTTAAAACCTTCTTTAAAAACGGCTGAACTTCGTGGAATCTCTGCTTGTAATGTGACGATAAAAATGTAATAGATTTGCGCATGCGCGGCGTATGATAGCTCTACAAAGGAATCAATAGAGGACTATTAGAGATCAACGCTATATAAACTCACAGACAATGTGACTTACACAAAGAGGATAAAACATGCTACAAACGCCAAATTATACAAATATCTGGGATAAAATTCGAATAATTCCAGTTTGTTACATAACTGTGCATAACACTAGGGAGAAACGCAGAAAGTGTTAGGTGTTGTTGGTTAGAGACTCATATGATCCATTAAAACAAGAGGAACCTAATCAATTTTTTAGATTCTGCGAGAAATAAGTTCTAGGTACAGAAGCATAAGACATTATTAAATATGGCAGCAGGTTTCTGAAGATGAGTTTCTTTTCATTTTTATTGCAATCTCAGGCTTTCGGGCATTACTGTCCTTCTACAGGAGCACAAAAATGAACAATAATGTAACGCCAAACGCCGAGGGCGTTTCATTATTGTTCAGGGCAGTAATGCCCGAAACCTTGAAATTGTAATAAAAATGAAAAGGAAATCACCTTCAGAAAGCTGTTGCCTTATTTAATTTACACACTGGAGATTCACATCTATATTGCATTGATAGGAACGACGAAGTTAAAGAGAGAGTCGTCAGCATTGGACTGATAACGGCCGTTTGGTCTAATCGCCTTTAGGCATGGTACTATCAATCGTCCGACTTCACCATCCGATTGTGTCAGGAAAGATCAGATGGTACCTATACATGGGGCAAACTGGACGTACTTTAGGGACGACGGGTAGTGGGGATTGTCCGCCGCGTACGTACAGATCCCCCAGTGACCATCAGACTGATGCTCTACAGACTCCAGCGTGCTCTAGTAGCAGATCAAGACGTCTCGAGAAGGTGAATCTGTGATCTCAATGTCCTGTGGCTTGTTTGCCAATCCCAACAGACCTTTTCATTTGCAGTGGTGTCAATCCTGATTATCTTGATACATCGCTGAATGGCATCAGAGGGGGGTTTAGTAATGAATACCGCTTTGTGTTGGAATCAGATTATATGACAGTATCCATATTTGGGGAGCCCCAGCTAGTTGTCACAATTCCACCATCGCTACCAAATGTCACGAACTGCAATCATCTAAATATGGAATGCCATCCCCTACGATAGACGGATCTCACATACTTTACATGGCACATTTAACGGCTATGTCATAGCTATGTGGATGACATCCTACGGGCTTCTCCCATGTGGAGTTTTCCAACTGTATAATGCCCGGCCGTAAGGATTTCTCTGGATGTGATGTTCAGACTCTTCCATAGCCTGCTTATACCCCAGATCTGTCCCCTATTGTGCATGTGTCGGGCCAACTGAAACGACAGTTGCCGCAGTGCAACAAATTTGGAAGCCTCCGTCCAAGAAATACGGATGCATTTTCCACATCAGACATCTTTTTGATTCGCTGTCTGACCGTAATGCAGAAAAGGTCGGTCACATTATTGATTGTGACGAGTATACATTAAAAAGATCCACCAGTACTTTCTGTGAGGCTT
Source organism: Cordylochernes scorpioides (assembly GCA_030710605.1). Lineage (NCBI taxonomy): Eukaryota > Metazoa > Arthropoda > Arachnida > Pseudoscorpiones > Chernetidae > Cordylochernes > Cordylochernes scorpioides. The sequence goes on along the minus strand of CP092869.1, from coordinate 53,554,955 downwards.
TCATTCTTTGATGACATTCTTGTTTCAATTGTGTAGGAGTAAAATCATAAAATGTAAATCTGATCTTTCCTTCTTTGTGCGCATTGTCCGTGAGTGCATACAAACTTACAAAAATAAATTATATTAGTGAGCTCTCACATTGTTGAACTTTTGAGGAACTGTCAAATTTACTGTCAATTAAACGGTCAAGAAATTATCACCTTGACAAATAAAACAAACCAATATGCTATCCTATAAATACGAGAAACAAACCGATAAATTATCCTAACAAAAAAACGATCAAACGAACAAGTTATTCTAGCTAAAATAACAACCAACTCAGTTTTCCTGGCAAACAGAGAACAAACCAGAATGTTTTCCTGGCAAAAAGAGAACAAACCACAATGATCTCTGTCAAAAAGAGAAGAACTATCAAGTTATCCATACAAAAAAGAACAAACTAAAACATTTTCCTAACAATGAAAACAAATTCAACAAGTTTTCTCTTGGCAAAAAGAACAAATTAACCTAACAAATATAAAAATATCAAAACTAACACGTCATTCTAAAAAAAGAGAACAAGCCAACAAGTTTTCTACCAAGAAGAGCAAAACCAACAAGTTATCCAGACAAAAAAGAACCAATAAATTATTCTGACAAAAAAAAAGTTTTTCTTGTAGAGACCAAAACCAACACGTTATACTAAGAAAGAAAAAAAGACAATTTTTCTGACAAAATGAACAAACCAAAAAGTCTTCCTGTCAAAAAAATAAACCAACAGGTTATTCTGGTAAATAAAAACAAACAAACAAGATTTTCTTGCTTGTTGGGTTTGTTATCCTAACACAAAAAAAAGAGGAAGAGAGGAAAAATATCACAATTTTTTTCTGAAAAGAATAGCAAACCAACAAGCTATTCTGACAAAGAAAAAAAGCACCATATTATCTTACACACAGTATACCAAACCAGAAAGTAATACTACTAAAAGAAAACTAACAAGTTAGGCTAGCAAAAAACGAACAAACCAACAAGTTGTTCTAGCTAAGCTAACCACCAACTCAGTTTTCCTCGCAAAAAGAACAAACAAAAGATTTTGCTGGAAAAATAAAGTTTCCTTTATTTTTAAAAAAAGGTAAAGTTGGCGTAGCGGAAACAAGACAGACAAATCAAAAGGTTATCACGGCAAAAACAAAACATACAAAATGTAATAAAAAACCAAACACAATTCTCTTGTGTGTGTGTGTCTAACAAAGCGTTACATGTCAAAGAACACCATCAAGATATTCTGACACAGAAGAATAAAACCGACAAGTGTCTGTGTGTTATTTGACAAAATAGTTGTTAGCCAAAATTCTCAAAAAAGTCCTATAAATAATGACAAATATCAACAAGTTGGATATAGATAGAAATAAACAAAATGTCAGAAAGTATAACTGAGTGATAAAGTCCAGCGGACTCACCCAGCAGGATCCAGGCTGTCAGGATAGTCCACATGTGGGGCGCCGACTGCTGGATCAATGCTCTGCGGCGCACGCCTCCGTCACTCCCTCCTGTGGACAGGAGCGTCCACTCACTCCCTACACCAATAACACTTTATGTCATCACATCATCTATTATACAGCACAGTCTGTAGACACAGCGTCTTATGGATGTTGAGGATGGAAGGCTTCAACACTCTTCCTTTATTCTATTCATTCTAATGGACCATTTTTTCTACAATTAGTGAACTGAAGACAATTGACAATTAACATAATTTTATTGACATATATTTGTTAGTTGATTTGAGCATAAGAGGATTGTTTTTATATACATAATTTATTTATTTATGCTTATGAGGTGATACAGCAGCGTATTTACAATTAGAGAGGAGACAAAATGAATTAAATCTAGAAAAAAGAAGTGAGGACATATCGGTCATTAAAGTCTGAGAGTTGAAGCTGCTGTATATACATAATAAATGAATAAACGGAGGGATATAATAGGATAAAAAAAGCACCATAATAGCTTCGGCCGTTACGCGTCATGGGCTGGATAGAAAAAGGAATAAGCGAAGAGATAAGTTTGTAGAAAAGAACAAAGACAAAATATATATGATACTTTTGTATCTATTGTTCTATATACAATGAATACGGCGCCTCTGCCACCGCTGCAGAGTTTGGTGGAGAATCGTCAGCGGGTCTCCAGCGACACCACGTATTTCGCGATCTACGAAGAATATGTAGATCGCGTACTTCGCCGCTGAGGAGATGGTGATGGCGTGGTCCTCGAGATCAACTGGAAATATATGTATAGGTAATAGGAGATTGAAGATGAAAAGAAAAAAGAGGAATTAATAAGACTTGGATCATCAGTGGTGAACCGATACAATTTTACATTACACAATCGGCGAAATCGACAAAAATTGGCGAATTCGCTCGGATGGTCCACCATTTATAAGCCAATCCTTCCCAATTATAGTTTATCTTCAATTCACAAATTGTATAAAAATACAATCTCATAATTTCCGATAAGATGTTGAATAGTTCCCCCCCTCCCAACCTCAACAGTAGACTCTCCCCAATGAGAGATCCACCGCTCTGAACTAATGGACTTTCTTGGAGATTCTGAGATGCCAGGTCAATTCTTAAACGGTCGCTAAGGGAGGTTCACCCGCTATATATTTATAATCAACTGGATAAATGAATCTCTCAGAACCACTTGGGAGGGTGATATGTCCGTGGATTGTTTAACTGACTTATTATTTGAAAAAATAATACACACACGCACCATTGGATGGTGGGTTACCTAGACCGAAATCTGTACGCCTGAATGCACACACGCTAAAGTGAAATTGTACTAGGATCAGGTAATCGTGTAAATAAAAGTTGATGATATCTTGCGCCATCTGTCAGATCAAATATCTGATCTGAGAATCTTATCCACAGATGATCAACAAATTTATGACCCATTTATTCCAGGAATTATAGTTACCTTTCTCAAATCAAGAATGAATGTTTGAAAAACGAAGCAAATAATACTTTCTTAAGCTTTTTTCCCCAAGAAATCCCTAAATACTTTCGTCCAAATTTTTATAATATCCAATTTGTTACAAACCACGGAAATTTCAAAAGTTTTTTTAATATAATAAAGGCAGTGGAGGATTCAAGTTGCTTTTGTGGTATTGAGGAACAAACCTCAAGACATCTACTGATCGATTGCCCAGAATTTCAAGATTATAGAATGAAGAATGAACTAGTTGTTTGTGAACTTAACGATTTGATTTCCGATAAAAAAAATCATATTTAAAGTTCAATTCATTTTGTAAATACATTCTAAACTTTCTACAAAATCTGGATCTCTAATGTTTTCATGCGTTAAATAATGTAAATAACTTATGTAAATAAACTTTTCTCCTTGTTTGGCGCAAGTATCCCTTGCGGGATATAGCTCTTTGGAAATAAAAAATAGTAAAAAAAAAAAAATCAATTAATCGTTGATTTTTAATTATTCCAGAATTAGCCAAATATCCTTTCTTGATTAATCATGAGGTACCGCTTACACCACGCTGTTGAGGGTCAACAGCCTGAAAGGCGTACGTGGTTAGCTTTTCTTGATTATAATATAAAGGGTATTTGGCAAATTCAGGAAAAAATATAAAAAAAACAACGAATATTTGATATTTATTCCGATAGATGGCGCAAGCCATCAGCAAATTTTAGTTGCACGATCAGGAGATGCCTTTCCCTCAAAGTTTATTATTGATTTATCTCATTATTTCATCTATAACAAAAATTCATTTTTATTAAGATAGCTTACATGATATCGACCTGATATCTAAAGAAAGAAACTAATCAAACAATGGTAAGAGCATCAACAAGTAAACATATTCGAAAATATTTTAAAGGCGTAAGATTCTTTTTGAAATTGAACAATTTCTACTGCCCTTACTGCAATGGAAAAATTAAAGGGAGGGCCTGGCTCATCAGTGGTGAGTGGTTTAAACTGACGAAACCGCTGGGAGGGTTCACCACTGATGAGCCAGGCCCTCCCTTTAATTTTTCCATTGCAGTAACGGCAGTAGAAATTGTTCAATTTCAAAAAGATTCTTACGCCTTTAAAATAGTTTCGAATTTTGATAACAGATGGCGCGCTAGTGCATCAAAGTAAATATATAATCATCTATAAACTGTCTTAGTGATGTGATACACACAACAACATACAACGCTGAATGTCTTCTGGCCATCTTCTCTCTTCAATTTCCAACAAAATTCTCAACTTGACTGACTTGCTTGTAAACTGTAAACACAAGGCTTTCATCAGCCAATAAAATAGAGACTTGTTACGTTGGTAGAATTAGAAAATACAATTTTGTTTTTCTTATCTAGACTGATACAATAATTTACCAAATTATATTGTTACGACTGTGAGAGAATTTAGAAAGAGGGAATCATATATCGCCGCAACTCTTTTTTTTTTAACGCGATTAAGGAAGCTTTCGGGCAAGCCCTTCTTCAGCTAACTATAGTGTCAGAACTCACTATAGTGAGAGAATGTTTCGACAATTCCGTGATGGCAGGCCGGGGCCTAGGTTCAGACCTAGCAGCGGGGACTGTTATAACCAGACAAGACTTAAGAAAGAAGAGGGCGCGTGTGACGGCTGGCGACAGTCTGCGAGCTGTGACCGTCAAGAACACCGGCTGTTGACATTGTTTGTGTGGTCATGTAAGAATGAACCAAGTTGATATCTCCAGAATAGAGATCCTGATGGAACCTGTGTACTGATTTGACCATCCTAAAACTGCGATAACACAACAATATCATTATTATAAGAGAGGGGGTCGGTGGAAGGATGGTCTAAACCGTTGGTTTTCGACCGCTACCACCCGGGTACGATTTCCGCATTGGGCACTTTTTTCTAATTAAAAAAAAAAAGCTCCAATGGCCCCCTAATCTTGCAAAATTCCAACCCCGGCAGCGAGTGCAAGTAACCAAACGGGGCTCTGACACATTTGTAAGTGCATGAGTCAAACTGATTTTCACATGTGTAGACATGTGGTGCACTTACAGTAAAAGCAGTCGCCTACTTCTACCCACCACGATTACCATGGCCTGTACCACGTGTACTAGGGATAATAAATAAAAAACTTTGTGTTTGCTACATTATATGAAGCTGCAATCCAACAAGATTGCGTAGGAATGCCAGTACACATGGTATAAGCCATGATCTCTCGGCAGAGCTGACAGGGTACATTTCCAGGTGGCGGATAGGGGACCCACTTCAAATATGAAAGCCAGCTGCAAAACAAGCAGAATAACTCTGACGAATAAGCAGTCTCGGACCAACACCAGCATTGTTAGAAAGAGGATAAAGACTTTGTCCTAAAATTTATTATGAAAATGGAAGCATTAAAGCACAAATGTGTTTCTTTTAAACATAAAAATAACTTCTACCATCCTTACTGCGATGGAAATATATATGTTGTAATATATTCCAATATATCTATGTCTCCATGTGTTGTAGTTATAATGTAATTTCCAAAGTGACAAATAAAATTTCGAGTGAGTGACAGTCGACGCCAGAAGGAGGAAAGAGGTCCGAAAAACAAGTCGGGTTCCTAGGTGTGCCCTTTCTTACTCAAACAGATTAGTCGGCTTTGAGACACAATGATGGACAGACCCCTCTAGACAGTTCTCCCCTGACCGGCGTCGGCTACACTTGCTCTCCCCATCTCTATGATGCCATCCAACATGTCTCGTCCTTTTGTGTAATCCCAATCACGTCTGAAACCACTCTAATCATTGTGACCACCACGACTGCAAACCAACATACAACAACTACATTACTACATATATTTATTTAATACATAAAAAATTAGAATAGCTACTAATGTTTGAAGAATAAAAATAAGTATGACACATGAAGTAAAAAATAACGAAATATTTTGGTATAGAGATCACTATGCATAATTCAGTATCTTTGGAAGAGATTGCTTAAAACTTTACAACTGAAAACGCTGTTAGTGTATTATCTATATAGAAGACTAGACGGGTGACCCGTGTGCATATCTACCCGAGTGATATAATTTAGATAAGATTTTTTTTATAATTGTTTGTTATTAGCATTATCTATTTGTTTGCATCAGCATAATTTAATCTAATCTTTGATAGAGGGCGCTGTTCGTGAGCTAAGTAGAATAATTTGAATATATAGTTTTAATAATTGATTTATATATTTTTTAAATAGCCTATCGTCTTTCCCGTATTTTTTTACCTATGTATGGAAATTTTGGATTTTTGGATTTTGGAAAATTAGATTGAGTTGAATGAATTGCTGAATTTCTTTTTGTATTTATATATAAATAAAATTAACTCTGTTGATTTTTTTTTTGCATTTAATCGATAACAGCGAAGTTACGCATGTTAAAGTTAGGAAAAATATTTTGATGTTAAGCAAAACCTGCTCCATCTCGTTTTACATAAATGTTGAAAATTTGGTCGAAATTGATGCATTGTAACGAAAGTTTTTAGTGAACAACACTTATGAAATTTGCATTTTATTAATATAGATATAGATATGCGTGATGATATTGGAATCCGATTATTGAAATATAACAGATATTTTTATATATTTATTGATTTTTGGAAGCTTTTTAACCAAAAATATGAAAAATATGAAACAAAACTATACTAACAATTAAGATAAAGGTAATTAACAATTAAATAAGAAACAATAAAAATCTATTAATACTATTTCAAAAAATAATAAAATTCAATAATACAAACGCACATGTTTTGAAAATAAAGCAATTTGGTGATGATAAATAAAGAAAGTAAAATTTAAAAGTAAAAATAAATCTATGATTGGAAAATTGAATAAATTAAAAATTAAATATAACTACTAATATTTGAAGAATAAAATAAGTGTGACACACGAAGTAAAAAAATAACGAAACTTTTGGTATATAGATATATCTCTATGTTCGAAACTATTTTAAAGGCGTAAGATTCTTTTTTATATTAAACAATTTCTACTGCCCTTACTGCAATGGAAAAATTAATGAGAGGGCCTGGCTCATCAGTGGTGAACCCTCTCAGCGGTTTCGCCAGTTTAAATTGTTTAATATGAAAAAAAAATCTTACGTCTTTAAAATAGTTTCGAATTTTGATAACAGATGGCGCGCTAGGGCATCATATCTCTATGTATAGTTCAGTATCTTTGGATGAGATTGTTTAAAACTTTACAACTGAAAACTCTGTTAGTGTATTATCTATATGGATAATTAATATAATGTTATTTTCTCAATTGTTTATGATAATTTATGAAATAAAATCGGAATGAACCCAAATTGATAGTAAGACACAGCTGACATATAAATACCTTCAATGACAGCTGTGCAAATAACAAGTCCACAATAACAGCGGTCACAGTTATTGCGACAGAGGCACAAATTTCCCCACTTTTATAATGTAGATAGATTTTTTTTTTATTCTGTGAAACATTTCAAATTAAAATTTAATAATTGTATTGGCGTCCTTTTTTAATACGATAATTTTTTATCGCTTTTGGATATACAAATATTATACTACGAATGAAAGTTGTGTAAACAATTTAGATAGAACGTGGGTCATTAGTGTGGCGGCGAACTTCTTTTTTGCCAAGTTAAGCTCCAGATTCTGCTAACATTGTATTTAATCGTGAAGATAGAGGCTGCCTGGCCGGCATTCATAGTTCTTCAAATAATTCGGCCAGTAAATCCTTTTATTATCCTTGTCCACTTTTTCAGGCGTGGTTAATGTGGACGGCTCCCGGAACGCTCGTTGTCGGCGGTCTCTTCCCGACCCTCCTTGAAGCGCTTGTACCACTCGAAAACTCGTCTTCGGCTCATGACGGCATCCCCGTAGGCTTTTTGCAACATCCAAAATATTTCGGTATCCTTGAATCCGTTTTTCACACAGAACTTGATGCAAATTCGTTGATCCTCCATTTCGGTGACTAACGAAATCAAAGCACGGGCAAAATGGCTTCACTTCGAACAGCCGCTGCTCGCACTGTTGTGGCGCGTGATTTTTGAAAATTGGCACGTCTCCAAGCCAAGGGCGACGCTTGTGTTTGCCACAAACCGGGAGAAAATATATTGAGTCTTCAGGATTTTATGAGCAAAGTGTCGAAACTTTTTGATCAGAGTAGTAAACTCCATAAACAAAGAAAATTCCAGAATAGAATGTTTTAGAAGGTTCTAGAATAATTAAGAAAAATCGGGGCACAACTGATTGGCCAATTTAAAGCGATTGCGCAAGGTTTAGTTCTGGCTGATTTCTGATTGGCTGGATGACCTTGAGCGTTCTGGAAAGATCTACTCCGGGATATATAGGGATGAGGAGCTCATGCCGGAGGATAAGAAGAAGGAGGAGAAGAACGAAGCTACGTTTGTATTCCAAGCAAGCTGCTGTCTCAAGAGGGATCGACTGCTGCTTACCACCGAGGCCGGTGTAGTTCGTGGAAGATTCTAGAAGGTTCTATCAACTTCTGTCTCCTGTTCTGCTCCTGTTTTCCTTCACTGTGCTGCAGTTGGTGAGTTTTTAACTGCTGTTTTCTTTGTTGTTGTTGTTTTATTTTGCATTCTTCTGCAATTATTTTTATTGATTAGGCTTAAATAAAGTCCTAAAAATCCTTTGTACCCACGGAAGTTATTATTTGTCAAGCAACAACGCAACAATACACTTTGAAATAAGTTTCGAATTTTGGAGAAGTTCATCTCTGGATGGTCCCTATACTCTTGTGACTTCTTCCTGATTAGGAAAGACAAGCCTTCCCAATATATATTTCATATTCTTTAGTCTCTATTCATCTCGTTATATAAATTTGTCTTTTACACATACAACCCAAAATTCATATTTTGACAAAACCTATGTATTCCAACGGAGATGGCCAGATGAAATGATGACAGTTTACAAGAAGACGTTCCTCAATGATAGAACTCAATTTTGTGTGTGCGGAGGCCATTGACGTCAGTATCACGTGACGCTACTTGTTGACGTCACATCAGTCTAATAGATGCCAATCACGATATCCCCTGAACGTCTGTTCCTTATTGAGACACCTGGGGTAGCAGATGATGATGTTTAGAAGAGAGAATACGTTCAAAGATGACAAGAAAACTGCATAGTTCACAACCTCGCGGCTCTTCTTCAACTGGTCAACCTCAAAAGAACAATTTGGATTATAGATATGAAAATAAAAGGAACAACATCCAAATGAATATATCAGGTGTGTAATTTTTCTGTAACAGCGTTGTTATCATCTTCAGGCGAAAGTACTGAATGTCTAAAGCATGCTGTGTAATATATAAGATCATCTTTTTATTATCGTTCTTTAGAATTAACCCGAGGACCGCGATGTTCCAAAACTTGTGAACTATACGGTTTTCTTATTTAAAAAATACGTTTCGCATTCGAACTTATTCTCCGAGGGACAAGTCATTTTCTGACGATAATTCAAAGACAATTAATTATTATTATTATTTAATCAGTATGTGTATATTTTTTATATATTTGACCAACAATATCTGGTCACGTGTATAAATATATTGACTGTATATATATTGTGATTAGTAGGCTCGAAAATCATACTCGAAATTCTACACTTTGGTTAGTAGCCCGTAAAACCATATTCTCTCTCTCGAAATTCTACACTTGGGTTAGTAGCCCGTAAAACCATATTCTCTCTCTCGGAATTCTACACTTGGGTTAGTAGCCCGTAAAACTATATTCTCTCTCTCGGAATTCTACACTTTGGTTAGTAGCCCGTAAAACTATATTCTCTCTCTCTCGGAATTCTAGACTTTGGTTAGTAGCCCGTAAAACCATATTCTCTCTCTCGAAATTCTACACTTGGGTTAGTAGCCCGTAAAACCATATTCTCTCTCTCGGAATTCTACACTTGGGTTAGTAGCCCGTAAAACTATATTCTCTCTCTCGGAATTCTACACTTTGGTTAGTAGCCCGTAAAACTATATTCTCTCTCTCTCGGAATTCTACACTTGGGTTAGTAGCCCGTAAAACCATATTCTCTCTCTCGAAATTCTACACTTGGGTTAGTAGCCCGTAAAATTATATTCTCTCTCTCTCGGAATTCTACACTTTGGTTAGTAGCCCGTAAAACTATATTCTCTCTCTCGAAATTCTACACTTTGGTTAGTAGCCCGTAAAACTATATTCTCTCTCTCTCGAAATTCTACACTTTGGTTAGTAGCCCGTAAAACTATATTCTCTCTCTCGGAATTCTACACTTTGGTTAGTAGCCCGTAAAACTATATTCTCTCTCTCGGAATTTACTTTATCCCTCTTTTATTTTATCCATTTTTACTATATACTATATACATTTTACTATATACACTACTACCATTGACTTGTGTATGAGGTCAATAAAATATTTTTAAATCTCAAAATCTCTCTCGGAATTCTACACTTTGGTTAGTAGCCCGTAAAACTAAATTCTCTTTCTCGAAATTCTGCACTTTGGTTAGTAGCCCGTAAAACTAAATTCTCTCTCTCGGAATTCTACACTTTGGTTAGTAGCCCGTAAAACCATATTCTCTCTCTCGAAATTCTACACTTTGGTTAGTAGCCCGTAAAACTATATTCTCTCTCTCGGAATTCTACACTTTGGTTAGTAGCCCGTAAAACTATGTTCTCTCTCTCGAAATTCTACACTTTGGTTAGTAGCCCGTAAAACTATATTCTCTCTCTCTCTCGGAATTCTACACTTTGGTTAGTAGCCCGTAAAACTAAATTCTCTCTCTCGAAATTCTACACTTTGGTTAGTAGCCCGTAAAACTAAATTCTCTCTCTCGAAATTCTACACTTTGGTTAGTAGCCCGTAAAACTAAATTCTCTCTCTCGAAATTCTACACTTTGGTTATTAGCCCGTAAAACTATATTCTCTCTCTCGAAATTCTACACTTTGGCTAGTAGCCCGTAAATCTATATTCTCTCTCTCGAAATTCTACACTTTGGTTAGTAGCCCGTAAAACCATATTCTCTCTCTCGAAATTCCATACTTTGGTTAGTAGCCCGTAAAACTATATTCTCTCTCTCGGAATTCTACACTTTGGTTAGTAGCCCGTAAAACTAAATTCTCTCTCTCGAAATTCTACACTTTGGTTATTAGCCCGTAAAACTATATTCTCTCTCTCGAAATTCTACACTTTGGCTAGTAGCCCGTAAATCTATATTCTCTCTCTCGAAATTCTACACTTTGGTTAGTAGCCCGTAAAACCATATTCTCTCTCTCGAAATTCCATACTTTGGTTAGTAGCCCGTAAATCTATATTCTCTCTCTCGAAATTCTACACTTTGGTTAGTAGCCCGTAAAACTAAATTCTCTCTCTCGAAATTCTACACTTTGGTTAGTAGCCCGTAAAATTATATTCTCTTTCTCGAAATTCTACACTTTGGTTAGTAGCCCGTAAAACTATATTCTCTCTCACGAAATTCCACACTTTGGTTAGTAGCCCGTAAAACCATATTCTCTCTCTCGAAATTCTACACTTTGGTTAGTAGCCCGTAAAACTAAATTCTCTCTCTCGAAATTCTACACTTTGGTTAGTAGCCCGTAAAACTATATTCTCTCTCTCTCGAAACTCTACACTTTGTTTAGTAGCTCGTAACACTATATTCTCGAAAATCTACAAAATCTTCCGATTTAGATAAAGTTTCAGATTGTTGACTTTTAATATCGATATTTTACTTCAAATTTTTCTTTTGATATAATTAAAAGATATTTCTACAGATCTTATACTGAGATTTAACAAATTTGAAAAAGAGAAGGACATAACTCATCAGTGGTGACACCTCTCAGCTGTTTAAGATCCATCCCATTCTTTCTATTGTATTAGGCCGTTTGTATTGTATATATATTTTAATTGATTAATTATTCATGGGGCTGCTAACCAGAATGGATGATTTTTGAGCTCCAAACCAGAGCGTTGAGGGGTAAAAATGTTTCCCCTCAACGCTCTGGTTTGGGGCTCAAAAATCATCCATTCTGGTTAGCATATCCGTAAATAAAGATATTTACATTGATTAATTATTCTCACAGAGTGTGCGAAAGATCACAGGTAAATAGGCGCTAATCGAAAGAAATAAAAAAAAGTTCCTTTGTTTAATATTAGTTTCCCTTTTATATTTTGTTCTCCCTCTTGTAAATCAATAAATATATTGTTTGAATATAATTCTCTTGGAATCAGTTTCATTAAAAATTCTAAGCAAAGTTAAAAGTTTGCCATATAAAATCTACATTTGTTAACACTCTGGTTCGTTCGAAACACAATCCTCAGGAACGATCTCAATATTGAAAATATTAACCAACACATAATTAAATAATCATTGAAGTTCTATGAAAAATCGGGAAAATGTGAAACCCCACTTTCAAGGAAGCCACAAACTAAAAATGCCAAACAGGAAGAAATTTAAAACCGAAACAAATCCTTTATCAAATAAGCCAGAATGACGAAAAGTGAAAAAAAGAGTAAAAATAAACCCACGTTGAATATCAAACAAGCCAGAAAAGCCTCCTCAAGAACAAGATCCCCAAGGAACTGAGAACCCATACAAAGACACCAATATAAAATACAATTGCAAATTGGGGGTAGGTGGAAGGATGGTCTAAACAGTTGGTTTTCGACCGCTACGACCGGGGTTCGATTCCCGCATTGGAAACTTTTTTATGATTAAAAAAATGCTCCAATGGCCCCCGATTCTTGTAAAAGTCCAACCCCACCAGCGAGTGCAAGTAACCAAACGAGGCTCTGGCACATTTGTAAGTGCAAAGTCGAACTGCTTTTCACATGTGTAGGTATGTGGTGCACTTACAGTAAAAACAGTCGCCAACTTCTACCCACCATGATTATCATGGCCTGTACCACGTGTACTAGGGATAAGCAAAAAATAACAATTGCAAATGATCATTTGTATATAAACACATCCACCATTGTAGATATAATGATATAGATTGCTCCTTTTGAGCGGCACCTAATAAAGTTATTTTGTAACTGGACTGCATTTTTTTAACAAGTACAGGAAGGGAGGTTTAGAGAAATAACATATATTAGCATCTCTAAGATTGTATATTTGAATTAACGTTAAAATGAAACGAACAATACTCTTCCGTACAAAATCACAAAACAAGCCACTAATATGGCCACGACCTAGCAATAACCAATGCACCTATCTAGGCATTTATCAATCTACAAAACTGGCGCTTAGAAAGTACTACAAGTTGAAAGTACTTTGTAGCAAAGTATTTAATTTATTTTATGTACAGATTATCAATTTTTTGATATTTATATTTAGCTATATACTCTGGAAATTTCCCTCATTGTTTAACTTTTAAGTAAAATGTTGATTTTGTTTTTGCCTTAAATGAATTGGCGTGTCATTCTAATGTTTGTCTTTCCTAATTTCTACGTTACATTTTGGTGGAGATGCTGAGTAGATTAAGGAAGACAATCTCAGAATTGCTGACAATACCTCCAGGCCTTGGGTGCTGTGATTTACATTTTCCAAGACTGCCTCCAGGATCCCATCACCGTGTCAAAGTCAAGGCTTCCCTATAGGAAGACGATGTCCCTATAGACGATACGACGCCGAAGCCGTTCTTCACGCCGTAAGAGAAAAGACGTGAAGCCACTAGGGGAAAAGTTTCAAGACTCCGAGGGAAGTCTTGGCAGCAGCACGTTAGATCCATGTCAGTATCTACTTATATAATTGCCTTATTCTGTCTGTGTGAAGTTCACGGATAGAATGCGCGCCCATTGGCTGCCGGCGAGCACGTGACTTCCCTGCCCCCGCCCCCCCCCCCCCCTCCTCCGTGAAAATGGAATCGTCCGGCTGCCGGCCGGTTGGCCAGTTCAAGTTCCCACCGCGCGCGGTCCTGGCGCGCGGGGGCAGAGTTGGTGACACAGCTGTGCCAAGTGCCAAAAAAGCCTCGCGGGTGACCTCCGGGAACTACGTCCATCTTCCATATGTAAAATACATTTAATCGTGTAAACCCGGGCGTTGCCCGGGTCATTCGTCTAGTCTACAATATTTGCAAGCTGTGGGTCACAGTCCCCTTAGGGAAGGAGCTATGTAGCAAAGTATTTATTATTTTTTATATACAGATTATCAATTTTTTATATTATTTATAATTTGCTACTCTGTAAACTTCCCTCATTGCTTCTCTTGTATTTTATATATGCTGATTTTTCTTGCCTTAAATGAATTGCCATGTCGTTCTGAAGTTTATCCTTCCTAATTCCTACGTAACAATATACATAATCGCTCAATGACAGATATAAACCTTATTAAAAACTAACAGAAAAAGCAACTCCTAATCATGCAACAAAAAGTTGCTGATGGCTTACACCATCTGTCGGAATAAATATCAACAAATCGCCCTTCCGGTCTCTCTAAATACCCTTTTCGTGAGTTCAGAATTCCCCAAATGCCAGCTTTTTTTAGGTATAGCTTGCGCCACGCTAAAGAGAGCCAACAGCCCGAAACACTACGTGGTTAGCTTTTCTTGATTGATCAAGAAAGGGTATTCGGCCAATACTGGAATAATTAAAAATCAACGATCATTTGATATTTATTCTGATAGATGGTATAAGCCATCAACCACTTTTATTTTCACGATTATTATTTTTTTTACTTAATATATCCACCTGATACCAGTAGAATATTTCACTTTCGAACTGTTTTTAACTTAATCAATATAACTAACCTTGATTGATATAACTACTCTAGTGTTAAATTCTATATCGTATATATATTCAATATAATACAATATAATGCGGCTTATGATTGTATAACGAAGTTTGTCAATATGTCCAGGATAGCCTAATGGACATGGTATCTGCCCGGTAAGCAGAACACTGTGGGTTCGATTCCCATCCCTGTACACTTTCTTTTCCGTTTATCATTACTCTTCACAATTCATCCCATCATACTTTATCTCTAAGGTAAGAAATAATCGTTATTTATCCTTTAAATAAATTTCGATTTTTCGCTCAAAAGAAACATTTGCGGTAAAATTGTCAAACTTCGTTCTATATTCAATACAGTCGAACTTGAATAATTTGAAACCCAAGGGACCAAAAGAAAATTCGAATTAAAAAAGGAAATTCTATTTATAGTAAATTCTAGGGACCAAAATTCGAACTAAAGATATTAGAATTATCCAGGTTATATTGCCTATACTAAGCTATGCACTGTTGTGATATATGGTAAATTACCATATACTATGCATTTTGTCTGTTTGATATGATTAACTATTTTCATTCATATGTAAATATTATTTTATATTTTAACGCTATGCAATTCCATGGCAATCTTCCAATATGTAAATATTCCTTGCTGTAAAATAAATTCTTTTCAGCCAGCCAATGAGTGGTTGTCGCCTCTAGTATCTTTGACTCATTATAACATGCACTTCGGTCCTTTTCTCCATAGAATTCGAGTTCCTAAATCTTTAAATAATCGATAAAAATACCAAATCTCTCTATATTAGGATATTACTATGTGCATACCACTCCACTACTATATATAAATGGCAACTTTTATATCAATTGAGAACAAATGTAGAAAAATGGAAAAACCGAAAGAAAAAACATGTAGCTAGAAAAAATAAACGAGGACAACACTCTGGAAGGAAGGAACACACCAAATTCAAGACCCCGCACAAGGCTCTAACCTTGTAAATATGTAAATACACCGTAAATGTGAAGAACCTGTACATATTATTCATTATAAATATCATAAACTAGGTTGCTCTCTTTGAGCGGTACCTAATAAATTATCTTGGAACTATATTACATTATTATTAGATCGAACATCCTAGTTTATATTGTTACACCAGGCTGCTGTTTATCAGACTCCTCAGTCTTGATTCTCTCTTCAGACGCGTCTTGCATCTTTCCAGAACGTGTCTCAACCATCCTACAAGGTTAAACCAGTCAATAATAAGACAACTATATTTTAAGGTAACACCTAGAATATCTCTTTATTTATCACATCAAAGTTTAAAACAGGTTGTGTATTCAGTGTATCAAAATACAAATGTTTTTATAGTACATAATATTTCATAAAAAATATTTCATATGTTTTATAAAATAAATAAATATAAAATTTAAATTTGAAATATATTATAAATAATTTTTAAAATTGGCGCATTACCAATGCAAAATCCAGTGGCTTCTACAAAGAATTCCAATACATAGGTCTCATGTTCCTAGTTGATAAAAAGAACAAGTGTGCCAAATCTACC
Source organism: Cordylochernes scorpioides (assembly GCA_030710605.1). NCBI lineage: Eukaryota > Metazoa > Arthropoda > Arachnida > Pseudoscorpiones > Chernetidae > Cordylochernes > Cordylochernes scorpioides. Next base: position 53,538,691 of record CP092869.1, on the reverse strand, counting down.
TTCTACAAGGTTCTACCACACACAAATCTATCTTCCACTTACCTAACTCCAACTTCCAATCATGTCAGAGAACAGATATGTAAATCTTTTTGATATAGAAATCTGAGTTATGTAAATTTATTTCTATGTTTAATGAATATATATGTAAATATGAAAAAAAAACAATAGAAAAATAATAAATAAAAAGGTCGGGTGTTGATATTAAAAATAAAGAAGGAATATCCTGACTAAAAGCACATGTGTTTTTCAGATGGCAGAGCGCCATCTAGTGGAACAGAAATCAACTAAACATTGATTAACCTGTTCCCTGATATTTGGCCAACCCATTTTCTTGATAAATCAAGAAAAGCCATCTACGAACGCGTTTCGCGCTGTTGGCGCTCGTCAGCGTGGAGTAGGTTGTACCACTGCGACCAAGAATATTATTGGCCCCAGAGACTTCTTGAGAAACCAAAAATGGGTATTAACGGCCAAACTGGTGTAAATACGCTTAACACATGAAAAAGACAACAGAAAAAAATAATAAAAAGGTCAGGTGTTGATATTAAAATAAAGAGGGCATATCCTGAACAAAATGCACACGTGCTTTTGGTCAGGATATGCCCTCTTTATTTTTAATATCAACGCCTGACAAAGGTTAAGAAGGTGTAAAGTCTTTGATGTCGCCTAGGTAGGTAGATATAGGCGAAATGAAGACGTAGATACCTGAATCACGATATAAATGTAGATTTTAAGTATTATTTCTCATGAAAGGTAGACTTGTGTGTGGTATAACTGTTTTCATCGCTATTTTTCTTTTAAATGAAATTAAGGTGTTCATGATCTCCGTTAAGATGTTTTCTTTTAGATTACAGTAGGAAGAGTTTTATACAATAAAAAAACTATGTGTTGTGTATTTCTAATGATAAAAAATAAGAGATGTACTAGATCATTTTTTTTTTATTTCACCAACAATCGAAAACAATAGGAAAGGAGGAGGGAATTAAAGAGTCAATTTTTAGATCAGGTCAGTAGTAAGTTTCTTGATAGATGAAACCACCGGGATGCTGCCGGATGAGGAACTTACGGAGCTCGTCGTAGACGAGGATCATGAAGGAGAAGGGCACTACCAGCAGCCACCAGTGTAGACGCAGAGGGAAGAGCCGCAGGACGGTATTCAGCCCGGGGGTGTAGACTAGGAAGCAGGCTACCGCCGTCTCAAAGATGAGCGCCACGTTCAGAATCCTGTTCCGCATGCCCTGCTGAACCAGGCTGTTCTTGCGGGTCTTGCATATGATGAGGTCGGCCCACTGCACGATCACGATGGAGATGAAGAAAGACGTGTGGCAAGTGAACTCCAGGTTCTTGCGGTCGTGGAAGGTCCATTCCTGCCCGTAGGAATCCATCAGGTCGTTAATGTTGTCGTTGTCCCACGCTTCCCTTATACCGAAGAGATCAAAGCCTTTAAATCCATTTTCTCCCATGATGATGAAGTACATGTAAAATCCCGCCAAGCCCTGGAAGACTCCGATTTGGGCGTAGGCCATACTGATGAGGCGTTGGTTGACCAGCTTGTCTTTATTGGAATCCCTGGGTGGGCGGTGCATGATGTCGGACTCGGGGGTCTCGTAGGCCAGAGAGATGGCCGGAACCATGTCGGTGCCGAGGTCGATGAAAAGTATGGTAATCGTGCCCAGAGCTAGGGGGATGTTGCATATGATGAACATGAGGAATGGGGTCAGCTCAGGGATGTTGCTGGTCAGGGTGTAGGCGATGGATTTTTTCAGGTTGTCGAAAATGAGCCTCCCTTCCTCTATCCCCGTGATGATAGAGGCGAAGTTGTCATCGAGGAGGATCATATCGGCGGCCTGCTTGCTAACGTCGCTGCCCGCTATACCCATCGCGATACCGATGTCGGCCTTTTTCAGCGCTGGGGAGTCGTTCACGCCGTCTCCCGTGACTGCCACAACCGCCCTCACCGACTGGTAGGCCTCGACGATGATCAACTTCTGCTGCGGCGACGTCCTGGCAAATACTATCTCCTGGTGGTTCCTGATAACAGAGATGAGCTGGTCCTCGCTCAAGGTCTTCAGCTGCTCGCCACTCACAACGGCCACATTCACCTGCGACTTGTCCACGGCACTCACTGGGATGCGGAGGCGCGCTGCAATCTCGTCGGCCGTCTCGTTGCCCGAGGAGATAATCCCCACGGAGCGGGCGATGGCCTTAGCTGTGATGGGATGGTCGCCCGTCACCATCGTAACCCGGATGCCCGCTGTTCGGCACTTGGACACCGCATTGGGGACCGCGGCTCTCGGCGGGTCGATCAGAGCCACCAGCCCGAGGAAACGCAGCTTCTGAAGAGGCAGCTCATCCAACACATCATCCGTGAATGAAAAACCTTTTGGGTACTTGTTTTCTGGCAGTTTCTTATCGGCGAAACCGATGACTCTTTCTCCCATCCCGCCCAGATTGTTGTAAGCTTCTTCGAAGCTGTTCTTGAAGGCGTCATTGATGGGCCGCTCTTGGCCATCAACGTAGACAATGCTACAGCGCTCGATAACCCGTTCTGGAGCTCCCTTCATTATCAACAGCGTTTCTCCGGTGTTCATCGCGTGGATGGTGACGTGGAACTTGTTGGTGGAGTTGAAGGGGATCTCGCCGACCTTCGGGTTGTGACGCCGGAACTCCATCACGTCACCGACGGTGAGCTCAGAAAACTTGAGGATGGCGACCTCGGAGGCGTCCCCGCTGCATTCCTTCATCAAGATGGGAAGATCCTCCTGGCCGCCCTTGAACATGGCCCGGCTGCAGAGCATGCAGGCGGTGGAGATGGCGCTCCACCCTGGGGCGGCCTTGTCGTGGAAGGAGCCGGATTGCGCGGCCTCCGATGTATCCGTCTCCACAATCTTGACGTCATACCAGAGGTGGGCTACTGTCATTCGGTTCTGAGTCAGGGTTCCCGTCTTATCCGAACAGATCGTTGTGGTGGAACCCAGCGTCTCGACAGCTTCCAGGTTCTTCACCAGGCAGTTCTTCCGGGCCATCCTCTTGGCAGTCAGGGTTAGGCAGACCGTCACGGTGGCCAGCAAGCCTTCTGGAACATTGGCGACGATGATTCCGATTAGGAAAATCACCGAATCCACCCATTCATAGCCCAGGAGGATGGAAATAATGAAGAAAAGGACGCCGAGGGAGAAAGCGAGAGCAGAGATCATGGAGTTGAAGTACTTGATCTCTTTAGCGATGGGAGTTTCCCCCATCTCCAGACCGGACGCCAGGCTGGCGATGCGGCCAATCATGCTGCGGTCTCCGGTCTTGATGACCATCGCAGTGGCAGAACCTTCTAAGCAGTTGGTCGAGAAGAAGGCGATGTTTCGCGTCTCCAGCGGATTGTCGTTGGTGACATCGGGCGAACGGACCTGAGGCTCGGACTCCCCAGTCAGCGAACTGTTGTCCACCTTGCAGTTAGAGGACTTAAGAATTCGGACGTCCGCGGGAATCCTATCGCCACCTTTGAATTCCACAATATCCCCCACCACCACCTCCTCGGCGTTGATGGTGAACTTCTCCCCGTCCCTAATCACCTCCGCGTATTGCGGCACCATGTTCTTGAAGGAGTCCATGATGCGACTGCTCTTCGACTCCTGGTAGTACGAGAAGATCCCGGTTACGATGACCACGGCCAGGAGTACGAATCCAAGGATGAGGTTATCCTTTGAAGCATTCTCGTACATAGTCGACTGGATGCCATAGGCTACGATACAAAGGCCGGCACCAACCCATAGCAGCAGGGCAAATCCTCCAAGTAGATTTTTGAAAAATTTGACTAACTCGGAGGGTTTCTTGGGAGGCGTCAGAGCATTGGGTCCATCGCGTTTTAGGACTTCTTTAGCCCAATCTGAATTAAGTCCCCGTGTTGGATTGGAACGATAGCGTTTGAAGAGTTGGTCCAAGTCGATCTTGTGATCATCCAGTTCCATCTCTTTCTTAAGGACGTCAAAGTCCATCGCTTGAGCTTCCTTAGCATTGGCTTTCTTCCCCATCTTTAATCTTCTATTTTAAATAAAGTAAGAGATCACAAACGTGGTAATTAAGGTTAATAAACTTGCTCTTTCAGGAATTGATCTTCAAATCGATTTTTGATTTCATTGACAAGAAGATATGTAAAAGGTTTCGGCCAAAATTAACAGATAATTCTTGAGGGTATCAAATATATAAAATCAATATATATAAATTTATATTATTTTCACATAAGTAAATCACCGTTGAAAAAGCTATGTTCTTAAGATACGAATTCCTCTTCATTGAATTTCTTCATTAGTTTTCTTGTTCAGCCTCCAAACAACGCTACTTACCACAAGCTGATGACGAATATATTCAGATAGAAGAAGGTTCAGATGTCAGTTAATTTCCATACTGAGCAGTACACATCGCCAGTTAACGAACATTCAACCAGGCATAATCTTTGGATGCTCGTGAGCGCGCCCCTTGCTCATTTCTTTCCTCCTATGGAAACAGTTTGTAAACTTTGTGTGCAACCCGAAACAGACCTTACCTATGTCCAATGTTCAGAAGAGCCACAGACAGTCGATAATCTTCTCTTCAGCTGTCCAGCATTCTTAAGACATAAGATACAAACAGCTATCCTGCTTAGACTGACCCACCTCAATCCAAGATCTATGGCCAGCCTCCCAGACTCAACCTCAGCATGGAACTTCCTGGTTAACTGGTTCAACTCAGCAATCAAAAAAGGAAGCGAGTAAAAGCGCTCAACACTAGTCTATACTAGTGAGCTGAACTCCCCGGGTAGTTGGCGCTCTGCGCTCCAGGAACCTGGGTGATAAATATCTCTCTCTCTCTCTCTCTCTAGGCTTGAAACAAGATTGAGTTGAGATTTTAGATATTGATGTGTATATGAAAATAAACCCCTTTACTCAAGAACAATTCTCCAAAACAACGATTATCTCTACACACAAATTTATTAGTAAAATTTTGAACACTGCCTACAAACCTAACCATAGTATGGTATCATTCGATGTCGTTAACCAATACCCCAACTTACCACAACAATTGGTAATAATAATGTACAAAAAAAAAAACTTTATTTCAGACCATAATATAACCTCCAATATATACACTAAATAATTAAATTTATAGATTTATGATGCATTGGTAGATTAAACTGGCGAAACCGCTGGGAGGGTTCACACTTCCAGCATTAAACTGATTATAGTAATACACTTACATTTTATATTATTTTGCCATCAGTCTCATGGCAGGGGGTCAGTGGAAGGCTGGTCTAAACCATTAGTTTTTGACTGCCATGACCTGGGATCTAATCCCGCATTGGGCACTTTTTTTCTAATAAAAAAAATGCTCCAATGGCCCCCGATTCTTGCAAACGTCCAGCCCCACCAGTGAGTGAAAGTAACCAAACGGGGCTCTGGCACATTTGTAAATGCAAAGTCGAACTGCGTTTCACATGTGTAGATATGTGGTGCACTTTACAGTAAAAGCAGTCTCCAACTACCCACCATGATTATCATGGCCTGTACCACCTGTACTAGGGATAATAAATAATAATAAATGGTAAGGCAGCCCATAAAATATCCAGCTTACATTGTTTTGACGGCTCCCATTCTCTTAAAAAATATATCCGTACAATGTTATTTTTTCATCAAGCAAGATTTTGAAAATTTTTTCTTTATAATCAAAACGAGTTTTTATTTTATATTTAAAGGATTTTATTAACCAATTTTTAAAATAATCCCTTGAATTAATATTAAAATAAAACATAAAACTTCCAGGGAATAGTTTCTTTTAAAATATTTTTTATTTAAAAAAATATCTCGAGCTTTCGGGCAAGTACGCCCTTCTACGGGAGAAAATTTATTTATTTATTTATTTCAACACATAAACCCGATATCCCGGTTAGGGATAATTGCGTCGATTTACATTTTTTTAAAACAGAAACAGTTATAAACATATTACACAAAAAAAAAAGTAATCGAAACAAAAGAGAAAAAAATATATATATACTAGGAACCTGAACCTTTAAGGTTTGAAAGAAAATCATAAATATATTTACAAAAATAGTTAAACTTATGATAATTCTCTCTGCTATTTACAAATTGATATAGATCTACAACATTATTTATTGTCTGTTGTCTAGCGGTGAAGAAGAGTGGGAATTCCAGCAGTAGGTGTCTTGAGTCCTGGAATTCGTTGCCACAATGACAGCTAGAGTCTTCAATCGCGCCAATTTTTGATAAAAATCCCTTAAAATTTCCATGGTTCGTTATAAACTGGGTATTATAAAAATTGGAGCGGAAATATGTTGGAATACCAAACGGGAAAAAGCTTTGGAATGTTTCATTTGTTTTTAGAAATAATTCATCTATTTTTGCACTTAAAAATGATCTAATTATACTTGGAGAATGTGGTCTACAAGTATTTTGATCCTCTATTGAAAGATGAGCCAAATCATATTTAATTATTTTAGATTCAATATAATATCTGTGAGAAGGGGGATGTTCGCAAGACTATGGACACAGTTGGAAGATGTAGTTTTGTAGGCTCTGCTCACCCAAAGAAAAATTTGATATTGAGTAGAATTTAGTTTTTCTTTGCATCGACTATTTATAAACCTGTACCATATTTCTGAACCATACGTAAGAACTGGCCTGATAATTGTTTTATACAAAATTATTTTTTTTTTAGTATTTATTCCCCACATCTTTCCAAATAGTGAAAACAGAAAATTTTTCATTCTTACGCTCCTGCACAAAATGTCGTTGATATGTGGAGTAAAATTAATCATCTTTTTTATTCTATGATTTGAAAATTGTATGCCTAATATCTTAACTTGATCTACTGGGTTTAAAATAATATTCGATATTTCAATAGGAACTTTAGGTTTATTATGTAAGTAAAGTAAATTCGTTTTCTCTGGGGTTATTGATATTTTATTCCTATTACACCATTGAATCACATAGCATAGAATATATTCGCTTAATATTTTGAGGTCCTCGACAGACTTGCTCCAGCAAATGATGGAAACGTCGTCTGCGTAGCAAATTATTTCTGCGTTCGGATGTTTGAAACTCTTCAGCAAGTCGTTTAACAAAATATTCCATAATATTGGGGATATAGGACCGCCTTGAGGGCATCCTTTTGTCAGATATTTTGTTACATTTGTATCTTCATATGAGAAATTTGCTCTTCTTTCACTGTTTAAATAAGATTGTATAATTCTTATTAATTTGGAAGGAGTGTTATCCAAATCGAGTCTTCTAATAATTGCTGGCCACCATGCGTTGTCGAAAGCGCCTGCTATATCCACTGTAATCAAAGAAGTCAGTTCTACTTGCCTGTGTTTCAATATGGTTTCCATTATATCTTCCATTGCACTGTTCGTTGATTTATGTTTAGTAAAACCATGTTGTCTTGGACTCATTAGATTGTTCTCTTCATAATATTTATTGATTTGTTTTAAATTATGTTTAAAAAATATATATATTTGAAATGTTTGATGTCAATGATATAGGTCTGTAGCTTTTGCTTGTTTCATAGTTCATTTTATTAGGTTTTGGAATGATCTTTACAGTAGAGCCTTTCCATATATCCGGATAGTAACCTAATTCAATACATTTGTTGAATATTTGTTGTAAAATCTGGATTAAGAGTGTACCTGCATGTTTGATCATATTATTGCTGATAAAATCTGGACCTGGTGCTTTCTTGATATTTAATTTTGAAATGATATTTTCAACATCTTTTATTTCTATGAAAATGCTATTTTTGTTTTTATATTCAGGTTTATAGTTTCTAATAATAAGATGCTCCTCTTTATCTGAGTGTACATCATCATCTGGAAATAAATCATTCAAGAGACTTTTAATTTTTTCTTTTTTTAAAGTATCTGGTATATTATCTATCATAGGAAGTCCTCTATTGTTGTTGGATGATCTCAGGGATTTAAATATTTTATAGGCGTTTCCAAATGGGTTGTTTGATTCATTTTCTTCAATGAATATTCTCCAACTTTTTCTCTTAGCTCTTACGATAGCGTTAATGTACTTGTTTCTTGCAAATTTAAAAGTTATTTTATTGATAACTCTATGCCGATAATATAAGTTTCTAATATAATGAAAATCATTTTTCATTTTTTCAAGATTGCCATTCCACCACTTTATATTAGATATATGCTTGAAAGAGTTTGATTTGATTTCCAGAGACGAATAAGCTGCCTCACTAATTATGTACGTAAGTTTCATCACAATCCTGTCAATATCTGTAGTATTAGATGCCTGATTTATTTCATTAGACAAGTTATGTACATTTTGAAATGATATCTCTTCAGTAAATTTTTTCCAGTTGGCATTTTTTTCAATGAATTTCCATGTTGACTTTTGTCCAATTCTCTGCGCTTTAAAATTATATCGAATATCAAAGGTTATTGCTACATGAACGGAAATACTTGTAAGAGTTGATGTGATCCAATTCTGTATAAGCTTTATAGAATTTTTGTTTGATATTGTTAAATCTATTATACTGGCATTTTTCGACATGTAGGCGTTTTAAGGTTATGGATAAACAAGTTGTATTCATCCACAATAGAGTGGAATTTGTAGCCATTATAGTTAATTATCCGGTTGTACCATACAGGGTGCCGAGAGTTAAAATCACCACAGAGGATTATTGGTTGTGGCCCGAAAGTCTCCAAAAGTTATTTAATAAATATTTGGTGAGTATTACCGAAGTTATTAGGGTGAATGTAGAAGTTTGAAATAATAATGTTTGAATTCTCTCTCTCTGAATAAATAGAAATACAATATAATACACTGCGGCCTGTGATTGTAAAACGACAACTTGAAGTTACACCGCATGAGTTTCTTTTTAAACGAAAAATCAAAATTTTATTTCCAGGCGAAATATCGGCTATTTCTATCCTTTTTGGATGAGGTATGAAAGGGTGAATTATGAAGAGTAATGACGAACGGAAAAATAAAAGTGTCCAGGGATGGGAATCGAACCCACAACGTTCCGCTTACCGGGCAGATGCCATGTCCACTAGGCTACCCTGGACGTATTTTTCCGTTTGTAAATGATACATAAAGTAACTTTAAAATACAATATAATACACTGCGGCCTGTGATTGTGAAACGACACTTTAAGTTACACCGCATGAGTTTCTTTTTAAACGAAAAATCAAAATTTTATTTCAAGGTGAAATATCGGCTATTTCTATCCTTTTTGGATGAGGTATGAAAGGGTGAATTATGAATAATTGCACAAAAAGAATTAGTGAATCCATCAATTGTCGTATATTTAATGCTACTGTTAAGAATAATCGTTGCTGTGTATACTGTTTTATCAGTTTTAGAGTAAACAATTTGTGAGTCATTATTTTATATCACATCATTCCCTAACATATAAGGCTCTTGAATAAATAATAGGTCAGGAGGGTTGGACAGAACAGAGGCTCGAAGTTCATCTAATGCTATGACACTTTTCCTTATATTTTGTTGAATACATTTTATTCCTTGTTTAGGTGCCATCATTGTGCAAAACATATGGTACTTGAATCAAAAGAGTATCCTGTGGGTTAGATATAATAGTATTAATAGTACTAGTTAGTTACTTGATTGTTCAGTTGGGAAATAACTTGTTCTTTCGATTATTCTGTCTATTTGTGTTTTATATATAGGACATTCCTCTGAATTTGCTCTGTGTGATGAGGGCCTGTTTCTATACTTAGGATGTTGGGAACAGTTAAAGCATTTGGGAATTCCTGAGCAATCATGAACTCCACTGATTCCACATGTCCTGCATGTTGGGGTGTTAGGGCATTCTGCCGTTTTGTGGGTGGGGTTGAATTTAAGACATTTCTGGCATTGTTTCACCAATATCTTATCTACAACAACACAGCGCTCACAATCAGTGTATATTTTATTGTTTAATTTCCTAATGGTTTGATAAACCTTAGGAGAAACTCGTAAAACTATGTTGTGGGTAGAGGTGTTAGATTTAGTGCAGAATAACACCTTAATTTCGCTTTTCATATCCTTTAGTTCGTTGTTCATCTGACAGATTGTTTCTTCGAAGGAATTTACCTCGGTGATTTTACTAACGTTTTTAACCATTATCGTAGGATCTCTTTTGGTCGGAATAAATTTTTTGCATATATTTGTTAGTTGGGTTGATTTGCATAATTCCTCTTTTAGAAAATTACATTCTTTCTCATCCGACGTTTTTATAATAATGGATTTTTTGGTATTTATAATTTTATTGATTCGAACTTTCTTATTCTCCTCTCTTAACACTCTGATCCTTTCAACAATAGCGTGGTGTACATCTTGATTTTTTTCTTCATCAAATGGCTGCGCAATAATTAAAAATTCTTTGTCACTAATTTGTGACAAAGAAAATGCTTTATATAATTAATACGCCAATAAAATATGATTTAAAATTAAATAAAGTCCATTCACTGTTTACATTTGTTTTAAGGCATGATCAAAGCGGGCTTCTGTTGCGCGTGCTTCACCTGGGGGTTATGGGCTGGGCTCGGGAATATAATGTTATAAATTTCCGGAATATCTATTCTTCTGTTAATGCTATTATGCTTTCTGGATATGATGGATTCTATTATAAGTCTAGGTAGTCTATTGGGGATGTTGGAGTAATGGGTCTTTGGTTCTGATAGGGCGAAGGAATGGCCTGTTTCTCTTATATGTTGGTATACTAAAGATCTACTGTCTTAATTATCGATATTTCGTTTATGTTCTGATATTCTTATATTTAAATGTCTGCCAGTTTCGCCGACATATTTGGTTTTGCATTCGTTGCATTCTATGGAGTATATGGCATTCTTAATATTGGAAGGATAATCAATGGTATTGTTCTTTGTTATGGAGTTTCTTAGTAACGAATTTAAATTAGGTGAGTTTCTGAAAAAGGTTTTGATTCCAAATTTCTTCAGATGACGGGCTATAGAAACAGATACTGGTGAATAGGGAATGCTGCTAATGGATTTATAGATTGGGGAATTCTGAATTTCAGAGGGGCTATAGAAATGTCTTAGAATAAACTATAAAGGATATTGACAAGTCTTTAGATTTCTTATAATATTCTGAGTTTCTTCAGTTTTAAAGGTTTGAAGTGAGCAGTGGCTATGGATACGTTTAGTTGTCTTTACGGTATTGATTTTATGGCTGAGTGGGCAGTAGGAGAAAAACGGATATAGTCGGGGTTGAAGGATGGCTTATAATAAACAGTTGTTTGGAATTGATTCTGTATGCGAATAATTTTTATATCTAGAAAAGGCAGGCTATTGTTTGTTTCTTTTTAAATGTGAAGTTTAGGTTAGGATGGTAACTGTTGAGTCTTTCTAAAATGTTCTTGGTTAGATATTCGGGGCATATACAGAATATGTCGTCAATATAACGACGCCATAAAACTATATCTGACGGGAAAAGGGAGGTTATTCAACTGTCTATGCGACGCATAACAGAAGCCCGCGTTGATCATGCCTTAAAACAAATGTAAACAGTGAATGGACTTTATTTAATTTTAAATAATATTTTATTGGCGTATTAATCATATAAAGCATTTTCTCCCGTAGAAGGGCGTACTTGCCCGAAAGCTTGAGATATTTTTTAAATAAAAAATATTTTAAAAGAAACTTTTCCCTGGAAGTTTATGTTTTATTTTAATAACCAATTTTTATTTTTTTTCGATTGTACACAAAATTATCATCTCTTTAGTGCTAATTGTAAAAGATTTGAACAATCCTTAAATGGAAGGATAAAAAATATATTGGTATGGCTTGGTTTATCAGTGGTGAACCCTCTCTTCCATCAGTTTCTAATTTGAATATAGAACAAAAATATTATTAATAATAATAATATTGATAATTTCACATATTTAAAGTCAAACTGTCTTCTATACATATGTAGACATGTGGTGCACTTACAGTAAAAGCAGTCACTCACTTCTACCCACCATGATTATTATGGCCTGTACCATGTCTAATAGGGATATTAATCTTTTAAATATTGTCGCGCGTGTCTCCTCCGGTTCTTTGCGACGACGTCGCTTCCTCCTTCGTGGATCACCTACCCTGGCTCCGTTGCTTCACCTCTGCAGCTCTACCCTGCAGACAGCCCAAAGACCCTCTGAGAACCACTACTCAGGTGGATCTCCTTTCCTCTGGCAGTATCTCTCGGCCTTACCACTGGTGGGGGGGACACGAGAGACTTACCAGAAGAGTAGCTACTGTGGTGTTGGAGAGAGAGTCATAACAGCAACCGGCAACAATTCTGCTAGCACTCCTCCTTTTATTTTCATCTTTAAACCACATTACATAAGAACTCGAATATTGATCAACGGGTATTTACACTAATTTACATCCCAGAGCCAATATCAACGGATATTTAGAATCATTTGCCCCAGGAAACAGGACCACGGCAGTCGGCAATTCCCACAATAGTTCCAGACAATAGGCGAAGGCGCCATCTATTGCTGGAGGTGTTTTTAGTTTCACATATAAGCGACAATATATATATATATATCACAGATAGATGGCAGTATAGGTAGTATCACTGTCTACTCATCTATTATTATAATATTGTAGTCTCTCCACTCAACAATCATATCAGGGTATCAAACTTGTTGATGGTGTTACTGCTGGGGATGAGTTTGAGAACATCAAAAGATATTTGACATTCATAATGACTGGATGAAGTAGAATGCTCCTGCTTTTGTCATTAAGACTGGGAACACTACTCAGTAGCAGGCCAACTTAGCTCCAATATGAAATGGCCGCCTCTGACATGAGGAACAGATGCCATGTGCAGCCAAGCCTAACATGGAGTACAGACACTGCTCATCCTGTATCCCTGGATCAGTAGCTCTAACAGGGTACTGTAAGGTATGCCAGCTGAGCCCGGGTTTTTTAGCGAGCTTGTTATTGCCCCTCCTTATTCATACAGGCTTAGGACCGGCAAAGTGGAGTTGGGTTTATAGTCAAGCTACCCAACTCACTTTCCATGTAGTACGGCAGCCATCTACAATGTAGAGGTCATAAAACACCATATCCTTCTGTTCTGAACAATTCTCTTCACCTATCTTCCACACCTTTGGCTTTATTTGCTTATCCCTAGTACAGGCCATGATAATCATGGTGGGTAGAAGTAGGCGACTGCTTTTACTGTAAGTGCACCACATGTCTACACATGTGAAATGCAGTTTGATTTTGCTCCAACCCCACTAGCGAGTGCAAGTAATCAAACGGGGCTCTGGCACATTTGTAAGTGCAAAAGTCGAACTGCTTTTCACATGTGTAGACATGTTGTGCACTTACAGTAAAAGCAGTCGCCTACTTCTACCCACCATGATCATCATGGCCTGTACCATGTGTACTAGGGATAAGCAAAAAAAAAAAGTTTGACTTTGCATTTATAAATGGTTTTATCTTAGAGCTGGCTAATCAAACATCGTCGGCCTGCTACTGAGTAGTATTCCCAGTCTTAATGACAAACACATTCTACTTCACCCAATTATTATGCATGTCAACTCTACACACACATGCTTGATCCCCTTTTGCAAAGATTACAAGAATTCCATGAGTTCATGGAATGGGGTGTAGGGGTGCAGCTTTCTTTGATCATCTTCTTCTTTCTTATCTCCACACTGGGTGATGTAGAATGTATCTGCCTTTGTCATTAAGACTGGGAGCACTACTCAGTGGCATGCCGACTTAGCTCCAAAATAAATGGCCGCCTCTGACATGAGGAACAGACTCCATGTGCAGCCACTCCTAACATGGAGTACAAACGCTGCTCATCCTGTATCCCTGGATTAGGAGCCCTTACAGGGTACTATCAGCCGGGCCAGCTGAGCCCAGATTTTTTTAGGAAGCTTGTTACTGCTCCCCCTCCTCCTTTTTCATCCGGGCTTGGAGCCGGTAAAGGGGGAGTTTTTCTTTGATCATGATACAATAGAACCTCTTTGTAAAGGACACCTAATTGCAGAGGCAAAGTGTCCTTTAGGGAAAGGTGTCCTCCTAACGGAGAGTTGCTAAATAGTTAAAATGGTAATTTTACAAATGAAAACTGTCCTTTGTAGAGAGGTGACTTCTAGCGTGAGTGTCCTCTCATGGAGGTTCTACTGTACAATGAACCAGGCACTTTGGTGAAAGTCTGAATTTGCCTGCTTGATACCCTAATATGATTTGAGTGGAAATAAGAAGATCAAACTTCCAAATGGGTAGTATTTGTTTGACTCGGTGAGATCTGGGTTAACACAACTTACAACAAATATACTTTGTTCTCTAACTTTAATTAATTTTAAAAAATCATTTTACAACTCTCTTAACTTGACGTCCCTTCGGAAAAGGCTTCAAGTTTGATGTAAATATATATATTTGTATAAATTCTATTGTTTATAGCTATAATTTTATTGAAACTTTTTTGTATCTTGTTGACTAGAAGTCAATAAAGTTTTTATTTTAAGTATTAAGACAAGGCACAATTTGGATTATAGATTATAAACACAAGGTAATAAGACCAAATCCAAATAAATCAATAGTGTGTGACGTGTAACGCTGTTACCGAAACGTCACACACCATTGATTTATTTGGATTTGGTCTTATTACCTTGTATTTTAAGCATTAATACATAATTTTATAGAAAATTTTTTCTCTCTCTCTCTGGAGGTATAAATATAATTCTTAGAAGAATAAAGATATTGTGTTAAAATAGGACATAACAACTACAGTAGAACTACCTCCCTGTAAAGGACAACTAATTGCAGAGCCAAAGTGTCCTTTAGGGAGAGGTGTCCTCTTACCAGAGAGTTTCTAAATTGTAAAAATGGTAATATTGCAAATGAAAACTGTCCATTGTGGAGAGTTGTCCTCTAATAGGAGGTTCTACTGTATGTATCTTAAATGATCACTAGCCATAACACACAGCATCAAAATATAAATTATTGTATTTTACATTTGTTAGAGTATAAAATATTTTACACAGCTACAGTCATAACATGCTATAACACAACATCACCAAGATTCTATGTGTTGTTAGAATCTAAAATTAAAAATAAAGGTTGTTATAATTAAGATATTCCATTGCAATATATAATCATATATACATTTTGTTTCTTCAATTTTATAATTGCTTAACTAAAACATTTGGCTAAAACTTAACCCATAAGTGGTCGCAATGGGTAAAAATTACCCAGAAGGAACTTTTAGAAAATAATTCTATATTAAAAAAGATATATATTTAAAATATATTCTCAGTATCTTTCTAAATATATTTAAAGATTATTATAATAAACCTATAATTTTAATTTTATGACATTCATTTTATTAGCATGTTGGGTCAATTTTACCCAGTGCGACCTTTGAGTTCTCGTCATTGGGTAATTTTTACCCAGCGCGACCTTTTATCGCTTTTGGTTTGCGTAATTAAGTTTCGAGTTACTTTCTGGCTTCTTGTTGTTTGGTTTTGCTGCCCCAAGTGCAATAATAGAATCTATTCTTCCAACAATAGGGTAAGATTTATATTTTATTCCCTTTTTTTACATTATTTTACATAAA
>CP092869.1:53423591-53523004 GCA_030710605.1 Cordylochernes scorpioides | reverse complement strand
ATGCTTTCAAACGCTGATTTTCTTCATGATGATAATAATATTCCAAATCCTGATGATGAGGAATCGGAAACTGATGATAATATAGAAGAGAAGAATTGGAGTACAGACACTGAACAGTATACATTATCAGAAGAAGAAAACAATGAGGATCCAAGCTTCAATCATTATATAGGAAAGGACCAAAAGACTAAATGGAAGAAAGCTCTTTCCCCAAAAAATGTTCAAACTCGCAGTGAAAATATTATCACACATCTACCAGGGGTAAAGGGTGAAGCAAAAAATGCTAAATCGATATTAGATTGTTGGAATCTCTTTATAGATAGATGACAATACACTTGAATGCATAGTTACAAATACAAACATTTACATTAGGAATATTCAGCAGAACTATAGCAGAGAAAGAGATTGTAATTTGACACACCTACATGAAATTAAAGCTTTATAGGGAATTTTTTACTTTATTGGGGTTATGAAAGCAAATAAATTTAATACAGATGATGCATGGGCAAGAGATAGTACTGGATTTGAATTGTGTAGAATAGCTATGTCTGAAAACAGCCAAAAGCATTATTATCCTTCGGAATATATAACGGTGGATGAAATTCTTGACGCTTTCAGAGGAAAATGCAACTTTAGGCAGTATATTCCGAGTAAACACAATAAATATGGAATAAAATTATTTGCTCTCGTGGATTCAAAAATGTTTTAGATTTGTAACTTGGAGATTTATTAGTAAAAAACCCTGAAGGTCCTTACAATGTCAGCAACAGTCCAAGTGACGTTGTGGAACGATTGTGTGAGCCAATCAAGGGAACTGGCAGCAATGTAACAATGGATAACTGGTTCACCAGTTATTCTTTAGCTCTAAAACCTTTACACCAAAATAGACTAACAATTGTTAGTACTTTAAAAAGAAATAAAAAGGAAATCCCCTGAGAGTTTGTCATCAGCAGAGGTAGAAATGTAAACACTAGTATTTTTGGCTTTCAAAGTGAAATGACACTTTCATACAAGCCTAAAGAGAATAAAGTTGTACATATGCTTTCAACTATGCACCACGATGCAAATATAGATGATTCAACGGGAGAATTAAAAAAGCCAGAGATGATAATGTTTTATAATAGGACATAGGGTGGTGTAGATGTGATGGACGAAATGACAGCTACATATAACTGTGTTATGAATTCAAGATGGCCCATGGTTATTTTTTATTCACTGTTAAATATTGGAGAAATAAATTCCCAGATAATTCATTTTGCAAATGGCAACGCATCAAAGGTTAAATCAAGCCGTCATTTTTTGAAAACCTTATCCTTAGATCTCATTGAAGAGATGGTCAAAGTTCGCACAGTAAGCGGAAGAATGCCATGTGAAATAAGGGAAAAGGCATCAGATATTTTTAATTTGTTAGAGCCTGGTCCATCTAAAAAGCCAAAAATAGGAGAAAGACATTGATTAAAAAAATTCCAGAAAGAAAATAAGGACATGAAAACTATTCAATATTGCCAGTACTGTTTATCTTTTCTGTGTATGGAACACTCTGTAATAATTTGTCAATAATGTCATAAAGGACGAAAAAAGTCCTAATTTCTATGAAAGGATTTTTAACTTTTTCATACAAATTTATATTTTATAACCTATCTTCAATATATATTTTTATTTTATAAAATAGTCAAATATATCATAAATATTTGATATTTTGATATGTTATTAATAAAATAAATAAAATATGATTATTATATCTCAGGATTTTATGTAAAGTTATTTAATAGACAAATTATTATTCTTACATATAATACCATAAAAATATTGAAAAGAATATACAATTTATTTAGGTTTTTAAAAGTGGGTAAATTTTACCCACCGCGACCTTTCAAGGTATAAAAGAGGGCGCGACCGCTGCCGGGTTAATGGAGGAAGCCATCTTTATGAGGTAAGAGCTCAAAGAGTTTCCTGCGGTATTCCATGTTCCTGTTGATGAGATTGCGGGTCTCCAGGTACTGTGCTAAGTCCTGGGGCTTCAGAGATGGTTTCATGGAGGATAGGACTTCTTCAAAGTGGCTCAGAGAGAGGAGAAGTGGGTTGGAGTTGGAGACGTACCTCTGTTCCATGACCACCTTGGACACCAGCTCATTGAGATCTGCTCCAGTGAAGTTAGCACACTTCTCCGAATGGGCGATTTTGACCAGGTCCTCTTCATTGTGCATTTTGACAGTGGGGAGGTTGGAAAGGATGGCTTTCAGGACTTGGACTCTCTCCTCTGGGGTTGGGAGATCGACATAAAGATGAAGGCCCAGCCGGCCTGTTCTGAGCACCGCTGGGTCCAACGAGGTGAAACGGTTGGTGGTGCCGATAACAAACACTTGGTTCCTGGGATGGAGTCCGTTCAGCTCCGACAGTAGAGTCCCCACAACTCTGTTCATCACCTCGTCTGAATTCTGCCTCCTCATGCACAGGGAGTCAATCTCATCGAAGCAGATGATGCAAGGAGCTTGGCTCTTGGCTTTAGCAAAGCACTCCCTGATGTTCCGCTCGCTCTCTCCCACATACATGTTGAGGAGCTCTGGACCTTTGACTGAAATAAAGTTAAGTCCGGCTTCCGAGGCAATGACGGATGCAACCAAAGTTTTCCCAGTTCCTGGGGGTCCGCATAATATGATACCGGATGAGCCTGCCATTCCAAGATGCTCAAAGACTTTCCTGTGCTTCACCCGTGTTAAAATCTCCAGCTTGAGGGTCTTCTTCACATGCTCCATTCCTCCCACGCTTCCCCAGGAGATATCTGGCTTCTCATGCTTGGAGGGCAGAATCTTGACATGGGGGAGTCTCAGGACTGAACGGTAGTCCTCTATGGTGGACCTGTCACCCTGTTTGACCTGCCCAGCCAAATTGGACAGGTTAAGGAGGTCCCCATATTCCACCCCTGGAAGTTCTTTCGCCAACTCTTCGAAATCCACATCAGCATCTGGATCCAGTGATTCGAGAATCTTCTTACACTGAATTTCAGTTGGATGCTGGAGGGAAAAGCTGTCTGGACAAGCTTGCAATAGTTCTGGAGTCAAACTTGCTGTGTCTCTCACACTTACTGCCACCATCACGTGCTTGTCCCTATCTTGGGTTTCCAATCTTTCAATGAAGCTGGCCAAAGCATCACAGACAATTTTGGCATCATTTTTTTCATAGTAATCAAGTCTGTTAAGGTAAAGAATGCAGGGGGCTTGTGCCAAGGCTTGCTCATAGTATCTGTTCAGCTTCTTAACAAAGGCTATCTCATTAAAGTTACATCTGAGTTTTAAATCTATTTCCACCACTCTGACTCTATTCAAGGCACCGAGTGCTCTTATAAATGTCCGTTTCCCAGTCCCAGGGGGCCCATGCACAAGGATGGATTTGTTGAAGGGCATGGATGAGAAGCAGCAAGAAACATGGATGGAAGACTTGAGAAGTTTCTTTTCATCAAGAAGATGAAGTTCATGGTCTGGAGGCATATTGGGAATGAGGGGATCATATTCCTCATCACTCTGGGGTGGCTTGTTGAAGAGGTATTTGGAGAACAGGGATTCTTCGGACACCGTGGTCTCTTTTATACCTTGGCTTGGTTCTAGGGAGCCTGGGGGTTGAGAGGAGCTCTGGGAGAGGGCTGCTAACTGTGAAATAATGGTTGCAAACTGATCAGTCTGAGTTAACTCCGCATTGGGTTGAGACAATGAAATCATGCCAGCATCTTCTTGTTGAAGAACTGATGCTGGGATCTTGGCTGGTCTGGCAAGATGTGAGTTTCCATCACTTTCCCTCTTCCTTTTTTTACTCCCTTCTGATTGAAGAGCATCTGAAGGAATGCTGAGCTTGGAGAAGCTAAGACTGTCCTCTGAATTGGAAGGTTTGACCAGATGCATGGCGGCTTCAAAGTGCAGTGTAGAGAGCTGGAAGTCTGTTAGCTGTAGGCGGGATATGTCTTGTTTACAAGCTATATGGATGTTCAGTGCCTGGGTGACAAGCTCGTGGAGGTCGGAGCCGCTGTAGTTGTGGCATTTGTGGGCAACATCTCTCAGGTCCAGTTGGGGACCTAGAAGGGTGGTTCTTTTGGATAAAATGGTCTTCAGTATTTGGTACCTTTCCTCTGGATTGGGGAGTCCAACGTAGAGGTGTGTGCTGAAGCGTCCACTACGAGTGAGGGCAGGATCCAAGCTATCCGGGCGGTTGGTTGTAGCCACCAAGTAGACCTGGTACAACACCACTCCAGTTATACCCCCTCCTCCATACACAGTTGTAATTAGGATTCTCATTTATAACCTCCTCAAATGAAAGACATATAATTGCCATTATTTCAAGTTTCAATAACTCTGCGAGACCTGCCTTTGGTGGGAATCTTTGGTATTACCCATCCATTAAATGAAACAAATACAATAGCACCTCCCTTTAGCGGTCACCTCTCTACAAAGGACAATTTTCATTTGCAAAATTACCATTTTTACTATTTCAAAACTCTTTGGTGAGAGGACACCTCTCCCTAAAGGACAGTTTGGCTCTGCAATTAGGTGTCCTTTACAGGGAGGTTCTACTGTATGTTTATAAAGCAAAATATATAAAAAATAATTGAAGTTTTTAATCAATTCATCAGCAATCCTGCTCTGCTTATTTGGTCTTTATAATAATAAAGGAAGCATCTCCCATCAAAATAGGAGCTAGAACTGAGGGCCATCTATTGACCATCTCTGCAAACTCAGGTCAGTGTCAAAGCCACAATACACTCATGGCCAAAACTTGAGGAAGTTGTACCTTTTAGCATGTATATTGGGATTCAGACAATAACTCTGAAAGATATTACAGTGACCTTTATTAAAGACACAAGATATATCAAAGTGTGAACAAAATATCCTGTCTCCTTCAAAATATATATATAGATGACCGGTTTCTACTTCCTTAAGTTTTGTCCATGAGTGTAGACTGCACTTAGTTCTTGTGACTATTTTGATGGGAGAGATGACCTTTATTTTTATAGATCAACTAGACGAATGACCCGGGCAACGCCCGGGTTTACCCGATTAAATGTTTTATTCAAACACTATTTGTTACAATTATAAATTGGCGCCGTGGATGTCACTCTTGTGAAACGTCCCGCTCCAAACTTTACATGTACATTAGGTCAGCTGATATTACCTCCCATCTTCACCGCTAGAGGCGTTGCTCGCGAGCAAAAGGGCAAACTCAACGAATATTCGGGATAGAGACCTGAAAATTTCACTATAAGTTTTTCCAGATTCTACTCTATATACTGTTAAAATTTCAGTCAGATTAGTTACGATATAAATCTTCAAATCGAGCGAGCGTCTATAAATATTTCGATTTAGATCAAGTATTCTAATTATTAAGCGAACACACACTATTATTAATAAAATTTTGAGAAAATTTCGATTTTAAACGTATTTATAACTTGATAGAGGGTGCTGTTCGTGAGCTAAACAGAATAATTTGAATGTATAGTTTTAATATTTAATTTATATATAATTTAAAATAGCCTATCGTTTTCCTCGTATTTTTTTTTACCCATGTATGGAAATTTTGGTACTGTAAAAAAAAAACTTTGCCTCAATAATATATAAAAAAAAAACACCCAGGCTAAGTTTCGAACCAAGGTTGTGGAAATACCGGACATACAAACCAACAAACATACAAACATTCATTTTTATATATAATATAAAGGACTGCGGCGTATGATTATAAAGTAATACTTAAAGCCTCCCCGCATAAGTTTCTTTTTTGTGGAAAATTAACATTAATTTTAAAGAGAAATATGTACCATTTCTAACTTTTTGGATGACGTATGAAAAGGTTGAATTCAAACAATATGTTTGCGGAAGAGCATTGCTCGATGCAAATATTATATGTAATTCTACTGTCCTAAAAGCTTATGCCCATAGTTTGCCTAAATACCTTTCTGAGATTCCACCCTTCAATGTAGCATATATGAGCAGAATGATCAAATACAATTATAGAGCTCTAAAGAAGCGGTCTGGTAGATTAAATTGGCAAAACCACTGGGAAGGTTCACCACTGATGAGCCAAGCCCTCCCAATATTTTTTAATCGCAGTAAGGACAGTAGAAGTTTGATATATGTATAAAAGAAACATTTGCGTCCTAATGTTTTGATCTGCTATAATGAAATATGGCTATAGTGAACCACAAGTTCAATTCCATTGGGGTTCACTATAGAGGGATTTTACTGTATATATATATATATATTAAGAAAAAGGCATCTCCTTATCGTGCAACTGAAAGTTGCTGATGGCTTGCGCCATCTATCGGAATAAATATCAACTATCCTCGTTGATTTTTAATTATTCCAGAAGTGGCCAAATACCCATTCTTGATTAATCAAGAAAAGCTAACCACGGACGCGTTTCGGGCTGTTGGCCCTCATCAGCGTGGTGCAAGCTGTACCTCAACGACCAAAAAAATTGGTCATTAAGGCATCCTGAAAAATCATGAAATGGGTAGTTATGGCCAGAATTGCGTGAGACCGCGACACAATGTGAAAAAATAGTACAAATGTAATATTGTACTGGGATAAGGTGCATAAATTAAGAAAAAGGCATCCCTTTATCGTGCAACTGAAATTTTTTTTTCATATATATACAGTGGTACCTCGACATACTAGCGCCCCAACATACAAATTTTTCGAGATACTAGCCGACGAGCAAGTGATTTTTTGCTTTTAGTTATGAGCGAAATTCGAGATACGAGTTCGGTTCGGTAGTAACACGCAGTCGTGCCATCACAATCAGTTAGCAGCGTGCTTCCGCTGTGATAAATTGTGTTTTGTGTTGTGTTTACATTTACAGTTTTAGTTCATTTATTTTTATAACCATGGATCGGAAGAAAGTTTGTAAAAAGTCAAGTGCTAAAAAAAAGATGATGAGTATTGAATTAAAACGTGAAATTATAGAAAAACATGAGCAAGGTGTTCGAGTTGTTGAATTGTCGAGGAAGTATGGCCGTAGTACGTCCATGATATGTTCTGTGCCGGAACATTCTGAGAGGGAGGAAGAAACAAACCTCCTTGGACATGTTTTTTTCTAAACGACCTACAGGTGAAAGCGAGAAAAATGTAGCGAAAAAGGCAAAGACCAGTGAGGATATTTAATTTATTTCTTTACATTCTCTTTTTTGTTTTTGTGCAATAAACATTTGATATTTATAAATACGTTTTTATTATTTAAAACCACGTAACAAAAATAACTGGGGTGACATTTTGGAGGTTGGAACGGATTAATGGTAGTTCAATTGTTTTGTATGGGGAAATTTGCTTCGAGATACGAGTAATTCAAGATACAAGCAAGGTTGCGGAATGAATTAAACTCGTATGTCGAGGTACCACTGTATATATACGGTATAACCTCACTAATTTAATTGACTATAGCTACAAGAAAAGTAAGACCGAATCCAAATAAATTATTAGTGTGTGACATTTCAGTAACAGCGTTGTTACCATCATCAGAAAAAAGAATGGTCTATTCTTTTGTCTGATGAAAGTTGCTGTTATTGTGTAAAAAGTTTACAGGTTCTTGTTTACACACCTAATAACAATAGCTATTTAAGAACATGCTATTATATATTTTTCTCATTTAGTGTTTTGTCTGATGATGGTCACAACGCTATTACCGAAACGTCACATGCTATTAATTTATTTGGCTTTTGAATTAAAACTACAAGGTAATAAGACCAAATCCAAATAAATTAATAGTGTGTGACGTTTAAGTAATAGCATTGTGACCATCATCAGACAAAAGACTGAATGAGAAAATATAATAGCATGGTTTCTTTTGAATTAAAACTACAAGGTAATAAGACCAAAGGAAACTTATACTTTGGGCATTGACCTATAGAAGTTTGACTGTATATTGACATTGCTGGAGAACAGACCATGAAGACATTGTGAAGGAGGTAAAGAAAGAAGTTAACAGAAATACAAGAAAATAAAACCTGATGATGGTGACAATGATGTTGCCGAAACGTCACACACTATTAAATTATTTGGATTAGGTCTTATTTTCTTGTATTATAATCTATAATCCAAATTGTGCTTTATCAAGTTAACAGAAAAAAGATTAAAGCAATAACAGCGGCCTTCAAGATGACTCCTTGCTATTTAAAAAAAAAAACTCCCAAAAGGAAAGGCATGCGTACGTTTCACCATAAAGAATCTCAACTTGGAACCAAATAGTAACTCCCCTCCATGACAGGTTTTACAGTATAATACATCACTCAATGGAATTACATCTTCTATTGAAACATGGTTAGAACATTCATAATTCTAAAGTCCTACACAACATGAGATTTCTTGGTCCAGAGTAATGTTGGTATAGAGAGGTTCAAACGTTGTTGGTTCAAACATGCGTTTATTTTTGTGTAAAATATTTTGTTATTCTTCAATTTTTCTTTTTGGTTGGGCAGTCGGCAACACTGTACTTTTGGTAATTTTGCATAAGTTTGTTTTGTTGATACAGTATAACCTCTTTAATTCGACACACGAAAATTCGACACTACCTTAATTCGACCATATTCTGATGTCCCGACCTCCAGCCTATCAAATAACAAACCGTAATTCGACAGTATCGATAATACGACAGTTCCGATAGTTCGACCATTTTAAAATTCGAATTTCGACAGTTGAATGTTTTTTTTTTACATACAACTTTACAGCTAAAAAGGTATTACGGCGGCGGCAAGCGACGACGACAGCGGGTGCCGATTAAATCGCGCCTGCGCACTTTTGGTTTCTGTTAGTTTAAGTTTCACTTTGCAATGCCGTTGCGCAATGTTGTGAGTGTTATTGTTTTTTTTTTACGTGGGAATTTAGGAATCTCACGCTAATCTATATAAATATAAAAATGAATGTATGTATGTGTGTGTGTGTCTGTCCTTTATGCCTGACCAAACCACTCATTGGAACGCCATGAAACTTTGGGAAGTTATTTAGTATAGTACTGGGAAGGTTTCTGAAAAATAATTTCTTGAATATCTTGAATATCCTTAGAGTTATTTGCAGATTTGTAGATTTAACTCGCAAGCAGCGCCACCATTGCGACGATGATAACAAGTTTTTCATCTATAAGTTTTATTATCACTAAGTTTATTATCTTAAAGAAGATTTATCAAAAGTAAGATTATCTCAGGATGACACAGCAATTTATTTGAGACAAGAATAATGATACAATTCCAAGGCAAAGATACTATTCCTTTAACTTCCAATTACCGAGGGAACCAATTAATATTGATTTTATTCAACTTATAGAGTATTTTTCAAGGGACCGGGAAAAAATGTTCACTAGATAAAACGATGATTTTGTAATGTAGAAAATTAGGAAAGACAAAATTCAGGATGACACGGCACACAGGGACAGGGAAAAAATGTTCACTTTATCGAGAGATTCAAATTTACGAGTTTCAAATTATCAAAATATATCTTTTTTTTTTTTATAAGTTTATAGAGAATTGTTTTAACAAATGTTCGTTAGACAAACCTTTACTCGGGTAAAACCTGGGCGAAGCCGGGTACATCCGCTAGTTAATAATATTATTTTCGTTTTAAATTTCAGCAATGAAATATTTAAGCTATTTTAAAATTTACAAATAATTTCATTTCAAATAAATAAATCTTCATAAAATGTAGCCACAATGATTATGATAACATTTTATTTCAATATTCCATTTCCATATTATTATAAAAGATTTAAACACAAAATCAATAACACCTGCAGCAGCAGTGGATGTCTTTAATACAATAGTTATTTAAAATACATTCCAAAGGAAGAAAGACATACGTATATGTTTTTTTTTTTTTAAATAGACCATCTGGAATACATCCTGAATAGGGTTTCAGTGCAAAAACAGACATCTATAAAGGAATTTTTAAAAAGATCTTCATGAGAATTTTTAAATTTTCTTTTTATTTTCCATATTTATTTCCTTTCAACTGCTATATTCTTCAATTAGAGTAAAATATTATTTGTAATTATTTTCTGTTTCAAAAATATGTAGTATGTATTGCCATTTTGTCCCTGATACTAAAGTTAATCATGAAAATAAAAAAATAATACAAAAAAGTACACACACAATGGTTTCAATTAATATGATCAATTTGTATTACAAAGCAATTTTAAAAAATATTATTTTAGCGAGTTAGATGATTAGCTAATCATCTAACCTTAATTCAACACTTCCTTTAATTCAACCAAAAGCTCTGATCCCTTGGGGTGTTGAATTAAAGAGGTTCGATTGTATATATATTTTGATTAACCTTGTTGTAATCAGGTTAAATAAAGGAACACAAGTTATTGTAAGTATCCCTTATTTTTAAATAGGAAATGTTACAACAACATGTCTCCATTAGTGAGAGATGTCCTCATACACCTCCAGCAATCTTGCATTGTAGTTATTAATGTGTCGTAAAGAGGTAGATATTAAAGTGATTATATACGTATATATACACAGTCCAACTTATTTCATTCAACACTTCTAAAGGATCAGAATTTTTAGGTTGAATTAAAGAGTTGGTGTGTTGAATTATAGTTGACTAAATTAAAGTACTCTTATTGGGATTTGAAAAAAAAAAAAAAAAGATAAATTAAAGAGTTGGTGTTGAATTATAGTCGGTTAAATTGAAGTTTTTCTTTTTTTTTTTTTGCTTATTCCTAGTACACGTGGTACAAGCCATGATAATCATGGCAGGTAGAAGTAAGCAACTGCTTTTACTGTAAGTGCACCACATGTCTACACATGTGAAAAGCAGTTCGACTTTGCACTTACAAATGTGCCCCGTTTGATTATTTGCACTCGCTGGTGGGGTTGTACTTTTGCAAGAATCAGGGGCCATTGGAGTATTTTTTTGATAAGAAAAAGTGTCCAATGCGGGAATCGAACCCAGGTCGTAGCAGTCGAATACCAACGGTTTAGACCATCCTTCCACCGACACCCTAAAGTAAATAGTCTTAACAGAATTGGTGTTGAATTAAGGAGGTCGGTTATACTGTAGTTTTCTCTCAACACACATCTTAGTTAAATATTGTGACATCTCACACACCTCAAGAGAGTTTTAAAACAGGAGAACAACCTACCTGGGAAAGAGGTGTAATCCCACTCATTTGGGTGAGCATGGTCCCTACCAGACGGGAGCTTGCATCGTTACGATGGTCCTTCCTCGCAGGACACAGGGTGTCAATCTCATCGAAGAAGAGAACACACGGTGCAGAGTTCTGTGCACGCTCGAAGCACTCTTTCAACATGCGTTCACTCTCTCCCAAATACATGTTCAGCAACTCTGGACCTTTGATTGCGAGGAAGTTCAAGTTGGCTTCATTAGCCAAGGCCTTTGCTATCATGGTCTTGCCAGTACCTGGAGGGCCGTAGAGCAGGATTCCTGAGGTCTGCATCATGTTCTCTTCTGATTGCCCTGCCAGCTCTACCTGCCGTAGGATCAACTTCTTCAGCACCTCTTTCACCTTGTCCAGGGCACCCACTTCATCCCAGGATATCTTTGGAACAGCAGCGTAACCTTGGTCAAGAGTTGATGGCACCAAATCCTCCAAGATATTTTCAAGATCTTCCATTGTAATCGCAACCTCTTTGGTCTTCAAGCCGTCAAGGTATCCTTCAAAACTTTTCTGAGACTCAAGCATGCAGTAAAATGCCTGCTTATGTGCCAATTGAAATAACCTTTTCAGATCCCGAGCTACTAAACCTGGTTTTTGAAAGGCAATTTTATTTAAATTGACATTTGGAGCAAGTTTAAATGGTTCTTTCAATTTTTCTAAGATTTTTAATTTTTCCTTTCCATTTGGAATACCCATTGAGAGTACAGATGGGAAAATTTTCTTTAATTTGTTATCTATTGAAGCATAACTTATAGCCTCAAAGAAAGTATAAATTTTAAATTTGGAACAAATATCTCTAAGATTGTCATTCAGATATATCAATACATCCGATTTCCTATCTGCCTTATACACAGAATTAGATTCAGTTTCCAAATTGCAATTGTTTATATGTAATATGCAAGGTGCAATTCTCTTTGCATGTGCAAAAACTTCTGACATGATAGTTTCTATTGATAATGTTGAATTCAACAACACTGAGGAATTTATTATTAAAATTGGCAATCCTAATTCTCCAGCAATTGCATGAATTAAATATGACTTACCATTTCCTCTTGGTCCATTGACAATAACATTTATTTCTTTAGCACTTTCTTCAATTTTCATATTTTTCTTAAGCAATGATAAAACATGGGTCACCGAACCTTTTAAATCTGTATGAAGTGAAGCAATGTTAATAGACGAGTGGTAAACTAGACCTTTTAAACTATTCAGAAAGTAATCATGGTTAACTTTTTTGACTTGACCGACCTCACTTTTTATTTCGTTGTCATTCTTTTTTGCTTCTTTGGTAGCTTCATTTGCTTGTGTAGTCGATGGTAGTTCATTGTTATTATTATTTTCTTTTGTAGAATTTAATATACAATCTTCAATGTTTACAGATTTCTTTGATGAATCTGGTTGTTTTGGTAATAAAGGCTTTTCAGATTGTTTTAACATCATTTTGACTTGGCGATTATGTTTCCTTTTCGCCATTTTTTAAATATATATATTTATTTAAAAATCAAACTTATTTCAAAATGAAAACTAAACTATAAAGGCAAGCATGAAGAAATTTAAAAACACGTGGTTTATGGTCAATAGAAATTAAAACTAACACATATGTTTTTTTTTTTTAATAATCAATGAAATATATTCTTTATTAGAGAAAATAAATTTTGATTGCAAATTAATATTTGAAAATATATATATACCATTTAATAATTTCCATATCCCAATTCAATATTAGAATTATAAATCAATTTTGGCGCACATTTTTTTGCTCATGCAATTACAATATTATAATCATTAGAATTGTATATTACACGAAAATTCAGTTAATAATATCTGTTATTAAAATAATATAAAGAATATTTGTGTTTAAAAGTGATTAGGAAGGAGGAGATTCTATTACCACGTGCAGGCCTATCCTACTTCAGGAGAGAAAATATACAACAGAGGACAGGATTTAATTTTGTATAATATCTTTCTAATATTATAAACAAGAATGGACCTCCACATTTGAAAATCTGTACGGTTTCGGTTTCGATCGTAGTACAAAACGAAATCCCAAAAATAATTTGAACTCCAATAAAACAATCTATTCTAAAAGATAATGTGCAAATTTCAACTTCCATTCAGTATAGTCACTTTATATATCTGAATAGTCCAATAATAACTGAAACATACTCAAATACTACTTTGCGTTGAAAATCAAACGTTTCATAGCAAAATTTAGATTTTTATGAATATATTTTCCTGAAAATTGCTCAAAACGTTGGAAACCTGATTACCCTACAACTTATGATTTATGAAAAAGTATAATACAAGATGAAATTTCACACATAACAGCCTACTGCCTTCTCAGAGAAAAATTATTGTGCAATTCCATGATACTCCTGTAATGTATATTAAACTTTTAGTTTGGCAACGCCAACTATTTATCATAATCATCGAATAGCATTTAGAATTAGCATGTAACTTAATAAATAAACAATAAGTTTTGTTTACTGCGTCTTATTAAAATACCATAGACTATTAAAGATAATAAAGTGTAAACGAACAACATAACATGGTGGCAGCGGTAAGTCTATCGTTTTAAAATATAAAAATATAGGTATAATAACTATTTTAACTTTTTTTTTATATTTTGCTTTCTCATAAATTATAAAAGATAATTAAGAATAATTTACCACCGCCTTCTGCGTTTACAATAGATCAAAATGATCCTAATAAATGGCCAAAATGGCGTAAAAAATTCGAAAACTACATCATAGCAAGTGATCTTAATTCAAAAACTATACAACAACAAAGGGCAATTCTATTACACATTATTGGCGATTCAGCGCTCGAAATATATAATACATTTGGTTTTGAAGAGAATGCGCAAAGTCCTACTATCAAAGATATTCTAGATAAATATGATCAATATTTTAGACCATTTAAAAACACCATATATAAAAGATACATTTTCTTTACTTGTGAACAAAAGCTAAATCAAACTTTTGACGATTTTGTCACAGAAATTAAAAGTAAGGCTGAAGACTGTGAATTCGAAAATATTAAAGATTCTCTTATCAGAGACACAGAATTGTTCTGGGTTGTAGGGATACAACACTTAGAGAAAAATATTTACAGAACCCGATTTGACACTGTCATTGGCTATTAATCAAGGTCAGGCGGCTGAGGCATCGCAAAAACAATTAAGAAACATTGAAAAAGATTCAATTGATGCTATAAGTAAAAACTCTAATGAAAGATATAAACCTACCACCTCTTTGAAAAATAGCTACACAAATAACCCAGTTAGAGCCAATTTTAATAAATCGATCAGGTGCTCAAAATGTAACATGGCTCATGACTTTGGAAAGTGCCCTGCATATGGAAAAGAATGTTACAAGTGCAGACAGCCAAACCACTTTGCAAATTGCTGCAAAAATAGAGCAATTAGGTGTATACAAGAAATTGAGGAAGAAAAAGATAACCTACTGATTATAGACTCAATCATGGTCGGCCAAGTGTTAAGGAAACCGTGGAAGGAACTAATTTACATACAAGGACATCCTGTTGATATTAAACTTGATACAGGAGCAGATGTAAATATTCTGCCGGAAAGTCTAATTAAAGAATGGCCTAATATGCCATTGCTGAAAATAGCAGATTGCAAAATATATACTTATACAGGGCAACAAATCCCAGTAGTAGGAAAATGCCTGCTAGATTGTAAGACGAAATACGCTTGCAGAAAAGTTACATTTTTAATTGTTAACAACTCAGCAGTTCCTATACTAGGTCTGGATGAGTGTGTGAAATTAAATTTAGTAAAAAGAGTGGAAACAATAAGTGATATCAGCGTTACTCTTACAGGACTCTTGGATGAATATAAAGATGTTTTCAAAGGAAATGGCCATTTGAGTTATATGTATGACATTAAAATATCGGATAAGGCGGAGCCTAAAATAAGTCCAGCCAGAAGACTACCAAGAGCATTGCTTCAACCAGTAAAGGAAGAACTGTTCAAAATGGAAGAAGACGGGATTATCGAAAAAATAGAAGAACCGATGGTATGGGCGCACCCAATGGTAGTGGTAAAGAAACCTTCGGGCATCGGATATGTATTGACCCAAGGGAACTGAATAAATGGGTCTTGAGGGAGCATTACACCTTACCTGCACCTGAAAACATTTTGGCAGAAATACCTAAGGCTAAATTTTATTCTGTATTAGATGCGAAATCTGCATTTTGGCAAGTGCCGCTAAGTGAAAATACATCTAAATATTTGGTGATGAGTACACCATTTGGGCGTTATCGATTCTTGAGGCTACCTTTTGGAATTTCCAGTGCACCTGAAATTTTTCAAAAAATTATGCACAAGATTTTTTGTGATATCCCTAATGTGGTCTGCTATATAGATGATCTTCTAATATGGGGTAATTCAATTGTGTGTGTGAGATCATAACTCTACTCTAAAAAATGTTTTGGATTTGGCCAGAGAAAGTAGACTGAAGCTTACATTAAATAAACTCCAAATGGCCACAGGGGAAGTTAAATTTTTAGGTCATACCATCTCACAGGAAGGAATTTTACCTGATCAAGATAAAGTTAAAGCCATTCAAAATATGCAAATACCTAAAAATAAGCAAGAATTGCAAAGGATACTTGGGACCGTAACTTATCTAGCCAAATTCATACCGGACTTATCATCAAATACTTCTAATATGCGAAACCTGCTTAAAAAGGATATAATCTGGAATTGGAATATTGCAGCAGATCAAGAGCTGAATTTTATCAAAACTCTCCTAACTAGTCCACCAGTATTGAGACACTTTGATCCTAATGAACCACTAGAACTTTTTGCTGATGCAAGCAAAGATGGGTTGGGTGCTATACTAATGCAAAAAGAAAAACCTTTATCTTATGCATCTGCATCTCTCACTTCTCCGCAAAAACATTACTCCCAAATTGAAAAAGAATTATTGGCTCTATATTTTGGATGTAAAAGGTTCCATTATTTCCTTTATGGTAGAAAATTTACTGCATATATAGATCATAAACCCTTGGTTTCTTTATTGAAGAAAAACTTTGATCAAATGTCACCTAGACTCCAAAGGTTGTCATTGTATTTATTAAATTATCAATTTGAATTGAAGTTCATCCCAGGAAAGAGTATGATACCTGCTGATACCCTTTCCAGACATTTCTTGCCCCAGGAACAAATGGAAGATAAAGAATTAGACTTATGTACTCAAACGTTTGTTTTAAATGTTGAGATCAAAGACCAGAGATTAACGAGACTACAGGAGGATACGTTAAATGATAAAGAATGCTGTCTGCTAAAGCAATATATTTTAACAGGTTGGCCTTTACACAAAAAGAACTTGCCTTCCAACCTCAAACCTTATTGGGAATTCAAAGAAGAACTTCATGAATGGCAAAACTTGATTTGCAGAGGTAATAAACTTCTAATACCAAAAACCCAAAGAAGCGATATTTTAAAGATACTCCATGCTTCACATCAAGGTATAAATAATACAATTGCATTATCTAAAGGATTCATTTACTGGCCTGGAATGAATAAAGAAATTGAAGAATTAATCAATAACTGTTCAATTTGTCAACAAACATCAAGAGCAAATCTTAAAGAACCTTTGCTTCCACACCAAGCACCTGAATATCCATGGCAAAAGGTAGGTATCGACATTTTTCAAATAGAAAGCTCAAAATATCTTTTAATAGTGGACTACTTCAGCAAATACCCAGAAATATATCAACTCCAAGATATGACAACAGACACCATAATAAGGAGATTAAAGAGAACTTTCTCGAATTTTGGAATTCCTGAAACTTTGGTGAGTGATAATGGGCCTCCATTCTTTTCAAAAGAGTTCCAGAACTTTACTAGAACTTGGAATATAGTCCATGTGTTGCTTTCCCGGTTTTGGATAGATGGAAAGGGAGGATGCACTATGTGACTTATTAAAGTTTCCTTACTTAAGTATATATATATATAGCAATTTAGGCCAACAACCCCATGTATATAACCCGCAGCAAGACCTTAATGTAGTATAATAGAAGCACAGCTGTCAATGATGCACTATCGACATATGTCTTTACATCATCACATGTAATGCAATTTGTGCAAACAGGATAAATAAAGAAAAAAAAAAAGGGGGAAACTCTGTAATTGATTAAGAGTTTGAGTTAAAGCAGGGATCGAGCATATAATATTGTCAGGACAAAGGTCTAAAGATGGAATAACGCACTGAAACACATAAAAGTACAAACATTGCAAAAACCTGACAGATAGATACCCTCAAAGTAGCCCTGATAAAGTCGTAATTTGCGAAATTAAGGTGTGGGGGGTAGTACCATAAAGCAAAAAGGAATGAAATATGTATGAGGGGAAACAAGAAAATTTCTCTAGATATTTATTTAAATAAATTAAAATTTGGGAACATGTCTATACTGACGAGATATGCTATTTACATAGTAAAATTTAGATAGAGGTGACCTGAAGTTACTTTATAGCCCTTTAGGGCCCATGCGAAATCTAGGTTGGCTACTACACAAAAAGGGGGGGGGGGGGCGCTAAGTCATAATGACAAATGGCTTACCTTTTCTCGAAAGTGCCGGCAAAGGTCTGATCTCCCGTCTGAAGACTGTCCTCTCACTGAGCGACTCCGATTGAATCTGCCTTTTCGCAAAGAAACCCCTTTTATTCTTCTCTCTCTCCGTTTTCATTCGCCGAAAGATACACCAATCAAAATGGCCAACGGCTCCAGTATACGATTTCATAGACGCCCCAGGCCTCTCCCATCAAAATAGAACATATAGTATTACCAAACCAAAAAAAATCTAAAGAGAGAAACAGCCACGGCCCTAGTGTAAAATTTCAGACGCCAGGCCCCCCCCCCTCCACATGGATTGAAATACGATCCTCCCTTTTTCTCGGGACGGTATATATATCGCCCCCCCGTCTTGGCTAAAAATCGACCCAGGCCCCTTTTACCTGGACTGTAATGTGATGCTTCCTTTCTCGGGAAGGATATTTTATAAGGTTCAGTCTTTTAGAGATCTTCCTTCTCCATTTTTTTTTCTGGTCACCTTTACCTAAATTTTTGGTGAGGGGAATATATGTACATATGGAACAACAGCTTCCAGCGCGGATGTCCCTGGATGTCACTGGTGTCTTCTTCACCAGGCATCAGCTTTCGGCATGGAAGTCTGGTGTCATCAATTGTCTAGGTTTCTGGGCAAAAAGATGGTCTGTAAGTCTATGTGGGAGGGAAGCCATGTATCCATTTGATTTGATTATACATACGCCTTCTGTTGGGGTATGGTTACAAAAAAAACGTGCCCCAACAATCCTCCCCCTGCCAAGTAATGGACAAATGCGTTTGTGCTATTCATTATTCATCTGCCTTTCATCAGTTACTATGAAAGCAGGCCCATTTCTAGCAAAATGCATTTTCCATTACTAGGTGAAGCCAGGTGTACCGAAACCTATAGGGAAGATAAGGCTAATCAAAATGATGGTATGCTATTCTAGATGTTTATTATTCCGAACATTAGTGGGCATTGTGCATCCTGGCAAAGGGTTTTTTTATGTGTTATTATTCTGTCAGCACACTGTTATCAACATAGGTTATGGGGGACAGTCATATCATATGTATGGAAGTAAGCAAGGTCATCTGTCTTACCATTCATGGGTATATATACCACCCTTCCACTTTCTTCTTTGGTCTTGAGGAGTAGGCCTTCCTTGTGGTAGGTCCTCTCAACCCCATCCTTGCCTCTGGTGTGCTGGTTTCATTGCTACCTTCTTTCTGCTAACAATAAAGTTAGAACATTTCCCTATTACATATTATATAAAAAAAATTTGGGCGCCAAGAAGTCGTTTAGAAATAACTGACTAGTCCAACTCCTAAAACATGCCAGCATCTTTATTTAAGTACCAATCAAGACAATCGTGTGGTATAGTTATACATATACAATCAAAGGAAAGGATAATTATAGTTAGCTGAAAGAAATATCTTGGTATATAATGATTAGCCTATGACATGATGACTTTTGCTAAATAAAAAAAAAGATTACAGAAAACAAATTGTGAAAGTAATTATTAAATAAGGCACGAAATATGTAATGATAAAATGAATCCTTCCATGTTATATGATGGGTATAATATATATATTGAAGAAAACACGTATCATGCAGATAGTGATTAAATATGATAAAAATCATCCCATGATAGATGATAAAGAAAACTACTACAAAATTATATATGATGACAAAATATATATACTTATACAAGTAAGGCGGATAAAAGACAATAAGGATAAAATAGATCATGCCTTGAGGGAAGAATAAGCCATGACAACATGTTAAAAAAATCGCAACATGGCAGGTAAATATTACTAATATCATGAATATCAAAGGAAATAAAATTGTTGAAATGAATAGCATATGATTATAATATAATATATATGATATAAAATAATAACATATTCAATAAGAAAATGAAAACACATTATATATATTTGTGCGCTGAAGGTTCAAGGTTTAGTATCTCAGTTAAGTTTTCAATCTTATTCAGTCTGGAATCACGAGTTGGTCACTGGGTAATATTCGTCTATCCCGATCCTACTGGAGGGTGTGTTTTCTCTTATGTGTTAGATTCCTCTGTTACAATACTCTCAACCCAGATGGGTACGTCATTTAGAATCTTGGTCAAATGGAACATAGCCCAGACCTCTATTAAACTACACAGTCCATTTAAATCTAGGGTGACAACCGTATGAAGAAAGCTCTCTGTTTGACAGAGAAACTAATCAACTTCTCCCATTTTGTTTGTGACTCCGTTTACTTTGTCTCTGGGGTGTGTACAGTTCAGCTACCTCCCCTTTCCAAGAAATTCATATTACTTTCATCTACCAATATACTCCCTATTCATTGACCTGAACCCTATAAATCTACATCTTATAAATTTGAATTTTATCAATATGAAATTTTGGTTCTTTTACAAATTCCTTCAGAATTCTACTCCCTGTATAACTGCTCTTAATCCTACTGTCCTCAATACAACACTTCTAAAACTTTGACTCACTGGCTTGTTCTGGCGTCTCGTTCGCGGTCATTATAGTTAACTAATACTTTAAAATCTTATCCTAACATGGAACGAGTCTAAACTCGTTGAAGGTCCTAATAATTACTTATTCTGCCTCTCGAATCGGTCTTATGCTCGAATTCATTCCAACAAAACGTATGGCAGGGCGAATCCTTTATTAGAAGAAACTTCCGCTAGCTATGGGGGATCAAACTGGTACCAAAAAAAATTCAATAGACGGAAACTACTTCGTCTAGAATAACTGGGCAATCTCTGCCTACATGCCAATCTTACAGGACCTCCCGTCTGAACACCCTCGCTCCAGCCACGCTAAAAGCGTCGAAACTACGGTGTCAGATCGGTTACCCAAGGTCGCGCCGTTATACCCCAGGCTATACGGCATGGCTAAAACAAATCCCCCATCCTGCATAAAATTCAATCTATACCTCTTCGCTTCCTCTTGCGAGGAGGAGGTGAGTGGGCTGTCGGCTTGATCCCTGCCTCCCACTATCTCCAAGTCTGAGGGTCGGGATAGGGATCATTTATCCACAATCCTTAGAATTCAAGCTAAACTAAGATAAAAGAAAATCAAAGGGAAATTATACCCCCTAACGAGGGACCTAACAAAAGGGAGCGAATATTTTCTAACTAGATAGAGTTGTAGTTGTCCTGTTTGAGGCTTCTCGGTCCTAACAAAATTCGAAATAAAAAATAAAATAAAATAAAAATCGATCCTATTGAAATCCTTAACCCTATTCTAATGTATTTTGGGCTCACAATATAATAGTTTTTAACCTTCTTACACATTCATTACACCAATTCATTCATACACCCTCCCCCCTATCATTCACGGTGTGCATACAAACTAAAGTTAAAAGCTGCTACAAAGGCCAAAATACTCATTTATCAATAACAATAGATCCTAACAAATAATAACATATTTCAGGACACAATGTGAAATCAAATAAAATAATAAAATTAAAACAAATTGGGAACTAAAGCCCTATGTTACTCAAAAGAAATGCCTCTGTACAAGCTCTATATATACTAATACTTTATACTCAATAAGTGAATGTTAACAATAATTGTTAACAATTCTAAATAATCTGGAAGCTAACCTATCTTTAAAAAATGTAATTTCAAAACTGCCCTTGCCTTGACACTAAGCGACTATTCACGACAATTCTATGAAGACACACACAGAATATAAGGGCGATTAAAGAACCATTAAACGTAACACCTCATAAAAGCGGAATGAGTCTCTCCCCTAGCCACCGTGGGTGAAGTCACTTTCTTCTTACTTCCTCGTGCGTCTGCCCCCTTTGCAGTAGTCCGACCTCAACACTCTATTGAAAGATGGATTTATAGGGTTTACGATTCACTACCCAACACTAACATTCTCAAGTGCTTTCCGAGGATCGACTACGGTCTGGGCCTACTTAACTTCTACCCCTGGCTTAGGGTCCCTATACTTCACAACTTTACTCTGAAAGATTGACCTTTCATGTCCTCATTAGAAACCTATTTCAAAGCTACTACCTGAAGGCCAGGGATTATAGGGTTTCTGAATTACCCAACACAAGCCATAGGATGCCTATTAGGTTTGTTGTTATAGACATAGCCCCCCTCTAAGTTGTGATTTCCTACACCTTCCTTCACCTATTACTCCTGATAATAACTAAAATTTCAGATTTACACTAAATAGTTAATTCACAATGGTATACATTATTCTCATTGGTCTTTGAAACTCGGGTTTTAACAAGAAATAGTTTGTATAAAAAAAAAGGAATCCTAATGAAGTTCTACTTTAAAAAAAAAAAGGTTTTTAAATGAAAAAAAAAAAAAAAAGGTTGAAATCTCTAAACTTCTCATTCTATCGAACTGATTCTCCGTACACACTCCAAAATCCTAGTTATTGGCGACAGTCTAAGCAGAATTTACACTGTGTGGGCCTTTTCACCCTTGTAGACCTGCGTAAAGTTAAACTGTTCACACTAACTCTGTCAACATCCCCTCGTCTCATTACTTCTGAGTTCGCTCTGGTTGTCACCCCTTGTGGAACCACTACATTAACGGACCTATTAGGGAGATAAGCTGGACCTGTAAGATGAATCCAATGATCTTCATCACTGGAACCTTGACTTGAATTACCATCACTAGTTTCCTCCTCCTCTGTGGGGAAAATCTTAATTGGTATATGGTATTGTTTTAACCTATCTATATGGTATTTATCCAAATTCCCAGTTTCTAGATTCTTCAAGAGATATACAGTATCACCAGCTCTTCTTAGTACCTCATATGGACCCCCATACCTTGGCTCAAATTTTTGACGCCCCTTCGTCTCATGCATTCTCTCCGCTAGGACTAAGTCCCCGTTATTGAAAGTTCTCAGCCTTTTGTTTTCGAACTTAATCCTAGCTTCTTCCTGTTCATTCAAGTAGGTTTGCCTTACCACCTCTCTTATCTTCTCGACCTCCTCTGTTAGTTCCCGCTCGTAGAAGGCTGCCGTTTGAGCAATCAAATCTTCGCTTACAGGACTTTGTCCAGCTTCCTGAAAAGGTTGCGGAAGCCTCAGCTCATGTCCGAAGACGAGTTTCGCTGGCGTAAATCCTGTACTAGAATGTTCAGTGGTTCTGATAGCTAAAGCTACCATGGGTAGGATGTCATCCCAATTAGAACTTGCCTCGCACCTACGCAAAGATTCAATTACTGTTCTGTTGAGCCTTTCTACAGCGCCATTACTTTGAGGTCTCCAAGCAGTGGTGTTCACTGCACTTACCCCCATGGCCTTGCAAATCCCTTTAAAAATACAGCTAATGAATGCCGAACCCCGGTCCGAAAGTATAGTTTTCGGTACTCCAAAGATAGTAATTACGCTTTCCAACAGCGCTTTAACCTTTAAACCTTTATACCTTCATATACACTCGACGGGGTAGTCACCTTGTTAAAAAAAAATCTATAATGTCATAGATCAGCTAGAGGGAGAACATAACAAAATTGTGCGAATAGTCTGTTTCAACTACTGATTGTAAGCCTATTAAACTCGTTCTCTTTAGGTTGGCTCGCTCATTAATCTACAATCTACGTTCAATAGTCATATTGAGTTCACATGGATGCTAGATGTAAACTGTATCAAAATAGTGTAGTTTTCTAGTTTCCGAATTATATGACAGTTAGAAAAAGAAACAAACATTCTGGAAATATCTCGCACTGGCTACTATTAAAAAAAATTGAATGGGGTACAGCTCTGATCTTACAGGATACCTCATGGCTCATAGAATTGAATCGCTCATTTCTCACTAAAATATTCACACAGGGTATGGAGGTCTCCAGCGGTTCTATAGCTATTGGTCAACTAAATTAATTAATGGCAGGAATTGAAGTTAGTTTAAATGCTCATGTGCTGTTTTGTCATGCGTCTTTATGCCATCTGCAAAGGAAAGTGTCGCCTCAAAGGACCTAATTCTGGGACTAACATCCGCTGCACATTTCAGGAAGGAGTGGTCGTCCATACAATAGCAAGATATCATTTTGCTGCCAATGTACAATGTTGAACATTTTCCATGTCGTCATTTTGTCGATCCCCAATCTTCTAGGGTGTTTCTTTAAGCATTTCTTGATGTCATTTAATGCTTCATGCGATCCCGCCCGGCATTCAATAAGTAGTATTTGATCGTACCACCTCCAGGAGACCATCCCATTGCGGCCGAATCATTTCCACCCAACTTATAACGCCGTCCATATCGCGTAATTGAAATTAGTGTAAAACTCAAAGAATAAGACCTTAATCTCTTAATTCTTTACTAATTTCAGTTGGCTCAACATAAATCTTCTCAATTATTAATTTAGTACAGTGGCGTGACATGTCACACTTCTTCTAGTTCTTTCGCAAGCTCGATTAATCCCAGTGAAAGCCAGTTCAGGCGTCAATCCCGTGCTAACCCGTCATGCATGACTTCAAATTTGGAAATTATTAGACCTGAATATTTGCAGTGGCATCTGCTTCCACTGAAAGTATTTAAGACACAAGGCTGCCTATTATCTTGTTTAAATCACTGTCTTTACTCCCATATGCCTGTGTAAACTTTAACCATGACCTTATCAATTCTCAAAATTCTGCCTATCGAATATCCTGAGAATCAATGTTCTTCTTGTCTACGGCGGATTAACACAATAATTGTTCCCTAGAGTTATCTGCGTCGAGTGGTCAGTCTGTACTACTAATTCTCCACTCTAACTCCAGGATTCCTTTATCTACTCAGGCTGTTCAAAAATTTTCAAGACAGTTGTTCAAATCCCCAATGATAATCTGCTAAATTTCGATAATTATTGAAATTCTCATTAAACAGACTAACTACACCTTCCTGACACAGAAGTGTTCAGCATCAAGATATGGCGTACTGCCCATTTCTTCATTTGATGACTGTGTCAAATTACAGCTGAAGAAACATACTAAGCATATAACTGGTTTAAATTTCATGTAATCTCATCATGCCTTCTGCTGGCAAATATTTACTGTAAAATTCAATACTATCAAGATGGTTTTATTTGTCTTCATCCAAAAAAAAAAAAAATGTTTCAGAAAT
This sequence comes from Cordylochernes scorpioides, assembly GCA_030710605.1. Lineage (NCBI taxonomy): Eukaryota > Metazoa > Arthropoda > Arachnida > Pseudoscorpiones > Chernetidae > Cordylochernes > Cordylochernes scorpioides. The sequence goes on along the minus strand of CP092869.1, from coordinate 53,498,185 downwards.
AGAATCTTGGAAATCTTTACTAAAGACAAAAATTATACATTTGTCAATTCAGGATAACCTTCCCTTGTCAGAGTGTATACAGGATATTTAAGATCATATGCAGTTGGAGGCATCATGAAAAAAAAAAAAAAAAGTCGGTTGCCTGGCGCGTCTTTTTATGGTGATCAAACTTCTCTCTTCACGGGTACGCTAACTGGATCTTCAATTCTATTTTCACCTTAAGGCTCATATATCTGCCACTCTCCCAATCCACTATGCGTTAAAAAAAAAAATAAAATCGATTAACTATCATTCAGCATGTTAGCCCTAATCTGGATGCACAGGCTAGTATGATTTGATAGAAAGCACTATTAAAATGAAGTTAAGATATTTGTATCCAGCAATAATTATCAGAACTCACCTCTGCTGTGAGAAAATTATATCAGAGCTATGATGAAAAAAAAATGCTAAGTCATTTCAGTAGACTACTGTAAAACACTGATCACCGTTCTAAATTTGAACCATGGGAAATCCAACCTCATTTCTCATACTGTATATAATAATTTGAGAAAGTAAAATAAAGAAATTGTAATCAATGGTGCTCGCAACAGAATTCAAAATGATTGAGACACAGAACATTATAAATAATGTCCAGCAAGTAGGATATCAAACCACCTTTATATTACAACATTTCCACAAAATATCTATAGGGCGATATGTTACATTCCATACTCACAAACATCTATAACAATAGCCAACTACTTAAGAAACTCTGGCATCCAAACATATTACTGTAATTCCCCTAACATAGGCTCCACCATAAAAGTCCACTATCTAAAAATAATCCTACTATCATAAAACCCACTAACCAAAACAGAGAATAAAAGGCAATATATTCCCCAAAAAAAAAATGTCTTAAGAAAACAAATAATATGCAAAACTTCCTAATGTATATATATATATATATATATATGTTATAATAAATATTATTTTGAGATAGAGATCAATTGCTGGTTCTTTTGAGTACATGATTACTTAATGGTATCGTTTGCAGTCGTGGCTAAATTTCTTAAAAGAATAATAATAAAATGGTCTTGATCAGATATTGCTTTATTGAGCTGAGAAATGAATTCATATTAAAAACATAATTTTGTACAAGTACAGCCTGGCTTAAGGCGTAAGAATAAAAAATATGAAAAACAAAAGAATATTTACATAATTACATATGGTTTGAGCCGACCAGCCGGGGAAGAACAACAATGAGATTTTATATGGGAAGCATGACCTCTGGCGGTCGATTCAAACAGAGTATTTATATTTATGACATTATAATTTTAAATAAAATAACACTTTAACATAATTCTAAATAAAATATTTTAATTGAACATTATAAATAAATTATTTTAATATAACATTTTTAAATAAAATATTTCAATATAACATTTCAAATAATATCTTGATATAACATTTCCCAAATAAAATCTTTATGTAACATTTCCCCCCTGTGAAGAAAATAACATGGGTTCATTCAGAGAAAAGTGATAAAAAAAATATTGTTAAAAAAAAAAGATAAAATGATTTATGGAAAGAAAATAATGTGAGAGGTGATATTCACTTATCATATTGGTTTTAAATATGGTAACCAATAGACAGGAAAGAACAAAATTATATAAATGATAAGAATGAATAATAACAAAACAATTGGGAGCAAGTGAAAATAAAAATGTGATAATCCATAATCATATTGGTTTATTGTTAACCAATAGATTGGAAATAGACAAGAAAAATGCACATATATAATATTAAAAATGAGGAAGTAAAAATAAAATGCATGGATTATTAAAATGTATATGAATGAAAATAATATGATAGCATTGACAAAACATTGGATGATATAAGAAAAAAGAGCATTTGTGAAAAAGCAATTAAAGGCAAGGGTAATATGTAAAAAAAAAATGCAAAATGTAAAAACAAGGAATGAAGATGTAAAGATTAAAAAAAAAAGGTAATGGTAAGAATAGTGAATGGGCATTAAAAAAAAGAATCAAGGTGGATAATTATAAGAGGCAAAATTTACATAGTTGGTCTCGCCAAATTTACATATTTGTTAGGCGAAAATGAGAAACATATTAAAATATTATGGCATTTAAAAAGAAATTTAAAAGGGGTAAAAATGCAAATTTTGTAAATAAAACATTTTTTATGAGATTAAATAAGAAAATAACATATCAAAATTTAGGGAATTTTAAATATAAATGTGAAGCCATAGAGGATATTGTGGTCATATGATAAGCAATAGGGAATTTTAAACATATTGAAAAAGAAAAATTGCAAAATATGAAAAAAAAAACAAAGTTTAGCTAATATTTTAATAAAAAAATTGAATGTGAGAAATATATTAATTTGTTGTTGTTGTCCTCCCAGCCGACTGCTTTACATATAGAATTATAAAAAAATGATATGGTGAAAAGGTTTAACTTAAATGCAAATGTTTAAAGGGTATATGGAATGGGAAATATATTTAGGAAAAATATAGAACTAATTATTTGAAGAAAATATGGCATTTTAAAATGATTCAAAGTAGTGGCACTATTTAAATGGAAAAAATATTTAAGAATGACATAAAAGGAATATATGTAACTATAAGCAAATAAACGATTGTAAACTATTGTAAACATGAGTGAGGATTGAAAAGTTAAAATAAACTGCGAAAAATGGTTGATACAAAGTACCTTGAAAAGGATGATGCTGGCTGGAGTTGGCTGTAGATGGAGGTGACTGGTGTTGCAGTGGATGGGGGAGTCGATTTTCGAATATGGCTGTTTGCTTGTGGAGAATATGTTTTCCTGAATTGGAGCTATGTCTTTTTTTATAGTAGGTTATTTTTGGTTTAAAATGAGTTATTTTTGATTGAAATGAGCTATTTTTGATTGAAATGATCTATTTTTGATTGAAAAAAAGTTATTTTTGGTTGAAGAGCATTATGTTTGATTGAAGAAGAATTTGCATATTAGTAAATGAATTATTTTTAGGTGAAGGATTTGCATAGTTGAATTTGAAAATTTTGCTTTTGCCATTTTAAAATATAAACAGGTAAATATCCTGTCGGCTAGCTGTTCTATAATTATGTAAATCCAAAAAATGATTTGTTAAAATTGAAGGTGCAGTCGTCTTGAATTTAATTAAAAAAGAGAAAATCAGTCTCAAGTAGTTTATTTTGAACTCTTTGAGCAAAAGTATATATTTTAAATTAAGTAAATATAGAATTTTAACAATTAATTCTATATCACTATTTACATACCTATATAAAATAAAATCTAACTTACCTAACCAACTCTAAAAAAAAACAAAACAATCTATTTATATTTAAGGTGGCGCCATCTAGTGGCCAAGAACAACAGAGTTATTTTAAACAGATTATTAAAATAAAATAATATTTACATGCATTTATCTCTATTATATTTCTATTAAATTTTTAAAAATTATATAACATATATATGTACATAGAATCATAATAGTTTTAGCATCAGGCGACGTTATATTTTCTTGATATATTGTATATGTTTCTCCTGTAGAAGGGCGGACAAGCTCGAAAGCTCGAGAAGACCAGAATAAAAGATACTCATCCCCATAAACGTTTTACTTTGATATCAGAAATCAATGATAATATTAAGGTTTTGCCACAAGCAATGTGAATCGTAAAAGACAGCGGCGAGAGATGCGGTATACACCGCCTCAACATAACTTTCATTGCCTGATAAAATGCCAGTGAAACGGAAAGCATAAATTAAAATTCACGATTTATAATAGACTGTTAATCTCAGGATGCGTGGACTACTTCACCAATACTTAAAATAGTATGGCTTTTCATTAGGTATATATTTCTAAAGTATAGGGGATGAAACATATACTAAATTCGAGCCCCGCGGCGGGCGACATTGTTGCTTTCCCGGTTTTGGATAGATGGAAAGGGAGGATGCACTATGTGACTTATTAAAGTTTCCTTACTTAAGTATATATATATATAGCAATTTAGGCCAACAACCCCATGTATATAACCCGCAGCAAGACCTTAATGTAGTATAATAGAAGCACAGCTGTCAATGATGCACTATCGACATATGTCTTTACATCATCACATGTAATGCAATTTGTGCAAACAGGATAAATAAAGAAAAAAAAAGGGGGAAACTCTGTAATTGATTAAGAGTTTGAGTTAAAGCAGGGATCGAGCATATAATATTGTCAGGACAAAGGTCTAAAGATGGAATAACGCACTGAAACACATAAAAGTACAAACATTGCAAAAACCTGACAGATAGATACCCTCAAAGTAGCCCTGATAAAGTCGTAATTTGCGAAATTAAGGTGTGGGGGGTAGTACCATAAAGCAAAAAGGAATGAAATATGTATGAGGGGAAACAAGAAAATTTCTCTAGATATTTATTTAATCATCTAACATCTAGTCCTTACCATGCACAGAGTAACGGGATGGTAGAACGAACAGTTCAAACTTTAAAGAAATTGATAAAGAGAGATGTGGGGAAGAAAGTACAGACCCCTACTTAGCTCTTCTCAATTTACGAAACACGCCACACAATAATTTGCCATCACCTGCACAAATTCTGATGTCAAGGAAATTAAGGTCTATAATACCCTCGAAGACATCCCAGTTCGTGCCCTCTATGATTAACAATGAGGCGATCCAGAAACAGCTAGTAGATAATCAAGTTAAAATGAAAAACTATTACGATAGACACACTAGACCGGCAGACCCATTATCTATCAATGATAGAGTTTGGTTTCGAAAAGATAAAAGATGGATCCCAGGCCAGCTAAAAAACCAAGCCAATGAACCCCGATCCTTCTACGTGAAAGACCAAGAAGGAAATGAATATAGAAGAAATAGTATTCACATCCGCGAGGATAAACGGAGTGAAACAACCCACACAGATTGGGAGAAACCACTAGGACTGAACCAGGAACAAGCTGATTTGCAGGACCTGGAGGAAACCCCATCACAGCCTACATCTTCTGGACAACTCTCTTCTCCTGGATCCCCGGAGAACGTGACCACCACAGGACCCCCAGAGAGCTGTACCAATGGTTCCCCAGGGAACCTGATCACCACCAGATCTGGTAGGGTGGTTCGACCCCCACGCAGATTGAACCTTTGATGGTTAAAGAGGGGACATGTAATGTATATTAAACTTTTAGTTTGGCAACGCCAACTATTTATCATCATCATCGAATAGCATTTAGAATTAGCATGTAACTTAATAAATAAACAATAAGTTTTGTTTACTGCGTCTTATTAAAATACCATAGACTATTAAAGATAATAAAGTGTAAACGAACAACATAACAACTCCAACCCAACTCTCAAAAAATGTACAACTGGATAAATGCTGTGCTGACTGTCATAAGCTTTACTTTTAATTATATTAAACTAGCGGACCGGCTTCGCCCGGGTTTTACCCGAGTAAAGGTTTGTCTAACGAATCTCTCGATAAAGTGAACATTTTTTCCCAGTCCCTTGAAAAATACTCGATAAGTTGAATAAAATCAATATTAATTGGTTCCCTCGGTAATTGGAAGTTAAAGGAATAGTATCTTGCCTTGGAATTGTATCATTATGCTTGTATGGACGTACCCGGGTTTTACCGGGTTTTACCCGAGTAAAGGTTTGTTTAACGAATCTCTCAATAAAGTGAACATTTTTTCCCGGTCCCTTGAAAAATACTCGATAAGTTGAATAAAATCAATATTAATTGGTTCCCTCGGTAATTGGAAGTTAAAGGAATAGTATCTTGCCTTGGAATTGTATCATTATTCTTGTCTCAAATAAATTGCCGTGTCATCCTGAATTTTGTCTTTCCTAATTTTCTACATTACAAAATCATCGTATCATCATGATAATATTTAGAGCAGATTGTTGAATTATAACAGATAAATTAGAATATTTATCTTGATTATTTTAAAGCGAAAAGTTATTTCAAAAATTTTATTTGCTAGAAACCTTCCCAGTACTATACTAAATAACTTCCCAAAGTTTCATGGCGTTCCAATGAGTGGTTTGGTCAGGCATAAAGGACAAACAGACACACACACACACATACATTCATTTATATATATATAGATTTTATAAAGCTGTGAATGATATTTGAAATAATTTAATGAGTCAGATGGATTCTAGTGAAAACTGGGTGAATGAATTAATCACACAACCTCTAAAATTTTATATCCCAACCATAAAGAGAGAGAGAGAGAGATGGTTAAACATACTTTATTGACTACTAGCGGACCCGCCCGGCTTCGCCCGGGTTTTACCCGAGTGAATGTTTGTCTAACGAACATTTGTTAAAACAATTCTCTTTAAACTTATAAAACGTACTTGGCTTCGCCCGGGGTTTTACCCAAGTAAAGGTTTGTCTAGCGAACATTTGTTAAAACAATTCTCTAAAAACTTATTAAAAAATAAAAAAGATATATTTTGATAATTTGAAACTCGTAAATTTGAATCTCTCGATAAAGTGAACATTTTTTCCCGGTCCCTGTGTGCCTTGTCATCCTGAATTTTGTCTTTCCTAATTTTCTACATTAGAAAATCATAGTTTTATCTAGTGAACATTTTTTCCCGGTCCCTTGAGAAATACTCGATAAGTTGAATAAAATCAATATTAATTGGTTCCCTCGGTAATTGGAAGTTAAAGGAATAGTATCTTCGCCTTGGAATTGTATCATTATTCTTGTCGCAAATAAATTGCCGTGTCATCCTGAGATAATCTTACTTTTGATAAATAATATTTAAGATAACAAACTTAGTGATAAGAAAACTTGTTATCATCGTCACAATGGGGGCGCTGCTTGCGAGTTAAATCTACAAATCTGCAAATAACTCTAAGGATATTCAAGATATTCATGAAATTATTTTTCAAAAACCTTCCCGGTGATATACCTAATAATATCCCAAAATTTCACGGCGATTGGATGTATGGTTTTTGAATCTATAGAGTACAGACAGACAGACATTCAATTTTATATATATAAGATAATATAAAAGAGTTTTAAAAATTGTAAAAAAAAAAATGCATCGGCCGGGAATCGAACCCGGGCCGCCCGCGTGGCAGGCGAGCATTCTACCACTGAACCACCGATGCTTAAAAAAATGGCCATATTTAGGTATTCATTCCATTCCGGATTAGTCCGCGTAAAAAAAGTTCTTCAAATGAAAAAAAAAAAGAAATAGCCAAAAATACTAATCAAAATGCAGCCGAAAATTTTCCTCAGGTTTATAAAAAGCGACATGCAAAATATGGTACCAATTGGTTCATTAGTTTTTTAGTTTATCGCGAAACAGACAGACAGACAGAAATTGACTTTTATATAGATAATAATAAATATAATATATAGAGATATAGAGATTTACTCTTCATTGTTGGCTTTTTAACTTACATTCATTCTTCATTGTTGGCTTTTTATATTACATTCACTCTTCATTGTTGGCTTTTTATCTTACATTCATTCTGTTGGCTTTTTATATTACATTTACTCTTCATTGTTGGCTTTTTATCTTACATTCACTCTTCATTGTTGGCTTTTTATATTATATTTACTCTTCATTGTTGGCTTTTTATCTTACATTCATTTTTCATTGTTGGCTTTTTATATTACATTTACTCTTCATTGTTGGCTTTTTATCTTACATTCACTCTTCATTGTTGGCTTTTTATCTTACATTCATTCTTCATTGTTGGCTTTTTATATTACATTCACTCTTCATTGTTGGCTTTTTATCTTACATTCATTCTTCATTGTTGGCTTTATATATTACATTCACTTTTCATTGTTGGCTTTTTATCTTACATTCATTCTTCATTGTTGGCTTTTTATATTACATTCACTCTTCATTGTTGGCTTTTTATCTTACATTCACTCTGTTGGCTTTTTATATTACATTTACTCTTCATTGTTGGCTTTTTATCTTACATTCACTCTTCATTGTTGGCTTTTTATATTATATTTACTCTTCATTGTTGGCTTTTTATCTTACATTCATTCTTCATTGTTGGGTTTTATATTATATTTACTCTTCATTGTTGGCTTTTTATCTTACATTCATTCTTCATTGTTGGCTTTTTATATTACATTTACTATTCATTGTTGGCTTTTTATCTTACATTCACTCTTCATTGTTGGCTTTTTATCTTACATTCATTCTTCATTGTTGGCTTTTTATATTACATTCACTCTTCATTGTTGGCTTTTTATCTTACATTCATTCTTCATTGTTGGCTTTTTATATTACATTCACTCTTCATTGTTGGCTTTTTATATCATATAGAAAATCATAGTTTTATCTAGTGAACATTTTTTCCCGTGTCACATTGCCGTGTCATCCTGAGATAATCTTACTTTTGATAAATAATATTTAAGATAACAAACTTAGTGATAAGAAAACTTGTTATCATCGTCACAATGGGGGCGCTGCTTGCGAGTTAAATCTACAAATCTGCAAGTTACTCTAAGGTTATTCAAGATATTCATGAAATTATTTTTCAAAAACCTTCCCGGTGATATACCTAATAATATCCCAAATTTCACGGCGATTGGATGTATGGTTTTTGAATCTATAGAGTACAAACAAACAAACAAACAGACAGACAGACAGACATTCAATCTATATATATAAAATTGAATGTCTGTCTGTTTGTTTGTTTGTTTGTACTCTATAGATTCAAAAACCATACATCCAATCGCCGTGAAATTTTGGGATATTATTAGGTATATCACTGGGAAGGTTTTTGAAAAATAATTTCCTGAATATCTTGAATATCCTTAGAGTTATTTGCAGATTTGTAGATTTAACTCGCAAGCAGCGCCCCCATTGTGACGATGTTAACAAGTTTTCTTATCACTAAGTTTGTTATCTTAAATATTATTTATCAAAAGTAAGATTATCTCAGGATGACACGGCAATGTGACACGGGAAAAAATGTTCACTAGATAAAACTATGATTTTCTAATGTAGAAAATTAGGAATGACAAAATTCAAGATGACACGGCACACAGGGACCGGGAAAAAATGTTCACTTTATCGAGAGATTCAAATTTACGAGTTTCAAATTATCAAAATATATCTTTTTTATTTTTTAATAAGTTTTTAGAGAATTGTTTTAACAAATGTTCGCTAGACAAACCTTTACTCGGGTAAAACCCCGGGCGAAGCCGAGTACGTTTTATAAGCTTAAAGAGAATTGTTTTAACAAATGTTCGTTAGACAAACATTCACTCGGGTAAAACCCGGGCGAAGCCGGGCACATCCGCTAGTTTTATATATATAGACTAGTCAATTATGGATGAAAAATAATGAGAATAATACAGTGAAATTATGATTGAGGAAGGCTCCACCATCTTGCCAGAGTCCTCCTCCAGACGATGAGAGGGTCCTCTTGGACGCCTCGTATCTCCAGGCCCAGGAAGTGCTTGTAGATACGGGTCTTGGCAGACGCCAGGATGGCCAGGGCGTCGTCCTCCAGGTCATGCCCGAAAATCCATCCCTGTAGGTCAGGGGGCCGCTGGATGATAGTGAAGGCTTCCAGGATGACAGGCCTGATCCGCCCACAGGACCAGTAGCGGTGGGCCAGTGACAGGTCTCCGGACCCACAGGCGATGCAGGACTCCCGGGCTGAGGCCGGATGCGCTGGATGGGGAAGGGCGTGAAGGGCCAGCCGCACGGCAACGTCGGCATTGTGCCCCGAGAAGGCACCTCGCCGGAGAGAAGGCCAGCTGATGGAGACGGGGATGCTGACGTGGGGAAGCCATCGGGCTAGCAGCTGGGTGATGGGCAGTGCAGCCAGGCGTGGACGTTCTAGCATGCGGCGGGCAGTGCGGGTGGTTAGGCGCTGGAACGCAGTGGCCGTCCCGCGCAGCACGATGCCGTCCTTGATGTTGTCAACCCGGTGGGTGTGGTTCCGGTTCTCTTCCACAATCCGGCTGCAGAAGGTGGTGAGTGCCGCGATGTCAGCGAGGGCGGCGCGGGTGGTGCGCAGAGGGAGAGATGAAGAGCTGGTGAGATCACCAACGCGCATTCCCGCCCACCGCGATGCGACCAAAAGATCTGGAGGCCGGAGGAACCTGGAGTCCCCGATGATATGGAGCTCCTGAAGCTGATGTGGCGGCAGCACCCGGTGGTTCAGCTCCAATATCTCCGAGACGGCCTCCCAGAGCTTGAGGAGCCAGCGGCGCCGAGGTGGATGCCATGTCCCAGATGTTGGAGGGGTCAGCCACGTCCCACTCACAGCAAGCCAAGAGTAGGCGTTGAGGCCTCCGCGCAGCGCGGTCTGCACGCCCCTCAAGCACGCCAGGCGAAGCTGCGTCCCAATGTCGAGAAGTCCGAAGCCGCCCACGGAGACTGGCCTTGCAAGAACGCCGCCCAGCAACCAGGTAGTACGCCGAGGTCCCCAGACAAAGCGCACCAGTCGGGCTTGCAGCTTGGCGATGGTGGAGTCTGTGGGCAGGTAGCCGTGAAGATGGTGCACCACGGGGGACAACACCAGCGAGTTGGCGGCTCTGGCTCGACCGACTAAGGAGAGGCCGCGGGTGAAGGGGACCCACCTCGCCACAGCACTCTCGAGCAGTGCGAGGAGATGTTGTTCCTGGGCGGAGGATGACACTGCAGGTGTTAAGTTGCAGCCCAGTACCCGGATCTGCTCCGATGCCCAGGAGATGCCAAGCTGCGCGTCGGTGCGGGCCCGCCAGGCGCCGCACCATAGGTCTTTACACTTCGCAAAGTTGACGCCTATTCCCGAAGCGCGCCGGAAGTCCTCGAAGATGATTCTCACCACGTCGAAGAGCTCGTCGCGCCTGATGAGCAGCACGATGTCGTCGGCGTAGGCGAGGACGTTTCCGGCGCCGAGCGCACGCTCGAGGCGCACCAGGAGAGGGCCAGTGGCGAGGCTAAACAAAGCGGCGCTGATGGCACAGCCCTGCCTCACCCCGTTCAGCAGATGGAAGGGCTTTGTGTGGAGGCCTCCGGTCCGCACCGCCGCATCCGCCCCGGCATACAGGAGGAGGAACCACTCAACGAAGGCAGGAGGCAGCCGCAGAGAGACCATCAGGGACACCAGAAAGCAGCGGTCCAGGGTGTCGAAGGCCGACTCTAGGTCCGTTGAGATGACAGCCAGCTCCGACCCGTTCCTCGTAGCCATGTCGATCTCGTCGGCTACTCGCGCCACGTTCCAACTGGGAGACCTTCCCGGAACAGCGTATGTCTGGCACCGAGGCACCAAGGCGGGAAGATGGGGCCGCAGACGCTGGAGGAGGATGTTGCCCAGGACGCGGTAGTCAGCTGTGGGGACGAAATCGGCCTGTAGCCGCTGAGCCCAGGGCCACGGGGAAGAAGTTTCCTGTACTCTAGTAGGTGGTTCCGTCTCTAGAGTGGGTGGAGAGGCGTCTCTACGTGTTGTCCTCCGTAGGGGTGCCACTGACTGATGTCCAGTGAAGCTGTAAGCTGGCCGTCTGTCCTTGGTCGTCTGAGGCGGCGCACGTGTCTTGAAACTCTTGGGTCTTCGCTCTGTGTGTGCGCCATTGGGAGCGTCACAGCCGTACGCGAAATTGCACCGGGGACGCCTGGTGTTGAAAAACCAAGGGGTGCACACAGTAGTAACACCCCCCCGCCTTCTCGTTGGTTCCCTGTGAAAACCTCGTGCCTCAGAGGTCCCTGACTCGTCGGCGGATTCAGGGAGTACTGGTTAAGGGTACGAGGGCTAAAGGGGGGGGGAGTCCTATGGGAGCGTAGGACGGGTCTTTCTAAGTCCGAACGAGAGGGCTCGGTCAGCAACCTTGCCAATGAACTCTCGGTGACGCCTGTGGGTGAATGGTCAACCCCATGGAGCCAGACCATAATGGCGGGCGCGAGGGGCCTACCAATGGCCGCTCGGTGCATGGAGAATGCATCATTCCTTCTGGCTGTGTGTGGATCTAGATTTCAGCGAAATACAGTGGACGCAAGGGCCGCATTGAGCCCATATCGTCCCTGGCCCTGCTTCGCAGGGCCGAATTTCCTATCTGAGCCCAGGGCCGCCGTTGGACTTGGGGACGAGGCAGATGGTGCTGCGCCTGATCGATGAAGGCAGGGCCCCGCGGAGTTTGGAGGCCTCGAAGAGGCGCCTGAGAGCCTCTACGAAGAAGTCTTCGTAGGTGATAAGAAACTCGCAGGGCAATTCGTCCCACCCGGGAGCCTTTCCGAGCGGTAGTCGGCGGATGGCCGCCGCGATATCTGCGCCGGTGATGTCAGGGCGGGTCAGTGGATCATCCTCTTCCAGGGTGAGGGTGGTGGTCGTCCCCCGGATGAACTCAGCGGCGGCGATGGGGTCGCCGGATTCACAGGCAAAGCGGCGCTGGTAGACGGAGTATGCCCGTCGTCGCAGCTCCCCGCCATCGATGATGCTCCCATCTTCATCCCGGATGGTCGTGCCAGCGGGCCTTCGGACGCGAAGCGAGCGCACAAGGTCGGGCAGCGATGGGTAGTCGGCGGCTGATGATGCTGCCTCCAGTCTGGCCTGCAGATACCGCCTGGCGCGCGAGATGTGGTCGTCATCGGCGACGCGTGGGACATGGAGGGATCTCACCTCCGCCAGGAGTTCGGCCTTGATCTTCGACCATCTTATCCATAGAGCTTCGCTGGACATGTCCGCAATAGTTCCAGATGTTCTTTCTATTGTTGCCAGCAGATGTTCATCCACCAGAGCCGAACGAAGCATGGCGGCCACGCAGGGCTGGCGAGGGGAAGAAGGCGAGCCCATCTGGGTGAGGACAGCTCGATGGTCAGAGAGCCTGTAGTAGATGGTCTTGTACAGTGTCACTCTCTCCAGGAGTCTCGATGGCAAGAGAATTCTGTCCAGGCGAGCTGCGTCAACCCGACTCCTGCAGCTGGCCACTCTGTTTGGAAGGTGTTCGGCGTCGAAGAGGGTGGCTACATCAACGAGGGCTGTCTGGTCCATTAGTTCCGTGAGGGCCTCCACCGAGCCGGATGTTATGTCGCTCGGGCTCTGCTCGTCGATGTTGAGATCACCCACCACCCAGGCGTCCTCCTGGATCGCGGCTGCTGTTATGGACTCCAGCTGCTCAAGCCGCTCGCGAGGAATGTGTGACAAGTGACAGTTGAGCACACGCACTTCCTGGCCGCGGACGTCGATGGAGACGATGGAGATGTTTCCCGGCCACAGGACGCGCTGCCGCAGGACAGCGACCCCCGGCGCGAAGAAGCAGGCGAGGCCCGAACCCCTGAGGGCTGCGGGGGGCACGATGGCGGCGCTGTAGCCCAGGCACAGATGTTGAATGAGATCCAGCGACGAGGTGTTGGTCTCCTGAACAAAGGCGACGTCTACGCAATGTTGGCGCAGGAAGTGACAGAGCTCAATGCTCCTCTCGCGAGCGGCGAGCCCGCGGGCGTTGATGGGTGCCAGACGGAAGCTCATTGGGCGCTCCTCGTCTGGGCACGAACGTCCGATAGGCGCTTGTAGAGAGCGCAGTTGGAGTCGGGCAGGGCGTCGAACAGCTCCTGGGCAGTATTGTTGAGGGCGGTTATCTGCTCGCTCCCGATCTTGTTTATCAGGCTCTTCAGACCGGGGACTGAGGCTAGCGCGTCCAATATTTCGTCTCTTTCAAGCCCTTCGAGCCCAGACTTGTCCAGGATGTTGCTGGAAATGCGCCCAAGGAGTTCGTTTAGCTGCGTCCGGGTCAAGTTGGACTTCTTCTGCGCCTTCCGAGCGCCACCACGGGACTGCTTTGATGTAGGAGGGACTGGATTCACAGAAGCAGTGGGTAGGGTCTCTGGAGCAGGTGCAGGAGCTGCAGGTGGGGCTGGTGACGCAGCTGGCGTTGTTGGTGCTGCGGGGGGTGCTGATGAAGCATCTGGGATTGAAACAGCTGTCGATGTTGGACCTGCGGCTGGCGTTGGTACTGGAGCAGGCATGACGTTCGAGGAGGAGGGCTGCCTTCCTCCGGCGTTATTTGGACCAGCGGGGGGATCCAGGTGTAGAAGCAGGTTAGCTTCTTGGACACCAGTCTTACGGGGGCAGTTGGCACGCTTGTGCCCGTGCTTATAGCATAAGGAGCACTTGATACCATACGTGACGTACACGTGGCTAGTCACTCCTTTGGATTTGATATCGAGACGGGCTGGGATGTGTGAGAGCTTCACACCGTCTCGTAGAGTGATGAAGGCCTCACGCCGTGCGTCAGCCCAGTATGACTCGCCCAGCTCCTTCATTTTCTGGACGATGGATGTTATCTGTCCGTAGGGCCGCAGGGCTGCCACGAGGTCCAGGTTTTCAACGAAGAATGGAACGTTCCCGATCATGATCCGTTCTGCCCGCTTCTTCAGTGGTGTAGCTCGCAGGAGGGCGTCCTCGATCTCCAGCCCATCCTCCACGAGCTTGTCGGCTTGCTGGACACGGGAGAGGCCGACCAGGATTTGCCCCTCCATCTTCGTCAGCTGGTAGACAGTGCCCTTGCCCAGCTTGGCTTCCAGCGCCCGGAAGTACTGCTCCTCGGTGAAGTCTGGGCAGAACTCCAGGTAGAAACACTGGTCCGCCTGCATCGCTGCCGACCTGGCTCGGAAGGTCGTCTGCTTCTGCCTGGTGGTCTGGCATTCGTGCACCCTGCTGGCTCTTGGCGTTGCTCGTGGCCTGCTGCTGTTGGGAGCGATCCTCGGTGCCTGGACGCATCCCTTTTTGGCCCCCGAGTTGACATGGTCAGGGTCATGTGGCCTTTTCTTTGAGCCTCCCACTATGGTGAAGATTCCATCTTCGCCATCGGGAAGCTGGTCGTTCAGTTCCGGGCAATCAGCCCAATTGAGGCGAAAATTTGCATGTCCGCCGTCCGCCGCCGGCTCAGAATTAGCATCTTTGTGGCTTTCAGCCATTTCTGCATCTTTAGCCGATATCTCGGCGGATACTTGAGGATTTACTGAGAGGATCGTATGGGCTTGCAGCCCATTCTCTTGGCTTTCAGCCAATATCCCAAAGGGGTTATTAATCTCGATGGCCTCCATCTCAGCCTCAAAAAAACGCGGAGCTCGCGCGCCGCGTGGCCGCACGGCCGAGAGAGAGAGATAATCCTCTAGCCTTGATCCATCTATGTATGAAACTATAGATGCCTGATAATTATGTATAATACACACACACACATTGTTGTATTCGTTTTCACTTGTACTAATGTACATATCTTTAAATACTACTAATTATTATTTTTTCAAATAAATGCTAATTCTCGTTTGCTTATATATAGTTTATGCCAAGTCCTTTGTTCTCTCCCCCCCCCCCCGCATTGTAAATAACATTGTTGATTATTGTTACCATCACTGTTATATTCCTGTATATATCCTATTCTACTCTGAGAATCTGTATAAGACCAAAAGGTTTAAGCCTTTTGTTGTTGTAGATATGAACATACAGACTTGGGTCAGGCCCAGCCAAGCCCATCTAAACACCTCTTTGGTAGATTGTGAAGATTACATTAGATCCCATGTGGATCTCATGGAATAAAGTCCGCCCTACTAGACTAAAGAGGCCATTTGCCTGAAACCATGGTCTCTAGGTGGACGCTTCTTAGTTTTCTAAAACTGGTGTTGTGGCTTTGTCACCAACCCGAGGCCGCTAGTTTGCGTCGACGGTCAATAGATGGCTTCTAGTTTTGACTATTTTGAGGATAGAGGCGCCGCTGGATACTTTTATAGATCAATTTTCTCTCGAAAATTTTTCCATCTATATATATCCTTCCTTATATCTATAAAAATGAAATCCAAAGTCGATGTTTGTTATCGCGTTGCGCAAAATCTACAGAATCAATCATTATGAAATTTCGCATGTAGGTGGGTGAAGATTTCGTTCAACATATAGGCTATTCAAAAAACTAAAAATGTTAATGTGCATTTTTAAAAAATGTAAAACTAAAAAGCGTTAGTTCCAGCCTTTCACCGCTTGGCGCCGTACTGGTCGCGACGGTAAATGAATTTGATTGGTTAGTATTTTACACGTTGTTTGTTTACACGATGAAT
The DNA here is from genome assembly GCA_030710605.1 of Cordylochernes scorpioides. Classification (NCBI taxonomy): domain Eukaryota; kingdom Metazoa; phylum Arthropoda; class Arachnida; order Pseudoscorpiones; family Chernetidae; genus Cordylochernes; species Cordylochernes scorpioides. The sequence continues at coordinate 53,482,143 of CP092869.1, read as the reverse complement.
GTTAGTTTGTTTACACGATGGATGTTTTTAAAAGATAAGAGTATCCAATCGCCGTGAAACTTTAAAAAGTTATATATATATTTACTATACTACTGGGAAGGTTTCTGGTTTGAATTTGATTTGAAATAATTATTCGTTGCAATTTTATTTGAAAATTTTCTACTTTCACTCGCAAGCAGCGTCTCTCGCGGTTTATGGTGAAATTACATTTATAAATTGTAAAAATGCTAAAATGTGTTCCAAGTACAGTGGACCCTCGGTTTACGAGCACCTTGGAGTACGAGCTTTTCGCAGTACGAGCAAAATATTTTGAAAAATTTTACCTCTGATTACGAGTGAAATTTCGCATTACGAGCAACTCGTGATGGTTGCCCCTCTTCTCCATTTCCACCTTTAGCGGCGGGATGAGGGCATATTTTTATATTAAATATTATTTTATTTATGGATTGTTATTAATCATTATAATATAAGTACAGTATATATATTTAATACATACTATAATGTATATATTCAAATCGATACATATATATGTATACATGTATATAGTATTTTAAAATTAAAGAAAACTTTTTTAATTTTTAAGATAACTTTTCCATTTGTAAACAAAGGCTCGAAGGTGTTATTAAAATTTAAAAAGTTGCTATTAAAATTTAAAAAGTTGCTATTAAAGTTAAAAAGTTTTCTTTAATCTAAAAATACTCTGTATATCATTTTGACTAATTTTAATTCAACGATAAAATTATCTCTCAATCTCTCAATCTTTGCGAGCGACAGATCAGTTCAACGATAATGCGATGTCGCATTTCCGTGAAATTCTCAAAAAGAGGCAGAAGCAACAGTCATTGGACCAGTTCTTCGATAAAATTGAAAGAAAAAATAAAATGTTATAAAATAACCCTTTTATGCCATTTTTCCCTCAAATAGTGTTTTTTTTTTAACGCAATTGCATCAGCCATCCCAACATTATCTTTTATTTTTGTTTATTTTATCTTTTTTTATACATTTATTTATGCATTATCTTTTTATTTACTTATAACTAGGTTTGAAATTCAGTAACTATCACGTGTAAAATTTTTCTTTCGAATCTTTCATTAAAAATATGATAGCTATGATTTCAAATATTGAATGGAGTACAAGCTTCTCTTATACTTATCACGAAGTGTTTACCGACTCTAATTAAACTAAAATTCATGGAAGAATTGCCCGAGTTTCAATTATTAAAAATAAGAAATTAGTTTCGCACTACGAGCGTTTTGGAGTACGAGCATGGCTCTGGAACGGATTATGCTAGCAAACCGAGGGTCCACTGTATAATAAATTTAATTTAATAATTTAGTGATATAATATTCCAATGACGTTGTAAAAAGACTTGGCATTTTAATATTAATATATATTTAAAGAAAATATTATAATGTTTTTGTGTTAAATGTTAAAATGTTGTAATGTGCAAATATATTTTTACATTGTTAATTTAATTTGTTGTTGTTTTATAATAATGAAGATGCAAATTACACTGTTGTTGTTGTTTATTATCGTTTGTTTATATAAAAAAAATACCTTATATGTGATGATGATAACAAAAATGAATTTATTGAGAAAAAAAGAAATAATCTCTATATATATAAAAGTCAATGTCTGTCTGTTTCGCTCTCCCCGCCCTCCTTTTGGACAGTTAGGCCGCTCTCCTGCTCTTGCCATGAACCCTGCCAAGAAAAAGAAGAAGAATGCCCAGAAGCCCATCGTGGACGTTGCTGCCCTGGATAAGGAGGACGAAATGGTGCTCTCCCGCCACCTCCAGGTCCTGATCGGCATTGGCCATCCCGCCCTCAAGCCCCTGCACGAAGACATGATTGGGCACATCGCAACACGGAATAAGCAGATTAAGGCCCTTTGCGTTGAAGTGGAGAGCCTTACTGACACGCTCAGCGCCTTCGCGGAGCCGGACGTCATCACTCCAACTGCCAGTCACAGCACCCAAACCAGCCCAGCTCCTTCTTGCATGGAAGCCAGTTCCCAAACCGACCCAATCAAGCCCGCCACCCCTGTTCCTGCTGCTCTCACAATTAAGAAGCCTGCCCCCATCGTGCCCGCTCCTGCTCCCTCAAAGAGGAAGCAGCCTGAGGCTCCCAACCCGCCCGCAAAGAGGACTAACCTGAAAGGTCCCGCAAAACCTGCGTAATCCCGCGTCTCCAAGCCTGCGGCCGCCCAAGTGGTCCTCCATGGAGAAAAATCGGCGGCCCACACAGTGGTCATCTCTGATGACCCACAGGCTGACCCAAGGGAAATGCTTAAAGCTGTCCGCGCTGCCCACACTCTACCCCAAGGCGTTTGGGCCTCCCTACGAACCAAAGGGAAGCTTGTCCTCCACTCCAGCAACCCCGATACCATCCCAGCTGTTACCACCTCCCTGGCCAACAAGCTGGATGGCATGAAGGTCCGCCAACAGAAGGAGATCCTGCCTCGCATCTGCCTCTTCAAAGTGGATGAGGAAACATCCAACTCCACCAATGAAGAGACGCTCCTGGAAACCCCTGCTGTCAGCCAACTCCCTGGGGACAAGGTGGTGCGCGTGGCGCACCGTTCTGCACCCAGAAACGGGACCTGCACCGCCTTCATCGAGGTGGACCTCAAGACCGTCAGAGCCCTGGGCAATCGCGGAAGGATCGTGGTGGATGGAGTAATCCTCAACTTCGAGGAGTCCATCCGCGCCCGAGTCTGCTTCCGCTGTTGTGGCTTCGGCCACAACTTTGCCCAATGCACCAGAGCTCCTAAGTGCTTCCACTGCGGGAAAGGCGGCCATGAAGGCCGCGCCTGCCCCTCCGTTGCCGACCAGCGCACTTCCAAGTGCGCCAACTGCTGTGCCAAGGGTTTCCCAGACAAGCACGAGGCGAGAGCCTCAAGCTGCCCCATCTTGAAGTCTAGAGCCCTCAAGTTCTAGGCTTCCAGGACCTCCTGCCTCCTCAACTGGCCTCCATCAAGGCTTCTCACCGCATCAAGGCGCTGTTTCCCTGACCTCTCCAGCTTCCTCCACCCCTGCGATGACACCTCCACTGCCAGATCCTAGGATCCCTTGCCACCAGTTCGCGTTCTGCAGCCATAGTAGGGCTAGAAGACCACATTTGATAGGCCAATTAGCCCGGAATCTCAAGAACCAACCTGTCTGTTTCGCGATAAACTCAAAAACTACTGAACCAATTGGTACCAAATTTTGCATGTCGCTTTTTATAAACCCGAGGAAAAATTTCGGCTACATTTTGCTTAGTATTTTTGACTATTTCTTTTTTTCATTTGAAGAACTTTTTTTACGCGGAGTAAATACGAGGCTTACGCGGAGTAAATACGAGGCAAAGTAACAACACGAGGCCAATTAAGCGACCAATGAGCGTTATGCATTTCTTTTCAAGTTGCTTGCATACTTTTTTTTAAATATCTTTTTATACGAGTGTCACTTTTTTTTACAAAATTATTGAGAGAGAAATTTATATTACTAAGTTAAGGTAAGTTCACACAATGCAATTAAAAAAAAAAAAAACTTTACAAAATTAGCGTTACTGTATGTAAACAATGGCTTTCTTATTTTTTATTAATTTTTGTTCTGGCCTTTGTTTTTTTTTTTACAGTCAATATGATAATTCTTAAAATTAAACAAACAATAGTCAATATGCAAAAAATACAGTAGTGAAAATTTAATATGAATTACTGTCTCATTTAACAGCCAAAACATGTGTTTGTCTATAATCCATATACCCTTTGGTTTTTATCAGCCTAAAATATTAACATTGCTATTTTGGCATTAGTTTTTTTTTTATGGCTTTCTTATTTTTTATTAATTTTTGTTCTGGCCTTTGTTTTTTTTTTTACAGTCAATATTATAATTCTTAAAATTAAACAAACAATAGTCAATATGCAAAAAATACAGTAGTGAAAATTTAATATGAATTACTGTCTCATTTAACAGCCAAAACATGTGTTTGTCTATAATCCATATACCCTTTGGTTTTTATCAGCCTATAAAATATTAACATGGCTATTTTGGCATTAGTTTTTTTTATAGCTTTCTTATTTTTTTATTAATTTTTGTTCTGGCCTTTGTTTTTTTTTTTTTTTTACAGTCAATATGATACTTCTTAAAATTAAACAAACAATAGTCAATATGCAAAAAATACATTAGTGAAAAATAGTTGAGCATTCTAAAGATTGACCTGTTTGACATGTTTTGCCATTAGTTTTTTCAGCCTTTTTTTTCTGCTGAAATGTTGAGAAAGAAATTTGTTTTAGTTACCAAGTTATGGTTAGTGAAAAATGTAGTTTTGATATTTACAAACTTAATGATGCTATGTGTGGACAATGGGTTCTTATGTTTAGTTATTGTTGTGATGGCCTTTGTTTTGTTACTTTTCTTTGAATATGATATAATACTATTATTAAAAAGGCAGACCTTATTGATAAGATGGGTAGTATGCTTTTTTTCCCTATAGTTGAGTGCGCCCCATCTCCCTATCTATATATATTTCCAACATACTTCTGCCTTTTCTACTAGATAATCAGTTTTGTTCTGTAACTTATTCTGATACTTTGGATTTGTTTTGGGTCTGCACTGTTTTCCTTTTTTTTAATATACAAAAATATTTTTGGTACTGATTGTGCTATTTCTGTTTTTTAGGACATACTAGCGGACCCGCCCGGCTTCGCCCGGGTTTTACCCGAGTGAATGTTTGTCTAACGAACATTTGTTAAAACAATTCTCTTTAAACTTATAAAACGTACTCGGCTTCGCCCGGGGTTTTACCCGAGTAAAGGTTTGTCTAGCGAACATTTGTTAAAACAATTCTCTAAAAACTTATTAAAAAATAAAAAAGATATATTTTGATAATTTGAAACTCGTAAATTTGAATCTCTCGATAAAGTGAACATTTTTTCCCGGTCCATGTGTGCCTTGTCATCCTGAATTTTGTCTTTCCTAATTTTCTACATAAGAAAATCATAGTTTTATCTAGTGAACATTTTTTCCCGGTCCCTTGAGAAATACTCGATAAGTTGAATAAAATCAATATTAATTGGTTCCCTCGGTAATTGGAAGTTAAAGGAATAGTATCTTCGCCTTGGAATTGTATCATTATTCTTGTCGCAAATAAATTGCCGTGTCATCCTGAGATAATCTTACTTTTGATAAATAATATTTAAGATAACAAACTTAGTGATAAGAAAACTTGTTATCATCGTCACAATGGGGGCGCTGCTTGCGAGTTAAATCTACAAATCTGCAAATAACTCTAAGGATATTCAAGATATTCATGAAATTATTTTTCAAAAACCTTCCCGGTGATATACCTAATAATATCCCAAAATTTCACGGCGATTGGATGTATGGTTTTTGAATCTATAGAGTACAGACAGACATACATTCAATTTTATATATATAAGATTAACAGTAATTAAACGTAACAGTAAGAAAATGTTGATTTTAAAATATTTTAATTTTAAAATATTTTAATTTTTTCATATTTTAAATATGTAAATAGAGTCTCTTAAGAAAGACCACCTAAAAACATGAATCAACTTGTTTCTCCTGTTGGTGGTCTCTCATTGAAGATTCTAATTGCTATTAAAGAATCTCTAATAGACCTTTAATAAGAGACTGCCTCTTGGAGAGACGGTGTAGCTACGAAATGGATATTCCCGGCTTCGCCCGGATTTTACCCGAGTAAAGGTTTGTCTAACGAATCTCTCGATAAAGTGAACATTTTTCCCGGTCCCTTGAAAAATACTCGATAAGTTGAATAAAATCATTATTAATTGGTTCCCTCCGTAATTGGAAGTTAAAGGAATAGTATCTTGCCTTGGAATTGTATCATTATTCTTGTCTCAAATAAATTGCCGTGTCATCCTGAATTTTGTCTTTCCTAATTTTCTACATTACAAAATCATCGTATCATTATGATAATATTTAGAGCAGATTGTTGAATTATAACAGATAAATTAGAATATTTATCTTGATTATATCTAGGCGAAAAGTTATTTCAAAAATTTTATTTGCTAGAAACCTTCCCAGTACTATACTAAATAACTTCCCAAAGTTTCATGGCGATCCAATGAGTGGTTTGGTCAGGCATAAAGGACAAACAGACATACATTCATTTTTATATTAGGACATATTTTCAAATTTAATCATCCCATTTGATATGCCTCGCAAAATATCTGCAATTGGAGTAAGAACTCCTGCAGCTCGCCGCATGGCTGCCCGAGCTGCTAGAGGCCAAAGTAGCCGCACATTGGAGAATCCCCATCAGTCTCAAGCCCGCCTCCAAAGTGACCGGCTGCGCCACAGAGTTCAACGCGCATCAGAGACTCCCCAGCACAATGTTGGGCATTAAAAAAATATTTTTCAATTAAATTGAAGTGCAATTAACAATTAATTAATTGTTAATTATAGAAAAGTGCAATTAACAATTAATTAATTGTTAATTGTAAAAATACAATTAACAATTAACAATTGTTAATCTTTAATAAATCATTTTAATTAATATTTGCCCAACACTGCCTGAGATAAAAAGTGTTTTTATTAAATACAACATACCTTTACCATCGTCAGCTGCAGTTGAACGCCTTTTTTCTTTTGCGACAATGACAAATCTGCCAAAGAGTCACAAATTGTCGGACAGCATGTTCGAGAAGAGAGTGGTACTGAAATGCAGTGTTGGGCATTAAAAATTATTTTTCAATTAAATTGAAGTGCAATTAACAATTAATTAATTGTTAATTAGAAAAGTGCAATTAACAATTAATTAATTGTTAATTGTATGAATACAATTAACAATTAATTAATTGTTAATTGTAAAAATACAATTAACAATTGATTAATTGTTAATTGTGAAAATTACAATTAACAATTAATCAATTGTTAATCTTTAATAAATCATTTTAGTTAATATTTGCCCAACACTGCCCCAGCAGTCCCAAACACGACAGGAGGCTGACCGGTTGCGGCACTTCAGGCAACGAGCTAGCACTTGGGCTGATATGCTCAATGCTGCTTTCCATTACAATCCAGCCCTGAATTATCAACAATTTACTTTTCTTCAGATTGGCCATATGGATAAAAAATGTCTGCATTGTACTGCCTTTAAGTACAATGGTGAGCGGCCTGGAATGTGCTGTTCTGCAGGGAAGGTCAGAATTCCTGATTTACCTGAACCCCCAGAAGCTCTCAGAACTCTGCTCGATGGGTCTTCTCCTCACTCGGCTGAGTTCATGCAATGTGTCCGTCACTATAACAATGCCTTCCAAATGACATCTTTTGGGTGTGGTAGTCGTGTTGTGTTGCCAGGTTACATGCCAACGTTTAAGGTCCAAGGCCAGGTCTATCATAGAATTGGCTCTGTTTTGCCACCACTCAACTCTGATAGCCGCCAACTACAGCCAGCATTCCTACAGGTTTTCTTCATCGGAGATAGTAGTGCAGAGGTTGCCACCCGCCATAGAAACTTTCCCATCACTAAGCCCCACATTGTTAGCATTTTGCAAGATATGTTGCATCGACATAATCCTTATGTCCATGTCCATTTGTTCAAAGCTTCCATTGAAAAAATGCCTTCTCCTGATTACAAGTTGGTCATTAAGGCTGACAAAGCATCGCCTGGACACCATCCTCGCACATTCAATGCTCCAACCATTAATGAGTTGCCATTGTTATTGGGCAGGAAAACTGTGACAGACGTGACATTGTTCTTTCCAAAAGAGGCAGTGGTGTGCAGAGGATTAACGAGTTTCACAGGTCTTATGACGCCCTGCAATACCCATTGCAACCGAATACATCAATCTGTTAGATGCTATTCGCACTGACAGGAGTCATGCCCTTATTGGAAGACAAGTTATTATTCCTTCTTCCTTTGTGGGCAGTCCAAGGCACATGCATGAGTATGCCCAGGATTGCATGGCTTACGTCCGTAAATATGGTCGCCCAGACCTTTTTATTACATTTACATGTAATCCTGAGTGGCCTGAGATAAAACTAATGCAATTCCCCACCCAAAGTGCATTTGTTCGGCATGACTTGGTTGCTCGCATTTTTCAATTGAAAGTTACCAAGCTTATAGATTTGATCACCAAGGGAGATGTTTTTGGCAAGCCCCAATGTTGGTGTTATACCATTGAATGGCAAAAGCGAGGGCTACCACATGCGCATATTTTACTGTGGCTTAAAGAAAAGATTCGCCCAAACCAGATTGATTCGATCATTTGTGCTGAAATCCCCAATGAGGAGGTTGATGCTTCACTGTTTCGGACTGTAACCAAAAATATGATTCCTGGGCCATGTGGACATGGGAATCCTAATCCTGGCTGCATGGAACGGGGTAGATGCCAAAAGAAATATCCACGGCTACTCTTGGCTGAAACGCAGACAGATAGGGATGGCTACCCATTGTACAGACGTCGCAGGCCTGAGGAAGGTGGCTTTTCTTTTGTTAAAAGAGTGGGAGTTTTCACCATTGAGAATGGTGTTCAGGTTGTGCGCATGACTAATGTTACCATTGATAATAGGTATGTTGTGCCATATTCGCCTCTTCTATGCAGACTATTTGATGCTCACATCAATGTGGAGTCCTGTGCTTCAATCTCTCCTATAAAATATATCTGCAAATACATATACAAGGGTTCAGACCAATCAACTTTTGCAGTTACTGGTGCTCAAACAGAGTCTAATGAAGTGCTAGAGTACCAACGGGGTCGATATATTAGTAGCAATGAAGCTGTTTGGCGCATTCTGGGATTCCCCATTCACAGACGCCATCCAATGATTCAACATCTCTCTGTACACTTGAAAATAGGCAGCGTGTGTATTTTACTTCTGCTAATGCTGCACTACAGGCTTACCGTCCACCTAAGACCATGTTGACAGAATTTTTTGCCCTTTGCCAGCGCGATAACTTTGCAAAAACACTTCTCTATGTTGAAGTTCCTGTTTACTACATTTGGTCTGCTTCTAAATCATGGCAGCCTCGAAAACAAGGCACTCGCATTGCTGACCAAGTTGCTTTTGCTTCTGATGCTATCGGCAGAGTCTACACCGTTCTTCCAAATTTTGAGGAATGTTTTTATCTTCGCATGCTGCTTCATAGTGTTCGTGGTCCGACTTCTTTTGCAGCCCTCAGAACAATCAATGGTGTGCTCTGTCAAACATATAAAGAGGCATGTCTGCATTTGGGATTGCTTGAGAATGACCAGCAATGGCATCATTGTATTCAGGAAGCAGTGATAAGTGAGTCTCCTTTAAAAATCCGGGAACTTTTTGCTATTATTCTTACCTGCTGCCACCCTACCAACCCTCAAGATATGTGGGCACAATTTAAAGAACCAATGTCTGCAGATATTCTGAATCTTGCCAGACAGCAAGCCAATGCCGGTCTTTTACAGCTGACATACAAAATGTCAAATCAGGCTTTAATACTTTTAGAACAAAAAGTTCTGCAAATGACTGGTTTCCATTTGACAAAGTTTGACATGAGGTCCCCACAGCGCAATGTTACTCACCGAACCAGTCATGAACTTTTAAGGGAAACATCGTATGATCTCAGCAGGTTACTACAATTTGTGGCTTCGAATGAACCGAAACTTGCCAATGTCCCTGAACAAAAGGAGGCTTACGAAAGGATCCTTTCTAAAATTGATTCCAATGCTGGCGGATTGTACTTTCTTGATGCTCCGGGGGGCACAGGAAAAACTTTTCTGATCAATCTTCTTCTTACAAAGGTACGAAGTACTGGGGACATTGCTCTTTCTACAGCTTCTTCTGGTATTGCGGCCACTCTGTTGCATGGTGGCAGAACTGCCCATTCGACTTTCAAATTACCCTTAGATTCGACCAGGGATGAGGTACCAGTTTGTAATTTGAATGCTGATTCCGCAATGGACGAAGTTCTTAGACAATGCAAATTTATTGTCTGGGATGAATGTACTATGGCACACAAGCATGCTTTAGAGGCAGTTGACATAACACTTAAAGATTGTAGGCAGGATCAGAGACCAATGGGAGGTGTAGTGTTGTTGTTGGCCGGTGACTTCAGGCAGATATTGCCCATTATCCCTAGAGGTACAATAGCAGATGAGTTGCATGCTTGCTTAAAGACATCCCCACTTTGGTCATTTGTTGAAAGACTTACTCTTTCAACAAATATGCGGGCTGTCAATTCAGGAGATCCTAACTCACTGTTATTTTCACAATTTTTGCTTCAACTTGGAAGTGGCCAACTTAATGATACGGATGCTAATGTTAATTTTTCAAATGAATTGGTTAACACTGCTGTGTGTGTGTGTGTGTGACTCCCTCTCTGGCCTAAAGAATAGTGTTTTTCCTAACATTGGGGAGATGTTTAACCGGGGAAGGGCGAATTAATATCCTTGGCTTTGTGAGCGGGCAATTTTGGCTCCAAGGAATTGTGTAGTTGATGCCATAAATGCTCAGCTTTTGAAAGAAATACCAGGGCAAAGCATTTTATATACTTTTGTGGATTCCACCATTGATGCTAGGGATTGCGTAGAATATACTACAGAGTTTTTAAATTCTTTAGAACCTTCTGGGATGCCACCACATCACTTAGAACTTAGAGTTGGTGTTCCCATTATTTTATTGAGAAATATTGATGCACCCCGCCTTTGCAATGGTACCCGTCTCTGTGTTAAAAGATTGTGGCCTCATGTGGTAGAGGCAACCATTTTGACTGGTTGTTTTCAAAATGAAGAGGTTTTTATTCCCCGGATTCCTCTGATTCATGATGATAAACATTCTCCTTTGCATTTTAAAAGATTGCAGTTCCCTATTCGAGTTTCATTTGCCATGTCGATTAACAAGGCTCAAGGTCAGTCCCTCAAAATTACTGGCATTGACTTGGAGCAACCCTGTTTCTCGCATTAGCAATTGTATGTTGCCTGCTCTAGAGTTGGCTCAAGAAGAAATCTTTGTGTTTTGGCTCCAGAAAATAAGACTTCAAATTTTGTGTATTCTTCTGTGTTGTCATGAATAATTTTTTTTAATGCTATTTTAGTCTTTTTTTTTGTTGTTGTTTGAGTGGTATATTATTTTCATAATTCTTTCTATATACGTATATATTTGTATATATTTGAAAGGTAGCATCTCTAGAATTAGAATATTCAAGGACAGTTGCAGATTATTATGATTTATATTAATATTAGTTTTTTTTTAAATTATTTTTCAGAAAAACATCTACGAATGTTTGACTGGGGTCTGAAAACATTAGATTACAGGCTGCTGGCCAGGCTTGGTCAATCACGGTCACTCTTCTCAAGCAATTTCAATCCCTATCCCTTTTTACCCAAAGAGTGTAATAGACCTACAGAGGATGCACCACTATATATAAGAGTTAACACGCTGGGGCGGGTACCTCAGAGGTTGGTTGGAAAATCTGCCAACTATTTGAAATATATTTAAAACACCTAAATGGATTGAAAAATAAATAAATAAAATACCTAAATACTAATATATTGCATTTTTGTCATCACACATACTTTTTGCCTGTGATAATGTATTATTTCGGTGTTGCTATTCTATGGCTCTAATACTATTTATTAGTAATGTTCTTTCAGTATGAAGCCCCCCGCCTTTGCAATGGTACCCGTCTCTGTGTTAAAAGATTGTGGCCTCATGTGGTAGAGGCAACCATTTTGACTGGTTGTTTTCAAAATGGATAGGTTTTTATTCCCCGGATTCCTCTGATTCATGATGATAAACATCGTCCTTTGCATTTTAAAAGATTGCAGTTCCCCATTCGAGTTTCTTTTGCCATGTCGATTAACAAGGCTCAAGGTCAGTCCCTCAAAATGGCGGGCATTGACTTGGAGCAACCCTGTTTCTCGCATGGGCAATTGTATGTTGCCTGCTCTTGAGTTGGCTCAGGAAGAAATGTTTTGGCTCCAGAAAATACGACTTCAAATTTTGTGTATTCTTCTGTGTTGTCATGAATAATTTTTTTTTTGATGCTATTTTAGTCTTTTTTTTTTTTTTTGTTTGAGTGGTATATTATTTTCATAATTCTTTCTATATACGTATATATTTGTATATATTTGAAAGGTTACATCTCTAGAATTAGAATATTCAAGGACAGTTGCAGATTATTATGATTTATATTAATATTAGTTTTTTTTATTATTTTTCAGAAAAACATCTACGAATGTTTGACTGGGGTATGAAAACATTAGATTACAGGCTGCTGGCCAGGCTTGGTCAATCACAGTCACTCTTCTCAAGCAATTTCAATCCTTATCCCTTTTTACCCAAAGAGTGTAATAGACCTACAGAGGATGCACCACTATATATAAGAGTTAACACGCTGGGGCGGGTACCTCGGAGGTTGGGTGGAAAATCTGCCAACTATTTGAACTATATTTGAAACACCTAAATTGATTGAAAAATAAATAAATAAAATACCTAAATACTAATATATTGCATTTTTTGTCATCACACATACTTTTTGCCTGTGGTAATGTATTACTTCGGTGTTGCTATTCTATGGCTCTAATACTATTTATTAGTAATGTTCTTTCAGTATGAAGGAAATTGCACTCGGGGGAATTCCCGGGCGAAGCCGGGTCATTCGTCTAGTTAATTATAAAATTCACAAACGTGACAATATCTTATTTAAAATTTAATAAACCTTTTTAAAAAAATTATGTTTCAAAAATATATTTAAACGCATATAACAATATTTATATACGTTTATAAATCTATATATTATAGGTGGATTGGATGTTTTCTAGAATCGTTTTGACAAATGTTCATTAGGCAAACTTTTTCTCGGGTAAAAAGCGGCCGAAGCCGGGTACATTCGCTAAATACAGTTATTTACAATTGTTCATTTGTGGCAAGATACTATTCCTTCCACTTCAAATTACCGAGTGGACCAATTAATACTGATTTTATTCAACTTATCGAGTATTTTTCAAGGGACCGGGAAAAAATTCAAATTATCGAGAGTATAGACGAGTATAGATTCAGTAGGGATTAGACGTTTGCTATAATCGTTTCAACAAATGTTCGTTAGGAAAAATTTTACTGGGGTAAAAACCGTCGAAGCCGGGAACATATATCCTATCCTTCCTAATCCTAGCCTATCCTAATCCTAATCCTTCCTAATATCTATAAATTAAATCCAAAATCGATGTTTGTTATCGCGTTGCGCAAAATCTACAGAATAAATCATTATGAAGTTTCGCATGTAGGTAGCTAAAGATTTCGTTTAACATATAGGCTATTCAAAAAACTAAAAAAGTTAATGTGCTTTTTTAAAAATATATAAAACCAAAAAGCGTTAGTTCCAGCCTTTTACCGCTTGGGCGCAGCACTGGTCGCGACAATAAATGAATTTGATTGATTAATAATTAACACGTGGTTTGTTTACACGCTGAATGTTAGTTTGTTCACACGATAATTGTTTTTAAAAGTTAAGATTATCCAATCGCCGTGAAACTTTAGGAAGTTATTTACTATACTACTGGGAAGATTTCTGGTTTGAATTTGATTTGAAATAAATATTCTTTGCAATTTTATTTGCAAATTTTCTACTTTCACTCGCAAGCAGCGCTTCTCACGGCATTCTGGTGAAATTATATTTATAAATTGTAACAATGCTCAAAATGTGTTCCAAGTATAAGAAATTTAATTTGAGAATTTAGTAATATAATATTTCAATGACGTAAAAAAACTTGGCCTTTTAATATTAATATATATTTAAAGAAAATATTGTAACGTTTTTGTGTTAAATGTTAAAATGCAATGTTAAAATATATTTTTACAACAACAAAAGGCCTTTCTTCAGGGTTACTGACCCTATACAGGATTCACCAGAGGTATGCATAAGAACAAAGCAGTGAGACAAAGGAAATAATGATATATACAGAAGAAAAAGAAAAAAAAACAAGAAAGAGAAAGAGGGAAGCAAGAAAAACAACACAAAAAGAGTAGTAGTAAGAAAGTGAGGAGTGAGTGTCACTTGGCCTTCTTCTGAGATATGGACTTGTGGAAACCATAAAACGCCGTAGCAATATACTTATTCTGGGTCATATTGTCAATTATAGATGGAAGTGAAGCACAGAGTTGCCCAGTTTTGAGCAGAAGGGTTCTTCTTTCTTCTTTCAGAGCATAGCAATCAAAAATATAGTGAGTGATTTCATTTTTTAGTTTTGAATTACAGAAGGTACAAATCGGGTCCTCACCGCAGAGCATCTTGGTGTGGTTTTCTCTAAAAAAACTTGAAAGTATTCTAACTTGTGCGAGTAGTCTTACAACCGGGAAAGGAAAATCCCCTAAAAGGTATCCCTCCGTCATGAAAGATATGTGAATGTCTTTGTAGTGAGAGTATAGCTTAGATTTATACATTCTTGTAAGGTCGTTTTGTATAGATTGGTCTGCCGCTGTTTTAAGAGCCCTGTAATCGCGCTCCTCAGCGTTTCAGGATCATCACAGGAAACAAGTGCAGGGGATCCATTATTGTTAAGCAGATTGGTGAGCCTTTTAATGAAACCGATGGGTGTGCCTGAGGCATTAGACAGTTCCCGTGTTCTATTAAAACATATACGCGGCAATCTGTCACTGCTCATATTCAACACCCGCAGCCAATACTTCAGGGTTAATTTTAAAGCTGTTACACTCAATGAGATACGACCGGTTTCTAATCTGATTATGTAGCCTGGAGTGTATCTGGGCAGATTCAGGAACCTACGGATAAATATGTCTTGTATACTATCCAATAAGTCTTTATGCTCTGTTGCCCACAATGGAGCGGCATACATCAGGACAGCTCTCACTATTGTATCAAAGAGTTTGGTTGATAAATTTATTGACTTTGCTTTTGATTTTATTAATATTGGGTGTGTGGCGTTAATTGCTGTAAGTGCTTTTCCTTTAAAGTAATTTGCCGGGTGAGTAGTTGTTATTGTTGGTGTCAGAGGGAATCCCAAGTATGTATATCTTGAAGTTATTGTTATGGGTTTATCATTCCAGAACCATCTATCCTTATTTGAGGCTTTACCTCCATTACGGAACACCATAATCTTTGACTTGGACTCATTTAGTGTCATTAAGTTCTCATCGAGATATTCTTTCAGTATTTTGATCTTCTTTTGGAGGTTCATCCTGGACTCACCTATAATTGCTATGTCGTCGGCGTACAACAATAAATGGATATCTCCAAATTCTGGCAAATTTACACTCGGCAGGTCTGAATTATTATAAATTTCGATTAAGTCCGTGATAAATAATATAAAGAGCAGTGGGGAAAGTGGTTCTCCCTGGAGGACTCCCGAGTTTATCTTAATACTTTCCGTGAATGATCCCTTCCATCTGATAGCTATAGTTGCTTGTTCGTAGTAACTTCTGATCGTACTTATGTATTGGTAACTTATGCCTAGGTTGTAAAGTTTTTTCCAAAGTATTGAGTGAGGTACAGTATCAAATGCCTTCCTTAGATCGACAAAAAGACATAGTTTGCCCCTCTTTTTTTCTTAATGATAGTTGGATTAAAGTAGTTAGTGTAAATATGTGGTCAATACATGATCTTCCTTTTCTAAATCCCGCTTGGTTTTCCGGTACAACCCTTCTTCCCTCGACCCATTCCTCCAGTCTTGATCTTAGGATTGAAGTGAAAAGCTTTGATACATTGCTAATCAGTGCAATACCTCGGTAGTTGGAGGGTCTGTTCTTATAACCATTTTTAAAGATTGGGTGTATAGTGGAATTAGTCCAAATTGCTGGGTATTTTCCAGTCGTCATAACACTATTGTAGAGTTGTTTCAGCAGCAGTATGTACGAATCAGGGAGTATTTTTAATACTTCATTGGGGATGCCATCGGGCCCGCATGCCTTGTTACTCTTCAAACCAGCTATCTCCTTGTATATGTCTGCATTGGTTATCTCTGTGTCCAATATAGGATCGTTCTGAGAAATCACATTATGTAAATTACAAATTCTCAAATTTTTCTCTGTAGTCATTAGTTCGCGGTAAAAGTGCAGCCAGTCCTGTATAGCTATTTCTCCTTTGATTATAGATGTGCTTTTGTAGAGCGCAATAGTTTTCCAGAAGGTCTTTGAGTCTTTAGCATTTCTGAGTATTTCCTGTTTTTCATTATCAAAGCCTTTTCTTTTTAGATCCAATAAAGCAAGATATTTCTTTCTGGAGGAAGCATAACATTCCCTGTCTTCCAATCTATTTGTTTTACGATATTTCTTCAGACTTTCTTTTGCCAGTTTTTTCATATCATAGCAGTCCTTATCGAACCACGGCTTAGATAATATATTTTTACATTGTTAATTTAATTTGCTGTTGTTTTATAATAATGATGAAAATTACATTGTTGTTGTTTTATTATCGTTTGTTTATATAAAAATTACATTGTATGCGATGATGATAACAAAAATGAATTTTAAAAAAAATATACATAATTCATTGTGTGAGAAAAAAAAGAAATAATTAATTATCAAATTTACAAAAGTGACAATATCTTATTTAAAATATAATAAATGTTTTCAATAAATTATGTGTTTCAAAAATATATTTAAATGCCTATAACAATATTTATATTTATATACGTTTATAAATCAATATATAGGTGGATTGGATGTTTTCAAGAATCGTTTTACCAAATGTTCGTTGGGCAAACTTTTACTCGTATAAAAACCGGCGAAGCCGGGTACATTCGCTAAATACAGTTATTTACAAATCTTCGTTTGTGGCAAGATACTATTCCTTCAACTTCAAATTACCGAGTGGACCAATTAATACTGATTTTTTTCAACTTATCGAGTATTTTTCAAGGGACCCGGAAAAAATTATCGAGAGTATAGACAAGTATAGATTCAGTAGGGATTGGATGTTTGCTAGAATCGTTTTAAACAAATGTTTGTTAGGCAAACTTTTACTCAGGTAAAAATGGAGCGAAGCCTGGAACATATATATATATGTGTTTATCGGCTATGCACGCCCTCAATATGTAACTAATCTCCCTTAAATTTGAACAGGACAGAGAGTTAAATCTGGAAGTTTTTTGTCGCACTTTAACCAATAAAAATTATAATTAACCAAGTATTGAGCAACAATATTTTTTATTCAGAAATGATAATGACAATATTGCCGTATCATGCTTGATTGACATAAACAAAATTCTTTAGGGAATATTCACTAAAGCAGTCCACGGGCGGAGCCAGATAATAATTTTTAGTAGGCAGGAACAAAATTCTACCAGCGAAACATTCACTCGAGTAGAAAACGCACGAAGCCAGGTCATCTCTATATATAAAATATTTTCTCGGCCTTTTGGCTAAGATCATGTAGTATATTTTACACAAATAAATTTACTGGCAATGAGTTTCTTTTTAAATATCATCAGATATTATCTCTACAGACCTTACTGCAGTAAGGTCTGTAGAGATAATATCTGATGATATTTAAAAAGAAACTCATTGCCAGTAAATTTATTTGTGTAAAATTTTAACGATAGATGGCAATAAAATTTAATTTACTATCATGTAGTATATCTCTAGATATTTTTATTTATATATATCTTTTTAAAAATCTATTCAGTAGAGAGAGTGGTTATGTTTGTTCGAAAAATATATTTTATACCCTTCCTTCCTTTCCTTATCCTTTCCTTTATTTTATATATAAAAAAATGAAATCCAAAATCAATGTTTGTTATCGCGTTGCGCATAATCTACATAATTAATATATTGAAATTTATATTAATGATATTCTGTGCTTTGTTGACCACTTGATAGTAAATTAAACTGGCAAAACCGCTAGGAGGGTTCACCACTGATGAGTCAGGTCCTCCCAATATTTTTATCATCGTAATAAGGGCAGTAGAAATTATTTTATCTTTTAAAGAAACCTTCTCGCGCGAATTATATATAGTTTATATTCTTAAATAAAATTCTGACTATAAAAATCAACTATTAACAAACTTTTGAATCTTTTCAAATGACAATTGCTGATACAATATTTGGTTGAATTAATATTGGCAATTTGAACAAAAATTGAGGCAGGATTTTTTTAAATGTTGAAGTATATCAGGTATTTAGAATTTTATAGTTATTTGAATTATTATAAATTATAGAATTGTGTGGAGAGAGGTTCAACTATATACACTTGTGGACAAAACTTAGGAAGTGAAAAATCTTTGATGCTGCCGGTCATCTATATATATTTTTTAAGGAGTCGGAGACAATTTTGTTCACACTTGGTTATCTTGTATGTCTTCAATAAAGATCACTGTGTATCAAGTATATTTCAGAGTTGTTGTCTGAATCCCAATATACATGCTGAAAGGTACAACTTCCTCAAATTTTGTTCGTGTAGTGTATTATACAAGTACTTGATAAAGCACGATTTGGATTATTCTATATACAGTTACGAACGTCATGCGTTCTTAATAATTTTTCATCTCTGTCACCGTTTGCTTTTTTTTTTTTTGGAATGGCGCTCTCCTATTGGTTGGCTACGATCACGCCACCTTTGCCCCCCCATCATGCCCCCCCACTCGCTTTTTGGTTTTTGTAACTATTGTGTTGGAGCGGGTCGCTCCTTAAATAAATGCATATTTCAGTTAATAACTAAATGGAATCCTCTCTTTCTTTTTCCCAGTAAGAGACGCCTACGGAAGCCAACAGTACATAGACAGATAAAGCACATAGGCTATAGTTATTAACTAATATATGCATTTATTTAAGGCGCCAATTTATAATTGTAACAAATTGTATTCGAATCAAAACATTCAATCGGGTAAAACACGGGCGTTGCCCGGGTCATTCGGCTAGTAGATTATAGATACAAGAAAATAAGACCTAATCCAAATAAATTAATAGTGTGTGATGTTTTGGTAACAGCATTGTTACCAATAATTTTTTAGGCCCATTGAAGTCTATCAAAAATGATAAAGCATAATTAGGAATATAGATACAAGAAGACCTAATCCAAATAATTTAAGGCCTAAGAAGTTATTGGTAACAAAGCTGTTATTGAAGTGTCACACACTATTATTTGGATTAGGTCTTGTTTTTTTGTAGCTATACAAGTACTTATAATTGTATAGATCCACTGAACATTTTCTGAAATTTATGTATTGTCTATTGAGCTAAATAATATAGCCAAAGTTAGGAAATGTTATACTCTTGTTAAATTGCTTATGTCTTTTGTAAAACTTATAGGAAATTATAGATAAGTTCCTATAAAATAAACCCTTTGTGTTAATTTCCTATATATATAATGGAACCTCCATGAGAGGACGTTCGCGATAGTGGACACCTCTCTATAAAAGACAGTTTTCATTTCCAAAATTATCATTTTCTATATAGCAACTCTCCTGTAAGAGGACACCTCTTTCTAAAGGACACTTTAGCTCAATAAAATTATGTTAATGTTGTCATTATATTGTCATTATATTTGTTATGAAAATTCGAAACTATTATTGACACATATGATTATTTTTTAAAAATTAAACCATTTCTACTGCAATGGAAAAATTAGTGGGAGGGCATGGCTCATCAGTGGTGAACCCTCCCAGCGGGTTCGCCAGTTTAATCTACAACCAGATTTCATGCTGATTGGGCTGTTGGGCTCTGCACTGCCTGGAGTATAGGAGCTCCATCTATGATTCCTTCCTGTGGCGAATCTGTATAAGACTGGTTGTCTTAATAAAGCTGTGTGGTGTGTATCCTCTGAATGTCCTCACTCTCGAGGAAACCATTGACTAGCTCTTTCCTGTGTGGATGTGCATTATTATCCATGAAATTTACCTGAGGTCAGTAACAGTCATGTCGCAGAGAGTTCAAGACTCTAGTTCTTGTATCACAGTCAATGTGCCTCACATCTGGTAAGCTGTATACTTGTTAGAAATGAAGACAGCTAAGACCATGAGACCTTCCACTCAACGGTCTCTTTCACTAATATAAGGTTTTCCCAAAAGTTCCTGTTTTTCTTATTATTTGGCGAATAATATCATTACGGCGAATACATAATACAATTACTCTTTACATATTACAAAGACATTATACATAACGGGGAATAATATTATGGCGAATAATATTGGCATTTAAATTTTTGCAAGTGCTTTCGAATTTTTGGGACAACCTTGTACTACTGGATGGAAGCTGGCCCAACAGATAAGAACTCATTAAGAACCAGTGTCTTGACTCATCACTCATCTTGAACACCAGTGTAAGATAATATTCCTTGAAAATTTGGATTGCCAAACGTAAGAATAAATAGAAGATTGAGGTGAAGTTTTAATTCATTTTCTTTTAACCTCTATTAATTTGTTCGCTCTTTCAAAGGTGTTGTTTCTTAAATTCACACAATGGATTGACAAAAAATCTTTCCATTTATCAAAATTACGGTGTATACGTAGACAAATATAATAAAATATTTAAGTATAAACACACAAATGTGAAAAATAATTTAAAAAAGGTCAGGTGTTTATTATTAAAATCAATAAAGGCATATCCTAATCACGAGCACATGTGCTTTTTAGATGGCAGAGCGCCATCTGGTGGAACAGAAATCAACTAAGCGTTGATTTAACCTGTTCCCTGATATTTGGCCAACCCATTTTCTTGTGTGATAAATCAAGAAAAGTCAACCACGAATGTATTTCGGGCTGTTGGCGATGATAACTGTCCGATGTTTGGAGGTGTCCTGCTAGAGAAAGTAAGAACGAAGTTTCAAAGATATAACAATTTTGGCGATGATAACTGTCCGTTGTTTGGAGGTGTCCTGCTAGAGAAAGTTAGAACGAAGTTTCAAAGATAGAACAATTTTGGCGATGATAACTGTCCGTTTTTTGGAGGTGTCCTGCTAGAGAAAGTAAGAACGAGGTTTCAAAGGTAGAACAATTTTGGCGATGATAACTGTTCTGGGAACATTGGATGATTTCCCACGTGACGCAGCGGAGCGTGACCGTGCCTGCACGGGTGAGTAGTGGTTGTTTTGAACTCTGTATGGATGGACATTAAAACATGGTGGCAGCGATAACTGGATAAAATACGAACCCGTATATTGCAAAATATCGATTTTTGCGTACCTTGGAAGATAATTCAACATGGCTCAGATTAAACCTCCAGAAACTTTCGACTTCTCGACTCCCAACGAATGGCCCAAATGGAGGAAGAGATTCGAACGATACCTCGTGGTCAGTGGAATGAAGAAGAAAGAGGAGGCGGACAAGATCGATTTGTTCATGTACTTGATGGGTGACCGCGCGGATGATATATTCAGGACCTTCAAGTTCGAAAAGGAGGAAGAGGCAACGAAAATTGATTCCGTCCTCAAGGCGTTCGACAGCCACTTCTGTGTCAGAAAGAATATTATCTACGAACGTGCGAAATTTAATTCAAGAATCCAAGAGGATCGGGAGCCAGTGGACGAATTCATCACTTCATTGTACAAATTGGCTGATAGTTGCGAATTTGAGGGTCTTCATGAGCAGTTGATCCGTGACCGAATAGTGGTTGGAGTGAGGGACAAAGCTTTATCTGAAAGAATGCAGTTGGACAGCGAACTGACTTTGGAAAAGGCGGTGAAAATGGTTCGACAGCAGGAAGCCGTTCGACAGCAGCAAGTCGACCTGCAGCGTCCCTCAACAAGCCAAAAGGTCAATCAGGTGAAGTTCAACTCGAAGAAACAATCACCGAAACAACAACAGCAGCCTTCGAGGAAGAAGGAGAAGTCAGCCAAAACAAGATCACGATGTCCAAAATGCGGAGTTTTCACCCACAGGGAAGGACAGGCTTGCCGTGCTGAAGGACAAAGATGTAACCTATGTTCAAAAACTGGCCATTTTGCAAATTGCTGCCCAGATAAGCAGGCGAAGACTGCGGAAGTCAAAGCTGTTTCTGAACTTGATGAAGAAATTGATTTTCTCCTGGAGGTCTCAGCTGTGGAGGATTCATCTAATCTCGATGATGATGAAGGCGAGTGCAGGAGGCGATGGACAGCAGAAATCCAAGTGAACGGGAAACAGGTGAAGTTCAAGCTCGACTCCCAGGCGGATGTTACATGTGTTCCTCTGTGTCTCTTCAAGAAGATAATGGGACAGCAACGACTAGTGGAAAGTGATATCAACATTAGAGCTGGTGAATTTTCCGAACTTCAGACTGTGGGTATGTTTATATCAATGCTGCGAAATGGCAATTATGAAATCAAGAAGAAGATTTATGTCATTCGTCGTTTGAGTGAACCTCTTCTGAGTCGCCGGGCATGTGAGCTCTTGAACCTGGCGAGGCGGATTGAAGTGGTTGCGACGAGAATTAACCCGATCAAGGAATTCCCTGAAGTATTTGGAGGACTGGGACAGATCGGAAACCCTTACGAAATCAAATTGAAACCTGGAGCAAAACCATATGCTGTGCATACTCCTCGACGGGTACCAATACCTTTGATGGAAAAGCTCAGAACAAGATTGGAAGAGCTCGAGAAGGCGGGAATCATAGCACAAGTTAACGTTGCGACTGAATGGTGTGCACCGACTGTGATTGCTGGTAAACTGAATGGCGACATACGACTCTGTGTGGATCTCTCAAGGCTGAACGAACATGTACAGCGCGAAGTGCATCCCATGCCAGTGGTGGAGCACATGCTGGGGCAACTGGGGGAAGCAAGATTCTTTTCCAAATTGGACGCGAACAGTGGCTTTCACCAGTTTCCGTTGAGCCCGGACTGCCAGCATTTAACGACCTTCATCACTCCTTTTGGGAGATATAAATACTGCAGAATGCCATTTGGAATCTCACTCGCCCCAGAGTATTTTCAGAAAGTTATGTCAATAATCTTGCAAGGCATGGACGGTGTAATGTGTTACCTGGACGATATCCTGATATTTGCCTCCGACTCCAAGACTCACGATCGAATTCTTCGTTTACTGCTCCGAAAACTGAAAGAGGCGAAAGTTACACTAAGCAAGGCCAAGTGTGTCTTCGGCGTGCCAAGAATTAATTTTCTTGGGCAAATACTGGATGAATACGGTATCCGACCAGATCCAGCGAAAATCGAAGCAGTGGCGAAGATGCCTGCTCCGACCGATGTTCATGGCGTAAGAAGATTTCTTGGCATGGTGAACCATCTGGGACGCTTTGTGGAAAATTTATCTGAAATTGTGGCACCACTGAACCAGTTGTTGGTGAAAGGTCAAGACTTCGTTTGGGATTGCAGCCAGGAGCGAGCATTCCGAAAGTTGAAAGAATTGCTCACGACTCAACCCATCTTGGCAGCATACGACGTCAGGAAACCAACTATGGTGTCATCCGACGCATCTTCATACGGCTTGGGAGCGGTACTGAAGCAAGAAGGTAAGAATGGAATCTGGCGACCTGTTGCTTATTCTTCTAGAACTATGACACCTACCGAAAAACGATATGCTCAGATCGAGAAAGAGGCTCTCGCAATTACATGGGCTTGCGAACGTTTTCAAGATTTCCTGCTTGGAAAGCGTTTCCGAATTGAGACCGACCATAAGCCTCTCATTCCTCTATTTTCGACGAAAGAATTGAGTTCGCTGACCCCAAGACTGCAACGTTTCCGAATGCGTATGATGAGGTTTGGATTCGAAATAGTGCATATCCCTGGAAAGGAGCTGCTCGACGCCGATGCATTATCCAGACAACCACTTCTTACAACCGAGGGAGGTGAAGACGAACGGCAAACCTCAGCGCATATAAATGCAGTTCTCTCGTGTATAACCGACAAAGACGAGATGTTGACGAGGAATTTTGAAGCTCAACAAGAAGATACGACCCTGAAAGCAGTAGTCAACTACCTTGAGAAAGGCTGGCCAGATAAGAAGAAGATGTCACAGGCTCTGCTCTCTTATTGGCATGTCAAGGATGAACTCGGCGTTCAAAATGGACTACTGATGCGTAGCTGTCGTCTTGTTATTCCAGCAAGTATGAAACTGGAGATCCTAGATAAGTTGCACGCTGGGCACTTCGGGATTACAAAAACAAGACTTCGTGCACGTGAGACGGTATGGTGGCCTGGAATTTCGGAAGAGATCGCGGAAACGGTCAGAAAGTGCAGTGTCTGTATCCAGGAAGCCGTCTCAAAACATGAACCTTTGATACCAACCAACTTTCCTACACGACCGTGGCAAAAGATTGGAATGGATTTGTTCAAGTTCGAGAATAAGTGGTATCTAGTCGTCATTGACTATTATTCTCGCTTTCCTGAAATGATTCAGCTGGATCGGCTCACAGCCAATGTGGTGGTGCGTAGTTGCAAATCCATATTTGCCCGACATGGAATACCAGAAACTGTTGTAAGCGATAATGGGACGCAATTTGGAGCTGCTCGTGAATTTGAAAATTTCGCAAGGCAGTACGGATTCACACATGTCACTTCAAGTCCTCGATTCCCGCAAAGCAATGGGATGGCAGAAGCAGGTGTGAAAATTGCTAAGTTGATCCTCAAGAAAAATCAAGACCCATCGCTTGGACTCCTGGAATATCGATCGACCCCTTTGGAGAACGGTTACAGCCCTGCTGAACTTCTCATGGGACGTAAACTCCGAACGACCTTGCCAATTGCACCAGAGAATCTTAATCCAAGGTTGGTGGACTCTCAGACCCTGAAAAGAAAGGAGGGGAGAAGGAGAAAGGATATGAAATCCAGATATGATCGACGCTGCGGAGCTACGGACATGGAGGAGCTATCCGAAGGTGACACGGTTTGGATTACAGATATGCGAATCTGGGGGATTGTAAAGCAGAAAGCATCGATACCAAGGTCATATATGGTTGATACTCCAGTTGGGACTTTACGTCGAAACAGGTTCCATCTAGGAAAAGGAGATACAGTGCAATATCCAGCCGACCCATCGACGCCGACCTTTTCGGGGGAGGAACTGGTTGAAAATGAAAAGACCCCAGTAGTGAATTATCCCTCTAACGACTCAGAAGACGACCAGATAAGAACTCGGAGTGGACGAATTGTTAAACCCGTGAATCGCCTTCATTATTAATTATATTATGCATTTAAAGTTTGTAATGTATATATTTCAAATCTTAAAAAGGGGGGTGTTCTGGGAACATTGGATGATTTCCCACGTGACGCAGCGGAGCGTGACCGTGCCTGCACGGGTGAGTAGTGGTTGTTTTGAACTCTGTATGGATGGACATTAAAACAATAACTGTCAGATGTTTGGAGGTGTCCTGCTAGAGAAAGTAAGAACGAAGTTTCAAAGGTAGAACAATTTTGGCGATGATAACTGTCCGATGTTTGGAGGTGTCCTGCTAGAGAAAGTTATAGAACGAGGTTTCAAAGGTAGAATAATTTTGGCGATGATACCTGTCCGATGTTTGGAGGTGTCCTGCTAAAGAAAGAGATAACGAAGTTTCAAAGGTAGAGCAATTTTGGCGATGATAACTGTCCGATGTTTGGAGGTGTACTGCTTGAGAAAGTAAGAACAAGGTTTCAAAGGTAGAACAATTTTGGCGATGATAACTGTCCGATGTTTGGAGGTGTCCTGCTAGAGAAAGTAAGAATGAGGTTTCAAAGGTAGAACAATTTTGGCGATGATAACTGTCCGTTGTTTGGAGGTGTCCTGCTAGAGAAAGTTAGAACGAAGTTTCAAAAGTAGAACAATTTTGGCGATGATAACTGTCCGTTGTTTGGAGGTGTCCTGCTAGAGAAAGTTAGAACGAAGTTTCAAAAGTAGAACAATTTTGGCGATGATAACTGTCCGTTGTTTGGAGGTGTCCTGCTAGAGAAAGTTAGAACGAAGTTTCAAAAGTAGAACAATTTTGGCGATGATAACTGTCCGTTGTTTGGAGGTGTCCTGCTAGAGAAAGTAAGAACGAGGTTTCAAAGGTAGAACAATTTTGGCGATGATAACTGTCCGTTGTTTGGAGGTGTCCTGCTAGAGAAAGTAAGAACGAAGTTTCAAAAGTAGGACAATTTTGGCGATGATAACTGTCCGTTGTTTGGAGGTGTCCTGCTAGAGAAAGTAAGAACGAGGTTTCAAAGGTAAAACAATTTTGGCGATGATAACTGTCCGTTGTTTGGAGGTGTCCTGCTAGAGAAAGTTAGAACGAGGTTTCAAAGGTAGAACAATTTTGGCGATGATAACTGTTCGTTGTTTGGAGATGTCCTGCTAGAGAAAGTAAGAACGAGGTTTCAAAGGTAAAAACAATTTTGGCGATGATAACTGTCCGTTGTTTGGAGGTGTCCTGCTAGAGAAAGTAATAACGAGGTTTCAAAGGTAGAACAATTTTGGCGATGATAAATGTTCGTTGTTTGGAGGTGTCCTGCTAGAGAAAGTAAGAACGAGGTTTCAAAGGTAGAACAATTTTGGCGATGATAACTGTCCGTTGTTTGGAGGTGTCCTGCTAGAGAAAGTAAGAACGAAGTTTCAAAGGTAGAAC
Organism: Cordylochernes scorpioides; assembly: GCA_030710605.1. NCBI lineage: Eukaryota > Metazoa > Arthropoda > Arachnida > Pseudoscorpiones > Chernetidae > Cordylochernes > Cordylochernes scorpioides. The sequence goes on along the minus strand of CP092869.1, from coordinate 53,455,730 downwards.
AATTTTGGCGATGATAACTGTCCGTTGTTTGGAGGTGTCCTGCTAGAGAAAGTAAGAACGAGGTTTCAAAGGTAGAACAATTTTGGCGATGATAACTGTCCGTTGTTTGGAGGTGTCCTGCTAGAGAAAGTAAGAACGAAGTTTCAAAGGTAGAACAATTTTGGCGATGATAACTGTCCGTTGTTTGGAGGTGTCCTGCTAGAGAAAGTAAGAACGAGGTTTCAAAGGTAGAACAATTTTGGCGATGATAACTGTCCGTTGTTTGGAGGTGTCCTGCTAGAGAAAGTAAGAACGAAGTTTCAAAGGTAGAACAATTTTGGCGATGATAACTGTCCGATGTTTGGAGGTGTCCTGCTAGAGAAAGTAAGAACGAGGTTTCAAAGGTAGAACAATTTTGGCGATGATAACTGTCCGTTGTTTGGAGGTGTCCTGCTAGAGAAAGTAAGAACGAGGTTTCAAAGGTAGAACAATTTTGGCGATGATAACTGTCCGTTGTTTGGAGGTGTCCTGCTAGAGAAAGTAAGAACGAGGTTTCAAAGGTAGAACAATTTTGGTGATGATAACTGTCCGTTGTTTGGAGGTGTCCTGCTAGAGAAAGTAAGAACGAGGTTTCAAAGGTAGAACAATTTTGGCGATGATAACTGTCCGATGTTTGGAGGTTTCTGATAACGGAGGTCCTACTGATTATATTGATATAGGATTTAAAATAAAAATTGAAGGTAAATATTTTAGAGCACTATGCATATGTCGACATTTTTCTCTCTCTAATTAGATTATGTATAATTTCCATTTAATAAAATATAAATTATCATATAAAAATATGGTCACAATCGATATATATTTATCAATATACACCTTAATATATTTTAAAGAGAGTATAATTTAAATAATCAAATTTTATGAAATTGTGAATACTTTTTGTTTGAAACAATATTTTTGAATTTAAAATTCTTGTTAGATCGTACCCAGACACTATCCGTGTACTCTGTCTATTCAGGATGCCACAAAGATATAAACGTGGGTTCAAAGGCATGCAACTAAAGTTAGCGCTTTATTATGGCTCTAAACAGAAGGAGGAGTACAATCAGTAGGACTTGCCTTCATCCTCCCCGTCAGAAGAAACCTTTGCCCCATGGATGTCACTCTTGTGTCCCGCTCCACACCAACACGTCAAGCCTGGACAACGTCTTGTACGCCGCTCCGATGTCTGGCTCTCCTTGCAGGATCATCCACACGCCCGGATGCAAGTCGCCACGTTTTCTTCCTTGCCGCAGATGTAACCAGACTCCCGGTTAGTCCATACGGCAACACGCCCGGAGCCCACTTCCCGGAGTCAACTTGCCGCCTCTCCTGTCACCGCAGATCTGTCTAAAACTGTCCTGCTCCCCCCACATTGGAATGCCGTCGTAGCGCCTGTCCTCCCCACACACACGTGAGCCATCCTCCTGTAGCTGGAGTCCTTCCATCTTTCCACAATTTCACTCTGGTATCTTGTCATCCATGTAACATTATATAGGTTTTCAAACATACATTTTATATAATGAGGCTTAATACAAAGATATAGATTTTTTTAACATCTTGGAGAAATTTCATTTTTTTTACCTTAATTTTATTAACAGTGTGAAGTTCCAATGGTGATTCCAATTTATGAAAGTTCTAAGCTATATCTGTAACTCAAAATATACCTATTAAAATGTCTTTCAGCGAATATTCTCAAAATTTCAGTTTTGACACTCAAGTTCTTTCTTCCTTTTTCATTCTTGCTCAGGCTTTGTTCTTATTACCATATTCTCTTTATCAAGCCATCAAATAATTTGTAAACGTTATTAACAATCAATTTGCATGCTCACAAACAAACAACAACGAATAATATTTTTAAAAATACATTTATTAAAAATATATTGTTTTTATTACATCTCGAATTGCAATTTGTTAATATGTATCATGATATTTACAAAAGTCACACACACACATAAAAGACAATAAAAAAAGTATTTCCTTTTTTTTTCAACGTTATTCTATTTAATCTCTTATCAGGCCGTTATCTCATATATTGTCGTCCATGAGTTTACATGCGGCTGGGGCTTGAGGTGCAGTATCCCACGCGGATCTTTGCTCCGTCCAGGATTTGGCCGTTGCCCTCTTCAAACGCGTTTTGCGCCGCCTCCAGATACCGGAATTTTATAAGTGCATAACCCCGAGACCTGCCATTAGGCGTTCGAATCAATCTGATTTGTTCAATATGCCCAAAATTCGAGAAAAAATCTTCCAAAGCTCCCACTCCAGTCTGGTAGCTAATTCCAGAGACATAAATCCTGTTGTTTTGTATGGGTGGGTTCTGCTGATTTCTGTGTGGGAGTCTTCTGTTGGATAAGGGGCTCCTGCTGCGACTATTTCTCCTTCTGTTGGGGGAGGTGCTCCTGTTGCGACTATTTATCCTTCTGTTGGGAGAAGGGCTCCTGCTGCGACTATTTCTCCTTCTGTTGGGGGAGGTGCTCCTGTTGCGACTATTTATCCTTCTGTTGGGAGAAGGGCTCCTGTTGCGACTATTTGTCCTTCTGTTGGGGGAGGTGCTCCTGTTGCGACTATTTATCCTTCTGTTGGGAGAAAGGCTCCTGTTGCGACTATTTGTCCTTCTGTTGGGGAGGGGCTCCTGTTGCGACTATTTATCCTTCTGTTGGGGGAGGGGCTCCTGCTGCGACTATTTCTCCTTCTGTTGGGGGAGGGGCTTCTGCTGCGACTATTTCTCCTTCTGTGGGGGGAGGGGCTCCTGTTGCGACTATTTATCCTTCTGTTGGGAGAGGGGCTCCTGTTGCGACTATCTCTCCTTCTGTAGGGGGAGGGGTTCCTGTTGCGAATATTTATTCTTCTGTTGGGGGAGGGGCTCCTGTTGCGACTATCTCTCCTTCTGTTGGGGAAGGGCTCCTGTTGCGACTATTTATCCTTCTGTTGCGGGAAGGGCTCCTGTTGCGACTATTTATCCTTCTGTTGGGGGAGGGGTTCCTGTTGCGACTATTTATGCTTCTTCTAGAACTAGATTGGTAATCGCTACGTCCTCTTGATTGGGACTTATTGGAATCAGACTCAGAGTTATGTCTTCTCTCTAGACTTATAGAACTAGATCTATTCCTTCTCACCTCTTGGGGGTTCTGTTGTCTAGATGGCGAATGTTGACTCCTGGAAGAATAATGTTCAGGATTATTCAATGCTCTTCTTTTAGCACCTTCTCTATGCGAACTCGACCTCGCCCTCTTTCTTCCTCTCATTGATTTACTTCTATTTCTAGATCTACTAGTTGAAGGGCTAGATGAGCTTTTTGAATGGCTCGAGGTTTCTTCAGAAGTCACACTTTTAGATTTATTGTTTCTCACACTAATCTTAGAATAACCAGATGTTCTGGAAGGCAATGAAGAGCAGGATTTACTTCTTGAATAGCTCTGAGATTTTGAATGATTTCTTATATTTAAAAGTATTAATTTATTTTATTTATTACAGAACACGCACGCTATATCCTATGTAGATATTTTTGCCTGTAAATGCTCAAACTAATATAAATAGTTTCGAAATATATAAACAAATTATTTCTAGTTTCAGAGAGAGTGTATGTATAAAAATTATTTAAATTTACATTTCAGAGCACAATATATATTTACAAAAAATAAAGTTTATTTACATATCAGATAGGTTTTGATCAACCAAAAATGTTTAATATATTGTTAGAATTAACCACTAAATTAATGGTATAAATATAGATTATTTAAAAATAGTAAACCATACAAATTAAAACTAGAGTTTTCAAATCATTAATGTAATTTAGGTCCACGGTAGTTGAGATATGGTCTACAGAACTTATTAAATTTACTATATTCTTCTTTACTGGAAACAATATGGCTTAAACCGTACATTTGACATTGTACTCTCAAATCTACAACAAGTGGGCACCGGATTAAAATATGCTCAGGGTTGTGATCTTCTTGGTCAAATAAGCAGATTGAAGAATCAATATTACCAATTATGTATGTATGTGTTAAAGTTGCCATGTCCCGTAAAAATTATACCATAAAAATTGGCTAGATAAATTTTGGTAATCTTTAGTTTTCAAAAAATGTCTAAAATTATCATTCGAATCTTCATAGTAATTTTGTAGTTTTTCATTTATAAAGTTAGATATTATCATTTTTTTTTGTTGGATCATTTCTATTATAATCTATTTCAACTTTAGGAATGTTTGACAAAATGAAATCCCTAATTTTAGGTATTCTTGCGAGAACATGTGTACAATTTGAAGATGTATTATAAGCATGTATACAGTGTTTAAGAATTTTATACTGTAGTGAATCCAATTTGTTTTTAGATCTCGTGTTTATATATGGGTACCAGATTGTTGAACCATAAGTTATTGTGCTTCTAAATAAGGTCTTATATAATGTTAATGATCGCCTGCTATCCAATCCCCACGATTTCTTTGTTAAACCAAGAAGAAATCCACTAGCTCTAGTTGTTTTTGCAATAACACTGTCGTTCTTGTTTCGATGATTTTTGAAAGTCAATCCTAGTATTTTTAAGTTTTCAACTGGTTTGACAAGATTATCATGCAAGTTATTTACATCGTTTTTACAGTTGAATAAATATGAATCTTTGTTTTCTGTCTTTATATTTCAAATTTGTTATTTTCACGCCAAATATTTATTTTTCTTATTGAATTTCAATTGTAATCTTAAGATTTGTTACATCTGTATTCCAACATATTAGCTCATCTGCATAACCAATAATTTCGCTATTATAGATTCCTGAAAGTTGGTTAATAGATCATTCATTATGATGTTCCAAATTGTCGCAGATAAGGGTCCTCCTTACGGACATCCTTTACTTAGATTTTTAGTGAATTCATTCGAAGAGTACCTACATCTTATCTTTCGGTTGATGGTTAATGGTTGAGATTTTGTAAAACCATGTTGACGATTACTGAATAGCTTCATTTTCTCGTAGTATTTGATGACTTTGTTGTTTATTATTCTTTCAAAAAATTTCGATGGATTTTAATTTAGACATAGAGGTCGATAGCTACCACAATCTTTATAATCTGATTTACCTTAGAATGATCAACGCCTCTGCTCTTTTCCATACATCAGGAAAGTAACTCATAACCAGACACTTCTGGTAAATTTTAGTTAATAGTGGCACCGCGATTTGTTTTGCGTGTATTATCATATTATTAGAAATGTTATCTATTCCTGGAGATTTCTTCGGATTCAATTTATCTATAATAGCGTTTACTTCATTGATTGTGATTATTGGTTCTGTTGTGTTCGAAAGTCTTAATGCATATTTCCTTATATTTGTATGTGTATTCTTATCTTTACCTGGGTTGTCCTCAGGAAAATAGAGTTGCTATTAATTCCTCAATTTTCTGTTGTTGTTCTTGATATGTGTTTGTTTCTAATATTTGTAGTTCGAGTTACCTCCTAATTTTTTTGTATATTTTGTATGAATTCCCATAAGGATTGGTAGAATTATTTTCTTCTAGAAAGGTCCTCCACGATATTATTTTCGCCTTTTTAATATCTCGCAAATATTTATTTCTTGTTCTTTCAAAGTACTCTATTAAATATCCTGAAGGATTCCGAGTTCGATAATAAATATTTCTTACATAGTGAAAGTAGGTTTTTAAAATCTCCAGTTATGTATTCCACCAGTTAACTACACCACATTTTGGAGTTACATTATATTTTAGTTTCAGTGTGGAATAGGCAGATTCAATTAGAATCTCCGAAAGTTATTTTATTATTTGATCAACTTTTTCTGGTGTGGATATATTAACCGATAAGCTTGCAAACTTTTATTGTCAGCGTCATTCACATTCTGTGTAAATCTTGGCCAATCTGCTTTTTTCTCATTCATACATACATCAAATAGTATCGCAACGTGATCAGATATTTGGGATATTTGTTGTGTACGCCATTTCATTATAGTTGTAAGAGCTTTTTTATTTGTCAATGTCATATCAATTACACTGCCATTCCTGTAATTGGTGTTTTATCATTGTGTATAATTAGATCAGTGATATCGATAATGGGAAATAATTTATGGCCGTTATAATTTGTCTTTAAATCATACCATAGCGGAGATCTCGCATTGAAGACTCCACAAAAAATCAGAGGTATATTCCTGAAATTGGTAATTAATTCTTTAAAGAATGATTCATGGTCTTTGTTCACGGAGTTTGTATGTATGTATATGTTAGAAATTATTAAGTATTTTGTTTCAGTGTAAACTACAGGGTGATCCAAAAGTCTTGCACAACTTTAAAAATTAATAACTCCGCGAATATTTGCGCTAGAGCAATGCGGTAAACACCATTGTGTTCCGGATGCAATCGGATTTTCTAGGGCAAATAATGAAAAATTCGAAATTGATTTTTGTTATAATTTCATTTGTTAGATGGCGCTCTACCAGAATCAGAGATTCAGCGACCAAATTTTTTGATAAATTGAAAAATATAACTGATCAACACGTATTTTTCATTTTTGAATACCAGGAAAGAACCTTAATAATTTCAAATGATAATTTAAAAAAAAAACACCATTTCGCCAAAATTGGATGACGATTTTTGAATGCAATCCGAGATATGTAAAATAGATAATTGCAAATTAAAACATGCAGCGAAAAATTATATTTTAGATTCGGTTTTGTGAAATGGATTGAATGTTTGAAAAACACTGCTCAAATCAATATACGATTTTTTAATCTGTTAATATAGTGCCAAAATTATGATGGCACTACTAATAGTATTTCTTGCTATAAGAAATGTATAGTTTCTTGACAAATTGGCGACACTTGACTATTTAACTAGAAATTTATCATGATCCAACAGATAAAATAAAGAGGGGGTGACAAAATCTATTTGTCGTACCTAATTCCAAATATCCTGTGGGCTTGTCAAAAATATAATCACTGCTTATTATACTTAACAAAATTTTAAAAATGTGTCCTCTCAGTTAAAAATCATTTTTAGATCGACCTTTTGCGTTGAAGTGGTAGTAAAATCATTTTGCATTATTTTTTTTTTGCGCAAAATTTTTAAAGTGTGGGGTGTATAGAAAATATTCTTTATGCTATTTCTTCTAATGAGCAAAAAGAGATAAACTAAACATAAGGGGTAAAATTGTGTGTACCAGTGTTATTCGAGAAGTTATAACACTTTGGTCCGCACGACATAATATAAGATGTGGGTAAATGACAAACAAAAAAATTACTGTTCACAAAAAAAAAAAAGTCAAGATGTGGGGACAGCATTTATTATCCTTATAACCCAACACAAATAGCTGCAAAATATTGGTAGATAATATTATACATGGCAGCTTATATATTACATGAGGTAACTGCCATCCTTCTTGAATTAGGTCACAATCCTTGCTCAATGTGGCGCCATTCATTCTCAAACACCGTCTGCAGACGATAGATGACAAATTGGACAGCATTAAAAACATATCTGGTGAAATTGATTAAAGGTGCCGTCTGATAGAAGCCTTCAACATGGCCAATATGGTAGGCCGGCATCGATACACGCGACTTAATGTACCCCTATAGCCAAAAATCGCAAGACGTTAAGTCTGGTGATCTTGGAGGCCACTAGTGTATAAAGTGGTGACTTATCTATCACACGATCCTCACCAAACGTATCCTTGGCACCGCGTGAGATATCCCTCCATCTTACATGAATTATTTTTCGCTTAGTGCTTGTCTGTCCTGCAAAATGGGAATAACCTTTTCTCTCAAAAATTGAACATAACGTTCACCAGTTACAGAAACGGTTTTTAAAGTTCTTTCATTGATTTATAAAAGAAAAAATGGACCAATAATGAAAGAATAAGTGAACCCACACAAACTGTAACTCTGGGCTGATGCGGTGAGATTTCTTTAAAAATATTAGAGTTTTCTTTTTCCCAAATGCGGCTGTTTTGAGTGCTAACTTCTCCGTTCAGAGAAAAGTGAGCTTCATCTGTCCACAGAACATTCGACAGTCAGTTTTCATCAATGTCAATTTGCCGGAAAACCCATACAGCGACCTCTTGACGCTTCTCAAAATCGCCGTCTTTTAGCTCGTGAAGTCTTTGAATTTTGTACGGGTATTTTCTAAGAAAATTCTTAGTGTTCTCCAAACTGTTACATACGAAATCCTCGTTTGTCGAGAAACTTGTCGAGCACTTACTTCTCCATACGTGGATAACGTTTTAATAGCTTCAACATTCCGCGTAACCGTAACAGCCACTGACTTGCAAGTCGATGGTCTTCCATTCCGAGGTTTTGCTTCCAGAGATCCAGTCTTCTCGGAAATTTTTATCATTAGCCCTAGAGAGTAGCAACTCATGGGTCCTTTACCGCTTCGAATACCTTTAAAGGTACGAAACGCTCATAAATCTTCAGTGGCAGATTCTGGATTGCAATAAAAAAAATTCACGAAGAGTGCTTTATCCTGTAGTGACGGCATTCCAAAGTAAAATAAATTATCAGAGATAGATAAATATTTTTCAAATGATTTAAAATAAATATAATCGATACTGAGATAGATTTGAATTTTAAAAAATAGAAATTTATTATCTTCGAAATTTAAATTGCTGAGAGGATTCAATATATTTTTTTTTTTGCTACATGTTCAAATTTGCATTAACCTATTTTACATATCTCGGATGGTTCAAATCACATTAATAGGTACCGCTCAGCAAGAGCAACCTAGTTCATGATAATTGAACAATGAATAATATGTGAAGGTTATTCACATATTAAACAAATTTTAACGCGGGATTCAATCCCGGTTCATGACTGTCGGGAACCGAGGGTGTTACCCACTCGTCCACCGACTTATTGTTGATATCTCGGATTTCATCTAAAAATAGTCATCTAATTCTTCTACTTTTGGAAAAATGGTGTTTAATTAATTTATCATTTGATTTAATTAGGGTTCTTTCCTGGTATTCAAAAAATAAGAATACATGTCAATCAGTTATGTTTTTCAATTTATCAAACAATTTGGCCGCTGAATCTCTGATTCTGGTAGAGCGCCATCTAGCGAATAAAATTGTTACAAAAATCAATTCCGAATTTTTAATTATTTGCCCTAAAATTCCAAATGCATCCTGAACACAATGGTGTTTACTGCATTGCTCTAGCGCAAATATTCGCGGAGTTATCAATTTTCAAAGTTGTGCAAGACTTTTGGATCACCCTGTATAATAGTTGTTGCGAAAGAATTTGTGAATTGAGTAATTGACTTTGTTTGAAGACTACTCTTATTGACAATAATAGCTGTATTTACACTTTGAGTGTTCTCTATTTGATATTTCTTAGCTGACCATGGAATAATTACTTCTCCATCAATTGTATAGGGTTCTTGCACTATAATTATATCTTCTGTTTTAATTTCATTGGAAGCGTAAAGTTCATTTATACATATAATACTTTTTCGCGCATGCATTGTCAAAAGCCCCTGAGATATCTAGTGTAACTTGTGCGGTCAATTCCTTTTGTTTATATGTGCAATTATTAAAATATACAAGTATCAGAGTCATCAACAATTCTGTCACCGTTTGCTTTTGGTTCAGTGGTAGAATGCTCGCCTGCCACGCGGGCGTCCCGGGTTCGATTCCCGGCCGATGCTTTTTTTTTTTTACAATTTTTTTTATTGAATATAAATTTATAAATATTATTAAAATATATGTGCTTTTCCTGTCTGTGTACAGATTTATGGTCTATGTCACAAGTATGTATACAAGTTATTTGCAAAATGCGTTGCAAAAATGCCCTTTCGCTCGCAAGCAGCGCCTCTAGCGGTGAAGATGGGAAGTTATATCAGCTGACCTAATGGACATGTAAAACGTGTTTTAACAGGACATAGAGAAAAATCCGGAAAATATATTTACCGGATTTTTAGTCAAGAAAAATAAATTGACAGGTTCTGGGAAAAAAGTAGTTGTTTTTTATTCAGAAAATGATAATGACAATATTGCTGTATCATATTTGATTATCAGATACAAAATTATATCCGGAAAAATTCCGAAAAGCAGATACCACGGGTGAAGCCAGTTAATTTTTAGTATGCAGGAACAAAATTCTTACAGAAAAACATTCATTCGAGCAGAAGACACAAAGCCAGATCATCTCTTTATAAAAATATCGCTTCTCAGACACAAAGTTTGGAGCGGGCTAAGTTTCGGCTAGTATAATTATATAAACAATTAAATATGATGCGTTTAAATAATTATTTTATAACATTGTCGTCATTTATATATATTACTAGACGAATGACCCGGCTTCGCCCGAGAATTCCCCCGAGTGCAATTTCTTTCTTACTGAAAGTACATCAATAATAAATAGTAGAAGTGCCATAGAATATCAATACAGAAGTAACACATAAACCTTAAGCAAAAAGTGTATGTGATGGCAAAAATTGTATTATATAAGTGTTTAGGTGTTTGATTTAATTATTTTTTGCAATCCATTTAGTTATTTCAAAATCAATATAGTTTAATTAGATGGCAGCTTTTCCACCCAACCCCCGAGGTACCCGCCCCAGCGCATTAACCCTTGAAATTGCTTAGTTGAGTGAGTGACTACGATGGATCTTGACTGCGATGCCCATCTTCTAGGTAAGAATAAGAAAAAAAGGCTTATAAAAAATAATCCAAAATACTGTGGTATGTGGATATTTTTCTGTAAGAAAAAAGAGCAGATGGAAATTAGGCAAACATACGTGTTTGCTAATGACTGCGAGTGCATTTTAAACCATTAAATATATATATATATATATATATATTGCCAGGAGGACAGAGTTTCCTGGTATTCCTTCTTATCTGGACCGACCGGTCGGGGTAAACAACGGCGCCACGAAAATGGAGGAAAGATCTCAGTTCTTCCCTCTGGCGCTAACGGCTGGGTCGATTTGGCTCATGTAAATAGTAACTCTTATTTTATATTAAAATCTCGCATAAAACTCATTAATAAATATTTAAAGTAATTCGAAGGCCTAGTTAATTATTTTTCATCGCGACAATTGTGGTGGAGACGCCGGGTAACGAGACAGTCACCAGACGAAGTCGTCGCCTTCAAGGATTGCAACCAGAGCTATCTACAGTGCTTGCCTTTCCTGCTCGGAAGAAAATGGAGAGAGAAGAAAACCGACCATTCTGCCATCGGTGGAGAGTACCACTGTCTTTTCGGGGGAACGTGGGGAAGATTCGCAGCGTTGGCTGAGCGACTTTCAGCGTGTGGCACGTTACAACAAGTGGGATGACTCCATGTGTCTGGCCAACGTCATCTTCTACCTCACTGGCACAGCGAAGTGCTGGTTCGAAAACTTCTAGGAAATCTTGAATTCGTGGGAGGAATTTAAGATAAAGTTTTGTGAAATATTTGGGAACAAGGAAGACACGGCTAGAAAAGCCGAGAACATTCTTCGAACCAGAGTGCAGACGAGTGGGGAAAACGTCGAGAGCTACATACAAGAAGTCCTCCTTCTTTGTAAACAGAGCAACCCCAGAATGTCGGAAGGAGAAAAGGTGAGCCACCTGAATAAAGGCGTAGCAGAGGAAGTGTATCAAGCACTTGTTGGGAAGAACATCAGCACGGTGGACCAATTTGTTGCGTTCTGCCGCCGATTCGAGGCATTCAAGAGGATGCGTGTTGCACCGCCCAGGTTCAACCGACTGCCCAATGTGACCACCATCTCGGCCGCTGAACCTGAGAACCTAGAAGCCCTGATTAGAAGAATAGTAAGAGAGGAGGTTCAGAAGTTAATGGCTCATCCTTCTACATTTGCCGCCCAGGATATCGACACTCCACCTCCCGACCTACGGGATGTCATCCGTAGTGATATCCAGCAGACATTGGCTCCTATCTCTGCCCCTCATCAGCCCGAGAGCTTCCGCCCTCGGCTACAATACCTCCCCCAGAACGATCAAGGTTACCGACAAAGAACTGAAGGGCCACCAAATAATCAAAGGACTCAGTGGCGTACTGAAGATGACAGACTGATCTGCTTCCACTGTGGGCGCCCTGGCAACGTTGCACGTTATTGCAGAGACAGACGCCAAGCTTTTGCGGATGCCAGACTTGGAAGAGAAACAGTCGATTTCGGAAGACCAAGAACGGAAAATTACACCATGGGCGAATCAGGAAGCGAACTATCCCAAGGAAGATTTAGAAACCCGTCACCATATCCCCACCGCGGAAGATTCCAAGCTCCCAGAAGAACCTCACAATCCCCTGCTCGCCGTCCCAGCCGCTCACCCAGTCGCCGCAGTGAGGAAAACTAGATGGCGCGCCCTCTGGAGGTGTGGCCGCCACAGACGAAAATCCTCCCCGCCGTATAGCCGCTACAATGGAAAAAACCTGGATATCTGTCAACATACAAGGACGAAATGTACAAGCTCTTGTGGACTCCGGCGCTGATTACTCAGTAATTTCTGAAGCTTTCAGGCGTTCTATAAAGGTTCCAGTTTTTAAAGAAAATGGACCACTTCTAAGAGCCGCGGACAAGAAGCCTATCGTGACCCTTGGTAAGTGCTCTTTAGAAGTTCAAATCAAAGGACTCGATATTATTTTTTATTTTGTAGTAGCCGCTGAATGTAGCCACGATGTTATACTGGGCTGGGATTTCTTCAGAGCCACAGACGCCATTATAGATTGTGGGAAAAACAAATTGTATTCAAGCGAAGCTGAAAAATCCTACGAATGGAAAGACTTGAAACTTTGTGCTGCTATTGGACTGTTTCCTACCGCCGAAATATTTTGGCAAGATAGTTGTCACCAACCAGGATGTATTTGGCAGCAGAGATTTAGTCGTTACAGGTTCCAAACGCCTGCAGTTGGAAAAAGGACTTTTTATTCCCTCTTCCCTCGTTAGGTTCTTACATGGCAGAGCGGTGTTATGGGTGACTAACAGTACTCACCAGTCTCAAGTGATACCCTCGGACATGAAGGTAGGAACAATGCAAGATCTAGAAGTAGGGAGCATATCTAATCTTGACGCTTGTTCTGAAATAGCTGGAAAAGACGAAGTAACTTCCCCAGATGTGAGAGAATGTTTAATTTCAATGATTTCTACTGATTTGGAGGAAACAAAGAAAAACAGATTACTCACGTGCCTAAATGAGTTTGCTGATATATTCGACTTTGAGAAAAAGAGCTTCCCTGTCTCTGGCGAAATAAAACATAAAATCGATACGAGTGATTATACGCCTGTCAGACAGCGTCCTTATAGAGTGTCTCCCGCCGAAAGATGTGTCATTCAGAGTGAAGTAGAGAAAATGATGGAGACTAAAATCATCCGGCCATCATCAAGTCCATGGGCCTCTCCCGTTATATTAGTGAGGAAGAAGGACGGCTCGTTGAGATTCTGTGTCGACTATCGTCGTCTTAACAAAATTACAAAGAAAGATGTTTACCCTCTCCCTCGTATCGATGAGGCGCTGGACACCCTCGCTGGATCCAGGTACTTCTCCACTATGGATATGAGATCGGGTTACTGGCAAATCGAAGTAGACGATAAGGACCGGGAGAAAACGGCATTTATCACTCCAGATGGGCTTTATGAGTTTATTGTAATGCCATTCGGTCTATGCAACGCACCAGCAACTTTCGAGCGAATGATAGACAACGTTCTACGGGGATTGAAATGGGACATGTGTTTATGCTACTTAGACGACATTGTAGTCTATGGATCGACCTTTAAAGAATATTTAACACGTTTATACAAATTTTTGAGATGCATTCAGCAGGCCGGGCTATGCCTGAATTATAAAAAGTGTCATTTCGCCTCGAGACAAATAACTATCCTCGGACACATCGTTAATGAATTTGGAACGCAGCCAGACCCAGAAAAAGTGAAAGCCATTGTCCACTTTCCAAAACCCCGTAATATCAGTGAGACCAGAAGTTTTCTTGGGTTAAGTTCGTACTATAGACGCTTCATCAAAAGTTAGCTAACAAGTCTCGACCCTTGAATAGCCTTTTAAAGAAAGACGAAAAATTCATTTGGGGCGAAGGACAAGATGTATCTTTCTGGATTGTCAAACAGGAATGGGGATCTTCGCCTGTGTTAGGACATTTCGTAGAAGGTGCGAAAACTCATGTTCATACTGATGCAAGCGTTTATGGTTTAGGGGCAGTTCTTCTTCAAATCCAGAATGACGCGGAGAAACCTATAGCCTATGCCTCGCGAACACTAACCAAAGCGGAAAAGAATTATTCCACTACAGAAAAGGAATGTCTCGCAGTTGTTTGGGCCCTTGGTAAATACCGCCCGTACTTATATGGCAGACCCTTTACTGTGGTTACCGACCATCACTCGCTATGTTGGCTGGTAGGCTTGAAAGATCCATCCGGCCGCTTAGCCCGTTGGGCCCTCAAACTACAAGAATACGACATAAACATCGTTTACAAAAGCGGACGGAAGCATAAAGACGCTGACTGTTTGTCAAGAAGCCCCTTGGCTGACACCACGGAGATAGAAGGGCACATTATTTCTATCTAATACGTTGCAGAAGAATAAAGTAAAGACCATCATTTGGTTGGGATCCGTGAAAAACTTGCCAATGAAAATTTAAAAGGGTATCAGATGATTGGAGGCGTTCTCTATAAGAAATATTACGACCCCGAGGGCAAACCATGGCTGCTAGTAGTCCCAAAACAGATGAGGCACGAAATTCTTAAAGATGTCCACGACACTCCAATGGCCGGTCATTTGGGGTTTGCCAAGACCTATGACCGCGTTAGAAAGAGATTCTATTGGCCTGGACTTTATAGGACAGTTTCCCAATACATTGCTCATTGTAAAGAATGCCATCGAAGGAAGGGTGTGCCTCAGAAACCTCCTGGACTACTGGTCCCAATACCGCCAACTACCTCGCCTTTTCAAAAGATAGGAATTGATTATCTGGGAAGATTCCCCATATCTCACACGGGAAATAGATGGATAATAGTCGCGACTGATTATCTCACCAGATTTGTTATAACAAAGGCCGCGACAACAGCGGAAGCTACTGAATTAGCAACCTTCCTTATTGAAGACGTCATACTCAAGCACGGCGCTCCTCGGGAAATCATCACGGACAGAGGAAGAAATTTCATGTCTCAGACCATACGAGAAATAAATACTCTAAATGGAACAATTCACAGATTCTCCACGGCATACCACCCTCAAACGAATGGTTTGACAGAAAGACTCAACAAGACCCTAACTGACATGATCTCGATGTATGTTGACGTTGATCAGAAAAATTGGGACAGCATCCTACCATATGTGACCTTCGCCTACAATACCGCTCGACAAGAGACAACAGGATACAGCCCGTTCTTCCTCGTCCACGGCCGAGAAGTTGAAACACCGCTGGATTCTATACTGCCCCGTACCAGCCGGCAGGAACTGCAGAAGATTATGTGGGCCATCTTGTGACCAACGCTTAGGACGCACGGATGTTAGCCCATCTTAACATCCTGCAGGCTCAGAGCAAAGACAAAGAACGCTACGACAAGAAGCATCAAGAGGTGACATACAAGGAAGGTGATTTGGTGTGGGTGTTCACCCCAGTCCGTACCGTTGGCTTGTCGGAGAAGTTATTGAAGAGAAATTTCGGACTCTATCGAGTGATCAGAAAAATATCGAGTGTAAATTATCACGTAGAAGGCGTGACGAATACTAGGAGAAGACGAAAAACCCAAGATATCGTCCATGTAGTGAGAATGAAGCCCTACCACGACCCCGAAGTCCAAAAACAGATTGCCCAGGGTCATGTGACCGACTAGTAAACAGCGGGACGCTGTTTCTCTTGTGGAGGGAGTGATGTCAGGAGGACAGAGTTTCCTGGTATTCCCTCTTATCTGGACCGACCGGTCGGGATGAACAGTGGCGCCACGAAAAAGGAGGAAAGATCTCAGTTCTCCCCTCTGGCTCTAACGGCTGGGTCGATTTGGCTCATGTAAATAGTAACTCTTATTTTATATTAAAATCTCGCATATAACTCATTAAATAAATATTTAAAGTAATTCGAAGGCCTAGTTAATTATTTTTCATCGCGACAATATAAAAAAAAACAAAGGCCAGAACAAAAATTAATAAAAAATCCGAAAGCCATTATTCACATACAGTAACGCTAATTTTGTAAAGTTTTTTTTTAAATAGCATTGCTGTGTACTTACCGTAACTTGTAATATAAATTTCTTTCTCAATGCTCAATACTTTTGTAAAAAAACTAACACTCGTATAAAAAAATATTTGAAAAAGTAATAAGCAACTTTAAAAAAAAAATGCAGAACGCTCATTGGTCGCTTAATTGGACTGGTGTTGTTACTTCGCCTCGTATTTACTCCGCGTAAAAAAGAGTTCTTGAAATGAAAAAATAAATAGCCAAAAATACTAATCTACTAAAATATTTTTCTCAGGTTTATAAAAAAGGACATGCAAAATTTGGTGTCAATTGGTTCAGTAGTTTTTGAGTTTATTGCGAAACAGACAACAGACATTGACTTTTATACATAAGAAGATATATATAATGTCTATATATGTAAATAAATGTTTATATATATATATGATCATTTTTGTATGATAGAATAACTGTAATATATAATTTTGTAGTATCAAATCGAATATATAACTCTCTTTTTATTAATTTCCTTGTGTCGATCCCATATGTAAAATGTTTTTTTTTTCTAAAATTGTGAAAATATTCGCTTAAATATAATGTGTTAATCATTTATTATATATATTTATTCTGAGCCGCTCTGGAAATTTCTAGAGTCAGCCGGTGGTGACGTGGTAAGTGTTGCGCCACGCAGGAAAGAACCTTCTAGCGCACGCCTGAAATGTTCCATGCCTCAATATCAGCTTTGTTTTTCTGACAGACTGTATTATCATTAGATCATTCTTAGATAAGATTAGAGATAGAATTAAATTGTATTTTTGGAGAATTTATATATTTTTTATTTAAATAAAAGAGATATTTATTGAAGTGTAAACGGCCAAAACGATGGCTTTTTTGTTGTTTTTCACGCATATATAGTGTAGTACATCATATATATGAGAGAAATAAGGAAACAACAAGTTTGGAAGATGGGACCCAGCAAACCGAGAGAGAGAGGTAGCGCGTGGGGCTGTCACTGCGTAACGACCGTCTTGTGTCTGCCCCCCCACCCCCCTAACTATCCAAAAATAGGTCCTGAGGGTTCTAATAAAAGCCCTCCGGTCGCCCTCTGGAATGTGGTCAGTGGTTCGAAATGGCCGTAACTTAGTTGTCTTCTATCGACTACGTCTCTCTCTCTCTCTGGTCGACTGCAGATTTACTTTATTATTCCTGTAAGAGCATATATTATAACATATGGCCCCCGTTAAAGAAGGCTGAACATGGTTTAAGTATATTTAAAGCTGGAGAAGCCAGGAATAGAGAAAATAATTTTACAGTTGAAATTATTTAAGGTAATGGTGACATAGTTTTATGTAAATAAAATATTGTATAGTACACAAGTAAATATTATTTACAAGCAGTTTTACAACACCGGAGAGTTTGACATTTAAGGAAATCTTTGAAAATATCAAGGTTATAAAAGGCTATATACAACAAAATCTAATGTACTATATGGGAAATGACATTGAGGAGTGTGAACAAGGAGAAGGGGAGTCACAAACACATGATGAAATTCTGGAGATCATCAAGGCTGGGGAACTCTACACTTTAAGCTATTTTTCAGGCGGACATGGCAAGGGGAAACTTGTCATGGGCTTTCTATGCTATAAGTGTAGAGTACGAGAAATGAGATTGAGGTTGGCAATTGTGTGAGCTCAGGACTGAGGTAAATATAAAACTACATACAATGTTAGAACCTTCGCGAACAGAGCGAGGGGAAACTTGCCCTGGGCCAATCTATCTTATCTATGCAGTTACTTGTGTAGCGAGTCCGAGGGGAAAAGTCCCGTGTGTAGGTGAGGAAGTCGAATGGACTTATATTTAATTTGCGGAAAGTATGCGCGCACAGTGCCAAAAATTGGGACGAGGACTGCGTTGTCCGTTACAAGTGACAAGCTGCTCGGACACGAGGTGTTTGAACCGTCGTGGGAGCTTGTGCAAGGCGATGATTTCGCGGTGGGTTGAACGTAAAACCCATGTCTGCGCGAAATGATGACGGACCGGACAGGATCAGCCACGATGTTTAACGTACCTCCGTGGGAAATATCGAAGGTAGGCTATATCGTGCTGGTTTGGACAAGGGACAAACATAGATTTGAAGACAGGGTCCGTGTGGCGAACGTGTGGCGCGAGAAGAAGGGGCGAACTGTGTCGCTCGATGCAGATTGTTCAAGTGCGAACAAAAAGGAGTTGATAAATATCTGGCAGTTAGTCAATCTGCATCCTGTGACGAACACGCCATTGGCTAGATGGTGTGGGTCGGTGGATACGCTAGAGATGAACTACGAAATATATTATCATGAATGAAGGGCGAAGGTTAGGATTTTGAAATGACAATATAGATGTTCGATAATTGATTAAACAATAATTCTCTATAAAGGTCCTGAGCTGGTATAAGGTTAACAAAGTTGTAAGAATGAGAGGGGCATTAAGGGGCAGATAGATAAGTTGATTATGAAAAATCTATTGTTAATAGTAAAATTCGTAAAGCATTAAAAGGTAGAATTCCATTTTTTTAAAGAGTTACGTTAAAATGGAAATTATTTAATTAAAATGACGATTGTTACATTCTACTGGTAAGGTAACTAATTAAATGGGTTTCACATAGCTATATATAATATGGATAATAAGATCACTGTTAATAGGGGTGGAGAGATAAATGGAAATATTAAATATTTTTACATATTCACACATATTGAGCTAATTATGGAAATATTGGAACAATTTACAAGGAATGACTTATTTAAAGAATGAATGGTAGGAGTTAAAACAATTACACTCACGAGTTATGTTGGTTTAGGGCGCAGGTAAGTTCATTGAGCTTCGGGAGAGTTCTGTCTGTGACACTGTGCGTACCTTTGTTGTACATCACAGTAGCGGCAGGGATATGGCGGAGTCTTGTCCATGATGGTGGAAGATGTCCTGCCCTGGCACGGTGGTCGTTCTTGGGCAGATCTAGTGCTGGAAGAAGTGTGTGGCAGCTCCATCTCCATCGTAGGTGAATACTTCTTCGGGATCACGGTTCAAAGGTTGGCGAAGAAGGGGTTGAGGGCTCGAAGAGGAGTGGTTACAGTTGAGTTTGGTTTGGCCGATCATCGTGGCTTGGCTTCTTGTTTCTTCATACTCCGGTATATGAGGGATTTGCTTCCCGGCCAGGTCTTATCCTGTCGACTCTTCTGAGATATGATCCTGTCGACTTTCAGTGTGGCATTATGATAATAATGTGGGGAGAGAGAAATAAGGAAACAACAAGTTTGGAAGATGGGACCTAGCAAACCGAGAGAGAGAGGTAGCGCGTGGGGCTGTCACTGCGTAACGACCGTCTTGTGTCTGCCCCGCCACCCCCTAACTATCCAAAAATAGGTCCTGAGGGTTCTAATAAAAGCCCTCCGGTCGCCCTCTGGAATGTGGTCAGTGGTTCGAAATGGCCGTAACTTAGTTGTCTTCTATCGACTACGTCTCTCTCTCTCTCTGGTCGACTGCAGATTTACTTTATTATTCCTGTAAGAGCATATATTATGACATATTTATACTCAAAAAATTTTGGGTTTAATATTGATATTCTAGTACATGAATTTTATAAACCTCAATTCTATATGATGTTTGTAAATTTATAATTCATGACTAAAAATATATATAAATAAATATTCAATGAGAAATACCTTTCGAAAAAGCTTTTATATTTAAATGCACTAAAAAGGAAAAAAATATTTTAGGTCCTGCCTGTTGTGTCTTTGCATATTTGCCCTTTGCATATTTGTTCTTTCTCTAGCCCAATTCACATAGTTTCATTTTAACATATTTGTGCTATAAATTGGACGTATGGATGTAGTTAAGGAGTCCAGTCCAGCCTTAGGAATATAGCAGTCTTGTTGTCTTAAACTCCTTTTGCTACTGTAGTTTTAGATTGGCAATTAAAGTATATTTGTTCAAGTATAAGAGTGGCTCAGAGCGACACGACACTGCCTTTGAATAATTAGATTTAAATGAGTAAATATAAAAACTGCGGGGAACAATCATATATTGAGTGAAGATGTAAAAATATTAGTAAATATAAAAACTTTATTAATTCTCTACATATTGAATCACATTAAGTTCGAAATTCACGATAATTGTCCTCCACCGCTTTTATATTTATTCATATTATCGCGGAGATAAATAAAGCAAGGGCAAATTTGGGAATAAATAATTTATTATAAGGGGTATTTATAGGGAGAGAGAGGGAGTATAACTTACCCCAAGTTAAAAGATAATTCTAATGAGGGACGTCAGCTCCCCCCGCCGACCAGATTCCGCGAAATCCCTCACATCCGGTGTCCAGGGATGATGACAGGCGTCCCATGGGGCCTCTCGTGGTTGGAACCGCTGAGCCGCTTGACATTACCCCCTCCTTAGAGAAAACAGCGACCCGCTGATTAGCTTGTCTCAGCCCTTGTTCGGGAAGGAAATCTATCACGGCTGGCGTTCCCTAGTAGAATAGAATGTTGTTCTTCAGGGTCCAGGTAGGGCTTCATCCGAATGACATGGACGATATCCTTGGCTTTCCGTGATCGGGGAGAGGGGTCCACGGGCTCTACTTCATACGTAACTTCTGAAAGCTTCTTGGTCACCTTGTAGGTACCGAAGTATCTCTTCAGGAGCTTTTCTGATAGTCCTACTTTTCGGATGGAAGTAAAAACCCACACAAGATCATCCTTCTGGTAATAGACGAGTATGTTTCTGGTCGTATAGTCTACAGTCTTTCGCCTGTGATTGTAGAAGGCGTGATCGGGAGAGTTGACGCGCTTCCTCAGCTCTGGTCACAAGTTCTCCAACATAGTCGTCAGAGATCTCATCTGGTAGGTAGGGTAGTACGGCATCGATGTAGGACTCGGCCTTGCGGGCGTGGACAAGAAAGAACGGGGTGTAGCCGGTCGCCTCCTGTTTAGCAGTGTTGTAAGCAAAAGTTACATAGGGCAAAACTTGGTCCCAGTCCTTCTGCTCAACACCTGTGTACATGGACAATATGTCTCCCAGAGTTTTGTTGAACCTTTCAGTCAGGCCGTTGGTCTGGGGATGTTAGGCCGTTGTAAATCTTTGCACAATTCCGCACAGAGCATTGATCTCTTTTATTACTTGAGAAATGAAATTTCTGCCGCGATCTGTTATCATTCCTCTAGGAGTTCCATGCTTCAAGATGACGTCTTCAACCAGGAACTTATCTGTTTTGATTGCTCCTCCGTCTGGGATCGCTTTCGTTATGGCATACCTTGTCATATAATCGGTGCACACAATGATCCAACGGTTTCCATCTTTAGAAACTGGAAATCTTCCAAGGAAATCAACCCTGATCTTATAGAATGGCTTTTCTACGGGCGGTATGGATACAAGTTGTCCAGCCGGACGTGAAGGTAATTTCTTCCTTCGTTGACACTCCCGACAATGGCTCACATATTGGCGAACAGTTCTATAAAGGCCAGGTCAATAGAATCGTTTATTGACTTTGTCATACGTTCGGGCGAAACCCAAATGCCCAGCTGTAGGAGCGACATGTAAATCTGCCATAACTTCCGATCTTAAGTGCTTAGGGATCATCATAAGCCAGGGTCTTTCAGTTGTGCTATAGTTTTTCTTGTAAAAGATGCGTCGATAATGCTGAATTCTTTTCTGGTGTAGCCCGAGTTTAAATTATCGATTATTTTAGCTAAATCCGGGTCTTTAGTCTGCTCTATATCGACGTTGGTTAGTGACATCACACCACTTGGTTGATCGTTCTCAAGCGGGCTCCTTGACAGACAATCGGCATCCTTATGTTTGCGCCCGCTCTTGTAGATAACAGTCACGTTAAATTCTTGCAACTTCAGCGCCCATCTTGCCAAGCGGCCAGAAGGATCTTTCTGCCCTAACAACCAACATAGAGAATGATGTTCAGTGACAACTGTGAATGGTCGACCAAACAAATATGGGCGGAATTTGCTAATAGACCAGACTACAGCAAGGCATTATATTTCCGTTGTAGAATAGTTATTTTCAGCCTTTGTCAAGCTTCTAGATGCATAAGCTATAGTCCGGTCCTTTCCACCTTGTATTTGTAGAAGAACTCCTCCAATACCATGTCCGCTTGCATCCGTGTGTAGATGGGTATCAGCGGATTCATCAAAGTGTCCCAAGACAGGCTCTGAAATTAGAGCTGTTTTAAGGACTTCAAACGCTTTCTCTTGAGCTGCATCCCAATAGAATTGATTTTCAGTCTTCAGTAGGTCATGCAAAGATCTAGCTTTGTCGGCAAAATTCTCAATAAAACTTCGGTAATAGGAACATAATCCAAGAAAGCTCCTCAATTCAGAGATATTCCTTGGCCTCGGAAATTTAGAGACGGCTTCAACTTTATCTGGATCTGGGTGAATTCCATTGGCGTCAACAAGGTGTCCTAAAATCTTTATCCTCCTTGATCCAAAAAGACACTTTTTGTGGTTCAAGCTTAGTCCAGCTTTCTGGATGCACCTTAATACAAGTTATAGACGACGTAGATGTTCCTCAAAGGTAGGTGCGTAAACTACGATGTCGTCCAGGTAGCAAAGGCACATGTTCCATTTAAGACTGCCCAGAACACTATCTATCATCCTTTCAAACGTTGCTGGAGCGTTGCATAGACCGAAAGGCATTACTCGGAATTCATACAGCCCATCTGGAGTGATGAAGGCAGTTTTCTCCCTGTCTTTTTCGTCCACTTAAATCTGCCAATACCCGGACCGAAGATCCATCGCGGAGACGTAACTAGAGCCAGCTAAGCTGTCCAAGGCATCGTCGATGCGTGGCAGCGGGTAAACATCTTTTTTTTTTTTGTTATCTTATTTAATCGACGGTAATCAACGCAGAATCTCCAGGTCCCATCTTTCTTTCGAACTAGAATAACTGGAGATGACCAAGGACTTTCAGAGGGCTTCACGATGTGATTTTCAATTATCTTGTTCACTTCATCTTGAATTAGTCGTCGTTCACTTGGTGCTACTCTATAGGGCCGCTGTTTGATAGGAGAGTGGTCTCCTGTGTTTATCTTGTGCTTCACAGTACTGGTGGGCTTAATAGGAGTACTCCCAAAGTCAAATATGTCAATAAACTCGTCAAGGCATGAAACAAGCTGTGACCTTTGAATTTCAGACAGCCCTGGATCTAGAGTAAGGTTTATCTTCTGTGACCATTCACGTGACTTTAGCTGCGTTTCTTTTAACTTATCGCTGGATTCAATAAGACTACAGATATTCCCATTCTCATAACTTTCCATGGTGCACATATTCATTCCTGATGGAATCAGTTGCGGCCAAGACGCTCCATTCACCACGAGCTCCGGTAGAAGTACGTCGAGGTTTGGGGCGTTACATACGAGGGGTGTTCAAAAAGTATCGCGACTTTTGTGTTTTTTCAAAAATTATTTATTTATTCATGAATTCCTATTTTGTCCCCTTCAAAGTAATCCCCATGAGATATTATACACTTATGCCAACGGTTTTTCCAATCTTTGAGCACTAAAAAAATCATTTTTAAAAATCTTTTTCAGCTCCTCCTTCGATGCCGTCTTTATCTCGTCAAGCGTAGCGTAACGTCGTCCTTTCATGGGCCTCTTCAGTTTAGGGAACAAGAAAAAGTCACAGGGGGCTAGATCTGGGGAATACGGTGGCTGCGGCATCATTAGTGCTTTTGTTTTTGGCCAAAAAGTCGCGCACAAGCAACGATGTGTGAGCAGGGGCGTTATCGTGGTGCAAAAGCCAATTTTTGTTCTTCCACAAATCCGGGCGTTTCTGGAGGATTGCTTCGCGCAAATTGCGCATAACTTGCAGGTAATATTCCTTATTGACCGTTCTACCCTGTGGCAAGAACTCATGATGCACCACGTCCCTGCAATCGAAGAAAACTGTCAGCAAAACTTTCACATTCGACCGAACTTGGCGCGCTTTTTCGGTCTCGGTTCGTGCGGCAGCTTCCATTGAGATGATTGAGCTTTGGTTTCCACGTCATAACCATAAACCCACGCTTCGTCACCAGTTATGACCCTCTGGAGCAAATTTGGGTCGTCGCGGACAGAGTCCAACATCTCATTAGCAATGTTCATGCGATGCTGTTTTTGGTCGCAATTGAGCAATTTTGGTACGAATTTCACAGCGACCCGTCTCATGCCCAAATCAATGATAAAAATCGAATGGCACGAGCCAATCGATATGTTTAGGTCCTCTGCAACTTCTTTAACGGTGATTCGACGATTGGCCAATATCATTTTCTCCGCTTCATTATTTTTTCGTCTGTTGTTGAAGTGCTCGGGCGTCCGGCACGCTCTTCGTCGTTCACATCTTCTCGGCCTTCTGAGAACATTTTGTACCACCGATAAACGTTGCTTCGGTCCAAGGTAGCTTCTCCGTATGCCAGTCAACATTCGGAATGCATCCGCGCACTTAATTTCGTTTTTCACACAAAATTTGATACAGGTTCTTTGATCCATTTTTTTTTAATAGGTAAAAATCGAAGACGATCCAAAACACCTGCAAGCAAAACAGCTGTCAACAATTAAGTGAACATTCAAAATGGCCGAGCTTGTCGGCATAAGTGAGAAATATGAGTACCAACATAAAGCCACAAAAAGATCGAAATTCGAATATACGTAACCCGCGAAAATTCAAAAGTCGCGATACTTTTTGAACACACCTTGTAGTCGTCGTCGGCGTCATATCTCGGGGGTCGACTCGAAAATCCAACATTTCTTCCTTCTCCGCCATTCCTTGTCCTGGCTTCAGCGAAGACCTGCCGTCGTTCCCCACAATAACGGACGACATGTCCGGGTCGTCCGCAGTGGAAGCAGATAGGTTTGTCATCGTAGGTTCTCCAATGTTCTGTCTTCCTGGGTTGGGTTGGTCGGTCGATATTATAATAGGGCGTTCGTGGTTGTTGTTGTACCACGTTGACTTGTGGTCTGGTAGGTTGTAGAGCACGGCTGACCTCTTCCCTCACAGTCTGTTCCAGGGCGTTCACCTCTCGGAGCGAATTGATCACTTCAGGTGCTGAGAAAACCTTTTGTATCTTTTCTCTAACGATGCGGCGAATTAAGCCGGCCAAGTCGTCTGAGTCGTCAACACACGAAATGGGCATTACGTTTGACAACCTGGCGAATTTCGTACGGTTCCTGCGATTCTGCGCTGCTTGACGGTTGTTAGATGACGGCAGAACTTCAGGATCTCATCTACCGTCTGTATGTCTTTCGCCACCAATACCTGGTATGTGTCCTCCGAAATTCCCTTTATAATTTGAGCAACTATCTCACCTTCTTCCATGCGAGGGTTCACCTGGTGGCAGAGACTAAGAATCTCCTGGATGTATGACTCGCTGGATTCCTCGGCCTTCTGTGCTCTTGACTTCAGAACTTCCTCGGCGCGTCGAGCAGAATCCTCCTGCAGTCCGAACACACCGCGGAATGCGTCTTCAAAGCTTCTCCACGAGTTGAGTGATTCTTCGTTATTATCAAACCACATTCCAGCAGTTCCGTTCAAGTAAAATACGACGTTGGCAAGCTTCATGGTCTCGTCCCATCTGTTGTACTTCGACACTCTCTCGAACTCTTTCAACCACTGTCCAGGGTAAATATTTCCATCTCCAGAAAAGGTAGCAGGATCTCGTTGGCGCTGACAAGGGAGGTAGGATCCGTTAACAGTAGGTCTGTGGTCGTCTTCCATTTCTATTCGTTGTGGCAAAGGTTGAAGAATTGGTTCACGTCCCTGTAGACGTCGACTTCTTCGAAGTTCCGTCACGCTACCCAGGGTCTTCGCCAAAATATGTCGCGGAGATAAATAAAGCAAGGGCAAATTTGGGAATAAATAATTTATTATAAGGGGTATTTATAGGGAGAGAGAGGGAGTACAACTTACCCCAAGTTAAAAGATAATCCTAATGAGGGACGTCAGCTCCCCCCGCCGACCAGATTCCGCGAAATCCCTCACACCCGGTGTCCAGGGATGGTGACAGGCGTCCTATGGGGCTTCTCGTGGTTGGAACCGCTGAGCCGCTTGACAATATGAATCTAATTGTTCAATGGCAAAAGCCAAAAATATTTATTTTTTCCTTTTCAGTGTATTTAAATAAAAGCTTTAATCAAAAAGATATTTCTTATTAAATATTTATTTCTTCTTTATTTTATGCCTCTCTTGTGTAGTTAGCCTTTTTCCTATATTTATTGTCTTATAATATATTATTGCACACATCTTGTCTATTTCTGTCAAAAAATATAAAATTCAGTTTATTGCACTTTGAATATAAATTATAGGAGATAGGCAAATTGAACAAATTAAATTGTTTTCTCTATTTTACATCAACATACACCCTCTCTATAATAAATATTAGGAATGATTATTGTCATACCTTTGTTCCAAGAAGTATGGTAGGGAGATTTGCATAAATATGATAATCATATAATGAGAGAGAGATATTTATAACCCTGGTTCCTTGAGCGCAGAACGTCAACTACCCGGGTTGTCCAGTTCACTAGCATGGACTAGTGCAAAGCGCTTTGAATCGCGTCCTGATTTGATTGCTGAGCTGATCCATAATGAGAGAATAATTAGGATTATTTGATTTTGGAAGATTTTATTCCTTTTAGTTGTTAAACCAGTCTCAGATATTATAAATATCTGGTTAGTTGGCGTTCTGTGCGCTCCAATAACCTGGGTTATAAATATATATTGTAAAATGGATGACAAGGCCAAGATTCCAGAGTAAATTTGGGGGAAGATGAGTGGGGGATGGCCTGGTAGAAAACCAGTTAATTGCCATGAGAAGAAAGCTGATATAGATTTGGGGGATGTCCAATGTATGATCCGTCCTTATGTACATTCTTTCCTGGAAGAGATGTCTAAAATATTTTATATATATCTGTGTACTATGGGGTCCCTGTGTTATGCTATGGAAATAGCCGCAGAACTGGATAAAAATGGGATTTATTTTAATTAAACGATAATAAGCTATGAAATGATGAGGAATGAGGATAGCAAGGTTGAAAAAAGTTTGAAATGGATAGCACATTTGTTATTTGGATAAATTTATTTAATTTGCAAACATTCTACCACTTGGGCTTCGGAGAAATATTAAATCATCGATTTCCATCAGCTGGAGCAAAGGTTGGTGACCTATTTTGAAAGTTAAATAGCTATTGGCATCTTTGCAATAGAGAATTGTCGGCCTATCTAAACAAAAATAATATTTGCAACACTATTATCATCACTAATAAAAAATTATACCCCCTTTAATGGTATTATTTATTTGTACTTATAATAAAAATACTTTAAGTAAGTTTATTTTCATGAGAAAATCCTTAAAAAGCATCATAAATATTGAAATTCACTGTTTAGTTGCTTTAAAATATTTTTAAAAATGTATATATGTGGTAATTTAAGAATAATAAAACACATGTGTAAATACTTACCACCCCTTCTTACACCCCCCACTCTAATATTGACTTTCAATCATTGTACCCAATCCTCCTTTAATCCATTAACTTTGTATGTATCATTTTGGTGTGTTCAAATAAATACAAAGGCATCTAGAGAACGTAGCAACCAAAACCAAACTATCGAAACCTAAAACCTGAGATCAAACGCCAGACACCGCGGCGCGACGTCACGCTTGAGCAAAAAAGGGCTTGCCCCGCAGCCAATCAGAGTCAAGGTTAGTTAGTCAGTTGAGTGTTGCAAGATAGCAGACAGCAGCAGCAGACAGTTCGTTAGTAAGTGGCCGCCTGCCGCAAGGTCGCTGCGTTCTCTCTCTCTCTCTCTCTCTCTCTGATGCCTCGGATTACCCTTTGAATTGTCTCTATGTTTTTTACCACTCACCACCATCACGACTGCGCAATCACCATCTTAACCCACGACTCAATACAGCAAACCAAAATACCACAGCAAAGGATTAGAGTCGACAGATTTTCACAGAAAGTCGACAGGATTATGACACAGTAGCACACCACAGAGGGAATCATCACATATATACTTCATTTATACGCCTAGATTTCACTTAACTTTCTTGATGTAGTGACCTATTTATTTTAAAATATATATTTACCTTTTTTAAGTTCTAATTTTCTTTTTTATTTCTCATATGCCTGCTCTAGGGGAACGAGGATATATTACTTATTTTCGATGGAGTATTATATATAACTAGACCCCGGGCAACGCCCGGGTTTTACCCGAGTGCGCATATACTTTAAAAACGTTTTACTTCAAATACTATTCGTTACAATTATAAATTAGCGCCATGGATGTCACTCTTGTGAAACGTCCCGTTCCAAACTGTGTGTTTTTAAAATGTTTTAATTAAAATACTATTTGTTACAATTATAAATTGGTGCCGTGGATGTCTCTCTTGTGAAACGTCCCGCCCCAAACTGTGTGTGTCTTGAAAATATAAAAATAAAAATGTGAATTTTCATAAAGATTTCATCATGTCGATTTTTTTTTTGCATTTCACCTACTAAATCGATAGAGATAATTACATTTGCAACATGAACTTAGGTATATTGACTAAATAGAAAACTGCATAGTAATAAAGATCATTTTTTAAAGGCACCATATCGTTTTTTTTTCAATAAATTCGGAACAAAAATTAACGATAAATAACGATAATTGCCTTAAAAAGAAATTGCCTTAAAAAAAAAAAAGAAACATTCGCGGTGATTTTGTCTTGCATTCGTTTATACAATTATTATATACGAATGACCTGACCCGGGGCAACGCCCGGGTTTTACCCGATTAAATGCTTTTATTCAAATACTATTCGTTACAATTATAAATTGGCGCCGTGGATGTCATTCTTGTATAATATATAAATGAGTTTTAAAAATTGTAAAAAAAAAAAAAAAATGCATTGGCCGGGAATCGAACCAGGGCCGCCCGCGTGGCAGGCGAGCATTCTACCACTGAACCACCGATGGTTATGAAAAATCCCATCCATGAGCTTCAAACAGACAAACAGACAGAATAAGGCAAATATATAAGTAGATTATACTTATATAGAAATAAAAAGATAAATATGAGGCATAGAGTTCTGATGGAAAAGTATATTAGGATTTTAATATATGGTCTCAAAGCATTTTCATTTTTAACATTATAGTGCCATATCAATTTTACACTAAGGCTTACAGAGCTGGGGAGTTTTGGCGTCTGCGCTCTAGAAAACTAGGCTATATAAATATATATTCGATTAAAAAGGCTGATATTGGATAAAATATAATTTATTTTACCAATTTTTCAGTTGGCTGAACGCTAAACTTTATCAAGGTTTTATAACATATTTAATGTGTGTCAACAACAAACTCAGCGCCACATAACGTCAACAGAATTAAGTTTTAAAAATATTGGTAAAATAAATGATATTTTGATCAAATATATGCATTTATAATCAAATATTTATTTATGGTTTGCTCTATTTTCATTATAAACCTATCTCTCTTCACAGAGTATATCAAACAAACGCGAGCTCCGAAAACCGAAGGAGCTTAATAATAACAACTTTTTGAAGCAACTTGTTTATAATATTCTTTGTTTTTATATATAATTTTGAATAAATAATTATCATATAATCTGTTTGCAAAAAATTGAATAAATGCCTACAGAGAATGAAAGCTTTGTGTTGCCCGGCGACATCATTGTAGAAGACATTGCAGATGATTCATGGGTTGTCGGCCCGGGCATTAAAAAATGTGGCAAAGCCTTAGTGGCCACCCAAACTGGGGTTTTTAAGAAGAAATTGCCAAATACAATCTGGATTGAAATAAAAGAAAAGAAGGCAAGTTTTTTTTTTTACACAGGATTATCATTAACATTTTTCAATATTTTAAACCCAATTTTAATACCTTACATTTTAATCTAATATATTATTTATATTTTTATATGATATATATTATAATGATCTTACCTCAAGGATCATTTCTAATATGATTTATCGTACTTCATGGAAAGTTTGTAAACTATTCATTTCTTTTCCATCCTAGAGCTTTCAAAATATTTATATTATGAATGTTTTAATAGGTTTGC
Organism: Cordylochernes scorpioides; assembly: GCA_030710605.1. Taxonomy (NCBI): domain Eukaryota; kingdom Metazoa; phylum Arthropoda; class Arachnida; order Pseudoscorpiones; family Chernetidae; genus Cordylochernes; species Cordylochernes scorpioides. The sequence goes on along the minus strand of CP092869.1, from coordinate 53,425,513 downwards.
AATTTGTGTGTGGGCAGAACATACTTTTAGATTCTTTCAAATTATTTAGATTGGAGAATGGGAATTGGGGTTAGGTTAGTTTCAGAAAGGTTAAATTATAGGTTAGGTTACTTTAGAAACAAACCCCTTTTGCTGACTGCAAGTAGGTCTAGTGTGTAATAATACAATTGGCTGCATGTTTTCACATAGCACCAGAAAATAATAGCTCACCAATTTTTTGTCTTGCAGTTTATATTCTTTCCCTGTTTGCCCAAATAAAAGCATTCATTTCTAATTGTCTGGAAAGCTGTAAACAATGAGAAGCACTCATAATGTTTTCTGGTGGAATTAGGTTTGTTCACGCATGTTTGTGTCGTGGCCACCATTCAGTAAAGTTAGCCACTATTCACATGTTTGTAGCTGTTGATTTGAAAGAGGATGAAAAATGATTCACAGATCTCCCCACATGAAAAGGCAATCATATGCAACATTAGCCTATCGCACACACACGCCCTAGGATATTTTAAGAATTAAACCTGTGTCAAGAGAGATGTTGTAAAATCAGGCTATTCTCTCACTGCTAAAAATATCACAGATCAAGCATCAGATCCTTATACATTAGAATCTGACCTTCTCCGTACCATCAGGAATGGAAATCTAATGCTGCACATGACTGGTACAGAGCAGGAGGGACAAGCACTGGTTCTGTCCTCCCAAGAAAACAAGTCTTTGATTTCCAGATTTAAGTCTGGTCATATACGGACAATGACTTTCCAGAATGGTGTGTTGCAAGGTTTTCCCACCATGTACTAAGTGTCAACCTGTAACCCCAAACCACATTATTGACTGTATTGACTTATCCATTGATGAGCTCTACTTATCCCCAGAAGACACCATCCACAAGCTTGATACCCTGATATGATTGTTGGGTGGAGATAAGTAAGAAGACATTAGAATCTCAATGAGGGTACACCTATCTATAAAGGACAGTTTTTTCATCGCCAAAATGACCATTTTTATTATTTAGCTATAAGATTCCCTAGATATAGTCTTAATGCCATTGTGTATAATAGTGATAATAGTAATAAAACTATTCAGCCGCTTTCCTATAAGAGGACATCTCTCTCTAAAGGATACTTGTAACTAGGTGTTGTCCTTTACGGGTATTTCTACTGTCATATTTTAAATAACTAAACCAAATAATTCATCTATACATCTCTGAAAAGTACACACAGAAGGAAAAAAAATTAAATATGATTTTAAAAAATGATACTTCCTTGATATAAACGTATGATAACTCCACCTTTGCCGGTCCCAAGCGTGGATGAAAAAGGAGGAGGGGGAGCAGTAAAAAGCTCAGTAAATACCTGTGCTCAGCTGGCCCGGCTGATAGTATCTTGTAAGGGTTCCCAAACCAGGGATACAGAATGAGCAGCGTTTATACTCCTTGTTAGGAGCCGCTGCACATGGCGTCTGTTCCTCATGTCAGAGGCGGCCTGCCATTGAGTAGTGCTCCCAGTTTTTATGACAAAGTCAGACGCATTCTAATTCACCCAGTCATGATGGTTGTCAAACAGACACCATCAAGGGTCACAATTTGATATCCTGATATGATTGAGTGGAGATAAGAAAGAAGAAGAAACCTATGATCATTTAATATACAATTTTGATTGGTAATATGACTCTGGGCTAAAGAAACTGCATGTTGATTGAATGATGAACTCATGGCTTATTGTCCAAATATGGTCATATGACAGTGAACATCCAATCAGAGTGTGAATGACATACATATAAATAGAGTAGATTCTCCCAGCAACCATCCTTGTAAGCCTACTATTGCAATGCAGCATTAAAAATGGAAACATAACTGAAGATTTATTGGGAAAAAATAACTGAGAAATATGAAACTCACTCATGCATTCATTCTTGAAAATCTTAATTTA